>JADFUC010000789.1:600000-1092640 GCA_019722365.1 Lithospermum erythrorhizon | reverse complement strand
CTCCGGTAGCTGGTTCAGGTTGCGTGTTGCTAGGCCTGAAGCCTAGGCCTAGGCCTAGGCCTGGGCCTGGGCCTGGGCCTGGGCCTGGGCCTAGGCCTGGGCCCTGGGCCTGGGCCTCGGCCTGGGCCTGGGCCCTAGGCTAGGCCACTGGGCCCTGGGCCACAGGTACTGGGCCACTGAGGCCTGGGCCTAGGCCACTGGCCTGGGCCTGGGCCTGGGCCTGGGCCTAGGCCTGGGCCTAGGCCTGGGCCTAGGCCCTGGGCCTAGGCCTGGGCCACAGGCCCTGGGCCTAGGCCACAGGCCTGGGCCACTGAGCCTGGGCCTAGGCCCTGGGCCTGGGCCCTGGGCCTGGGCCTGGGCCTAGGCCTGGGCCTGGGCCACAGGCCTAGGCCCTGGGCCTAGGCCTGGGCCTGGTACTGGGCCTGGGCCGCAGGCCTAGGCCTGGGCCTGGGTACTGAGGCCCTGGGCCCTGGGCCTGGAGGCCACTGGGCCACACAGGCCACAGGCCCTGGGCCCTGGGCCTGGGCCACTGGCCTAGGCCTGGGCCTGGGCCTGGGCTGGGCCTGGGCCACTGGGCCCTGGGCCACTGGGCTGGGCCTGGGCCTGGGCCCTGGGCCTGGGCCATGAGCCCTGGGCCCTGGGCCACTGGGCCACTGGGCCACTGGGCCACTGGGCCCTAGGCCTAGGCCCTGGGCCCTGGGTACTGGGTACTGAATACTGAATACTGAATACTGGGCCTGGCCACAGGCCTGGGCCACTGGGCCACAGGCCTGGGCCTGGGCCTGGGCCACAGGTACTGGGCCACTGGGCCTGGGCCTGGGCCTGGGTACAGGCCTGAATACTGGGCTGGGCCCTGGGTACTGGGTACAGGCCTGGGCCACTGGAGGCCTGGGCCACAGGCCACAGGCCTGAGCCTGGGCCTGGGCCTGGGCCTGGGCCCTGGGCCTAGGCCTGGGCCTAGGCCTGGGCCACTGGGCCTAGGCTAGGCCACTGGGCTGGTACTGGGCCCTGGGTACTGGGCCACAGGCCTGGGCCTGGGCCTGGGCCACCAGGCCTGGGCCCTAGGCCACTGAGGCCTGGGCCTAGGCCCTAGGCCCTGGGTACTGGTACTGAGGCCTGGGCCACTGGGCCCTAGGCCACTGAGCCACAGGCCACTGTTACTGAGCCTGGGCCACTGGGCCACTGGAGGCCTGGGCCTGGGTACTGAGGCCTTTAGGCCACAGGCCTGGGCCTGGGCCTGGGCCTGGGCCTGGGCCACCAGGCCTGGGCCCTGGGCCTGGGCCTGGGCCACTGGGCCTGGGCCTGGGCCACTGGGCCTGGGCCCTGGGCCTGGGCCTAGGCCTGGGCTGGGCCACAGGCCTGGGCCTGGGCCACTGGGCCTGGAGCCTGGTACTGGGCTGGGCCTGGGCCTGGGCCGCAGGCCACTGAATACTGGGCCACTGGGCCTGGGCCACTGGGCCACTGGGCCTGGGCCCTGGGCCCTGGGCCCTGGGCCCTGGGCCACTGGGCCAGGCCACTGGGCCACTGGGCCACTGGGCCACTGAATACAGGCCTGAGCCACAGGCCACTGGGCCTAGGCCACAGGCCCTGGGCCTGGGCCACTGGGTACTGGTACAGGCCACAGGCCACTGAGGCCCTGGGCCTGAGCCTGGGCCCTGGGCCTGGGCCACAGGTACACAGGCCGCAGGAATACTGGTGGGAGCCACTGGGCCACTGGGCCACTGAAGCTGGTGTGCACAGATACTGGGCCCTGGGCCTGGGCCTGGGCCCTGGGTACTGGCCACTGGGCCACAGGCCTAGGCCACAGGCCTGGGCCTGGGTACTGGGCCACTGGGCCACTGGGCCACTGGGCCACTGGGCCACTTGAATACTGGGCCTGGGCCACTGGGCCACTGGGCCACTGGGCCACTGGGCTGGGCCTGGGCCTGGGTACTGAGCCCTAGGCCCTGGGCCTGGGCCTGGGCCTCTAGGCCTGGGCCTGGGCCACTGGAGGCTGGGCCTGGGCTGAGGCCACTGGGCCACAGGCCCTGGGCCACTGGGCCTGGGCCTGCAGGCCACTGGGCTGGGCCCTGGGCCACTGGGCCACTGGGCCTGGGCCACTGGGGCTGGGCCACACAGGCCTGGGCCCTAGGCCTGGGCCACAGGCCTGGGCCCTGGAATGCAGATACTGAATGCTGGGCCTGGGCCACAATGCACAGGCTGGGCCTGAATACACAGGCCCTAGGCCCTGTGCTGGTACACAGGCCTGGGCCTAGGCCACTGGGCCACTGAGCCTGGGCCTGGGCCACTGAATACAGGCCTGCACAGGCCACTGGGCCACTGGGCCACAGGCTGAGCCACCAGGCCTGGGCCACCAGGCCTGGGCCTGGGCCTGGAGGCCTGGGCCCTGGGCCCTAGGCCTGGGCCCTGTTACTGGGCCACAAACTGGGCCACTGAGCCTGGGCCACTGGGCCTAGGCCTCTTGCAGGCCCTGGGCCTGGGCCACAGGCCTGGGCCTGGAGGCCTGGGCCACTGGGCCACAGGCCTAGGCCTGGGCCCTGGGCCTGGGGCCTGGGCCTGGGCCACTGGGCCACAGGCCACTGGGCCTAGGCCTGAGGCCTGGGCCACTGGGCCTGGGCCTGTGAGCCACTGGGCCACTGGGCCACTGGGCCACAGGCCTAGGCCCTGGGCCCTGGGCCTGGGCCTGGGCCACTGGGCCTGGGCCTGGGCTGCAGGCCACAGGCCTGGGCCACTGGTACTGGAAATACCAGGCCTAGGCCTGAGCCTGAGCCTGGGCCACAGGCCTAGGCTGGAATACTGAGCCTGAGTACAGGCCTGAGTGCACAAGGCCACAGGCCACTGGGCCTGGGCCTAGGCCTGGGCCCTGGGCCACAGGCCTGGAGGCCACTGAGGCCTGGGCCACTGGGCCACAGGCCTGGGCCACAGGCCACAGGCCACTGGGCCTGGGCCACTGGCCTAGGCCTGAGCCTGGGCCTGGGCTGCAGGCCTAGGCCTGGGCCTAGGCCACAGGCCTGGGCCACAGGCCTGGAGCCTGGGCCACTGAGCCTGGGCCACTGAGCCTGGGCCACAGGCCTGAGCCACTGAGCCTGGGCCTGAGCCACTGGCTAGGCCCTGGGCCACTGGGCCACTGGGCCTGGGCCACAGGCCACTGGGCCTGGGCCCTGGGCCCTGGGCCTGGGCCCTGGGCCCTGGGCCTGGGCCTGGGCCACTGAGCCACTGAGTACTGGGCCACAGGCCACAGGCCACTGGGTACTGAGGCCTGGGCCACAGGCCTGGGCCTGGGCCACAGGCCTAGGCCCTGGGCCCTGGGCCACTGGGCCTGGGCCCTGGGCCTGGGCCTGGGCCACAGGCCTGAGCCTGGGCCACTGAGCCACAGGCCACTGAGCCTGGGCTGGGCCACAGGCTAGGCCTGGGCCACTGGGCCACAGGCCTAGGCCACTGGGTGCACAGGCCTGGGCCTGGGCCTGGGCCCTGGGCCTGGGCCTGGGCCCTGGGCCACAGGCCTGGGCCCTGGGCCTAGGCCTGGGCCCAGGCCACTGGGCCACTGGGCCTGGGCCTGGGCCACACAGGTACTGGGCCTGGGCCCTGGGCCTGGGCCTGGGCCACCAGGCCTGGGCCTGGGCCTGGGCCCTGGGCCCTGGGCCACAGGCCCTGGGCCTGAATTACTGAATACAGGCCTGAATGAATACTGGGCCCTGGGTACTGGGCCACTGGGCTACTGGGCCTGGGCCTGTGCTGAATACTGAATACAGGCCACTGAATACTGAGCCTGGGTACTGGGTACTGGGCTGGGCCACTGGGCCCTGGGCCTGAATACTGGGCCTGGTACTGGGTACTGGGCCTGGGCCTGGGCCCACAGGCCTGGGCCTGGAATGCTGGGCTGCTGAACTACTGGGCCTGGGCCTGGGCCACTGGTACAGATACTGGGCCCTGGGCCCTGGTACTGGGCCCTGGAATGCAGGCCTGGGCTGGGCCACTGGGCCACTGGGCCTGGGCCTGGGCCTGGGCCTGGGCCACTGGGTACTGGTACTGGGCCTGAATGCTGAATACTGAATACTGAATACTGAATACTGGTACTGGGCCTGGGCCCTGGGCCCTGGGCCACAGGCCTGGGCCACTGGTACAGGCCTGGGCCACTGAGGCCTGAGGCCTGGAGGCCTGGGCCTGGGCCTGGAGGCCTGGAGCCACCAGGCCTGGAGCCTGGGCCACTGGGCTGGGCCACAGGCCACTGGGCCACAGGCCACTGGGCCTGAGCCTGGGCCACACAGGCCTGGGCCTGAGCCTGGGCCTGGGCCTGGGCCTGGGCCTGGGCCCTGGGCCTGGGCCCTGGGCCACTGGGCCACTGAAGCCTGAGTACTGGGCCACTGGAAGTGCTGGGCCACTGGGCCTGGGCCACTGAATACTGAGCCTGGGCCCTGGGCCTGGGCCCTGGGCCACTGGGCCACTGGGCCACTGGGCCCTGGGCCTGAGGCCCTGCAGATTTTGGGCCTGGGCCACTGAATACAGGCCTGGGCCACAGGCCACTGGGCCACTGGGCCACTGGGCCACTGGTACACAGGCCTGGGCCACTGGGCCTGGGCTGGGCCTGGGCCACAGGCCTGGGCCCTGGGCCCTGGAGCCACAGATACTGGGCTGGGTACTGGGCCTGGGCCACTGAATACTGGGCCTGGTACTGGGCCACTGAATACAGGCGCAGGCCACTGGGCCACTGGGCCGCAGGCCTAGGCCCTGGGCCACTGGGCCTGGGCCTGGGCCACAGGCCACAGGCCTAGGCCCTGGGCTACTGGGTACTGGGCCACACAGGCCTGCTGGGCCCTGGGCCACTGGGCCTGGGCCTGGGCCCTGGGCCCTGGGCCACAGATACTGAATTACAGGCCACACAGGCCACAGGCCACAGGCCACTGGGCCACAGGCCTAGGCCACAGGCCTGGGCCACTGAATACTGGGCCACTGAGGCCACTGAGCCACTGGAGTACTGGGCCACCAGGCTACTGAGCCACTGAGCCCTGGAGGCCCTGGGCCACTGGGCCCTAGGCCGCAGGCCTGGGCCGCAGGCCACTGGGCCACTGGGCCTGGGCCCTGGGCCACTGGGCCACTGGGCCTGGGCCTGGGCCTGAGGCCTAGGCGCAGGCCCTGGGCCACAGGCCACAGGCCTGAGCCCTGGGCCACTGAGCCTGAGTACACAGGCCTAGATACAGGCCACAGGCCACTGGGCCACTAGGCCACTGGGCCACTGAGCCACTGGGCCACTGAGCCTGGGCCACAGGCCACTGAGCCACAGGCCACTGAGGCCACTGGGCACACAGGCCTGGGCCTGGGCCACTGAGCCTGGGCCCTGGGCCCTGGGCCTGGGCCACTGGGCCTGGGCCAGGCCTGGGCCTGAATACTGGTACTGGGCCTGGCCACAGGCCACTGGGCCACTGGGCCTGGGCTGGGCCACTGGGCCTGGGTACACAGGCCACAGGCCCTGGGCCTGGAGGCCACTGGGCCTGGGCCTGGGCCTGGGCCACTGGGCCTGGGCCTGGGCCACTGGGCCTGGGCTGCAGGCCACTGGGCCACTGACCTAGGCCCTGGGCCTGAGCCTGGGCCACTGGGCCTGGGCCTGGGCCTGGGCCACTGGTACAGGCCTGGGCCTGGGCCTAGGCCTGGGCCCTGGGCCTGGGCCCTGGGCCTGGGCCTGGGCCACAGGCCACAGGCCACTGGGCCACAGGCCACTGAGCCACACAATGCACAGGCCTGAGCCTGCTGGGCCACTGAGCTACTGGGCCTGGGCCACAGGCCTGGGCCTGGGCCTGGGCCTGGGCCTGGGCCCTGGGCCTGGGCCTGGGCCACTGGGCCACTGGGCCCTGGGCCTGGGCCACAGGCCTGGGCCAGATACTGAATGTGCTGGTACACAGATACTGAGTACTGGGCCACAGGCCACTGGGCCCTGAATACTGGGCCACTGGAGCCTGGGCCCTGGGCCTGGGCCTGGGCCCTGGGTACCAGATACTGGGCCACAGGCCCTGGGCCCTGGGCCTGGGCCTGGGCCTGGGCCACAGGCCTGACCTGGGCCTGGGCCTGGGCCTGGGCCCTAGGCCTGGGCCACTGACCTGGGCCCTGGGCCCTAGGCCTGGGCCCTAGGCCACCAGGCCTGGGCCACTGAATACAGGCCACTGGAATACAGGCCACTGGGCCTAGGCCCTAGGCCTAGGCCTGGGCCACAGGCCTGAGCCCTGGGCCTGGGCCACAGGCCACTGAGCCACTGGGCCTGAGCCACAGGCCTGGGCCACTGAGGCCACAGGCCACTGAGCCACTGGGCCACTGGGCCACTGAGCCACAGGCCTAGGCCACAGGCCTGAGCCCTGGTACTGAATGCTGGGCCCTGGGCCTGGGCCACAGGCCCTAGGCCTGGGCCTAGGCCTGGGCCTGGGCCACTGGGCCACTGGGCCCTGGGCCTGGGCCACTGGGCCCTGGGCCTGGGTACTGGGCCACAGGCCTGGGCCCTGGGCCCTAGGCCACAGGCCTGGGCCACAGGCCACTGAAGCCACAGGCCTAGGCCCTGGGCCTGGGCCTGGGCCTGGGCCACAAGGCCACTGGGCCTGGGCTGGGCTGAGCCTGGGCCGCAGGCCTGGGGCCACTGAGCCACAGGCCTGGGCCACTGAATACTGAGCCTCAGGTACTGGAGGCCACTGAGCCACTGAATACTGAGTACTGGGCCCTGGGCCACAGGCCTGGGCCACAGGCCTGGGCCTGGGCCACTGGTACACTGGGCCTGGGCCACTGAGTACTGGGCCTGGGCCTGGAGTACAATTACTGGGCCACTGGGCCTGGGCCCTGGGCCCTGGGCCACTGGGCCCTGGGCCTGGGCCTGGGCCACTGGGCCTGGGCCACTGGGCCCTGGAGCCTGGGCCACAGGCCACAGGCCCTGGGCCTGGGCCCTGGGCCACAAGGCCTGGGCCTAGGCCTGGGCCTGGGCCTGGGCCACAGATACAGGCCTGAGCCTAGGCCACTGGGCCACTGAGGCCACAGGCCTGGGCCTGGGCCACTGGGCCTGGGCCTGAGCCCTGGGCACACAGGCCTGGGCCTGGGCCACTGTAGGCCTAGGCCTGGGCCTGGCCTGGGCCACAGGCCACTGGAAGGCCCTAGGCCACTGGGCCATAGGCCCTAGGCCACTGAGGCCACTGAGCCCTAGGCCTGGGCCTGAGCCACTGAGCCTGGGCCCTGGGCCTGGGCCACAGGCCTGGGCCACTGGGCCTAGGCCCTGGGCCTGTTACTTTCAGAGGCCACTGGGCCACTGGAGGCCTGGGGCCTGGGCTACTGGGCCTGGGCCACTGGGCCTGGTACTGGGCCACTGGTACTGGGCCTGGGCCACTGTGGGTACTTTCAGGCCTAAGATACTGGGCCACTGGTACTGGGCCTGGGCCTGGGCCTGGGCCTGGGCCTGGATATAATTACTGAATACTGACCACTGAATACTAATTACTGGGCTACTGAATACTGGTACTGAATACAGATACACAAGGCCTGGGCCTGGGCCACTGAATTACTGGGCCACTGGGCTACTGGGCCACAGACACTGGGCCACTGGTACTGAATACTGGGCCACTGGGCCACTGGGCCTGGGCCCTGGGCCTGGGCCACTGGGCCACTGGGCCTGGGCCTGGGCCTGAATACAGGCTACTGGGCCAGATACTGGGCCTGGGCCCTGGGCCTGGGCCCTGGGTGTGGGCCTGGGCCTGGGCTGGAGTACTGAATTACTGGGCTACTGGGCCCTGGGCCACTGGGCCACTGGAGCCTGGGCCACTGGGCCTACTGGGCCACTGAATAGGTACTGGGCCACAGGCCACTGGGTACTGGGCCACTGAATACTAGGCCTGGGCCTGGGTACTGGGCCACTGAATACTGGGCCTGGGCCACTGGGCCTGGGCCACGAATACTGGGCCACTGAGCCACTGGTACTGAATACTGGTACTGGGCCACTGAGTACTGGGCCTGGGTACTGAGCCTGGGTACAGGCCACTGAATACACAGGCCATGACCTGAATGCACAGGCCTGGGCCACTGGGCCACTGGGCCACTGGGTACTGAATACTGGGCCTGGGCCACTGGGCCACTGGAGGCCACAGGCCTGGGCCACAGGCCTGGGCCTGGGCCACAGGCCCTGGGCCTGTTACTGGGCCTGGGCCTGGGCCTAGGCCTGGGCCTGGGCCACTGGGCCTGGGCCACAAATACATGAATACTGGGCCACACTGGGCCACTGGGCCTGGGCCACTGGGCCACAGGCCCTAGGCCCTGGGCCCTGGGCCACTGGTACTGGGCCTGGGCCACAGGCCTGGTACTGGGCCTGGGCCCTGGGCCACTGGGCCTGGGCCACTAGCCACTGAGCCACTGAGCCTGGGCCTAGGCCACTGGTACTGGTACTGGGCCTGGGCCCTCAGGTACAGGCCACAGGCCTGGGCCTGGGCCTGGGCCCTGGGCCACTAGGCCTGGAGCCGGGCCTGGGCCTGGGCCTGGGCCTGAATGCAGGCCTGGGCCTGGGCCACCAGGCCACTGGGCTACTGGGCCTGGGCCTGGAGGCCTGGGCCACAGGCCACTGATACTGGGCCTGGTACAGGCCTGGGCCTGGGCCACTGGGCCTGGGCCTGGGCCTGGGCCCTGGGCCTGGGCCCTGGGCCCTGGGCCACCAGGCCACAGGCCTGGGCCTGGGCCTGGGCCACTGAATACTGGGCCACTGGAGGCCACTGAGCCACTGAGCCACTGTGCACAGGCCACTGGTACTGAATTTTTTGGGCCAGGAATACTGGGCCTGGGCCTGGGCCTGGGCCTGGGCCTGGGCCTGAATACTGGGCCTGGGCCTGGGCCTGGGCCTGGGCCACTGGGCCTGGGCCACTGGGCCACTGGGCCTGGGCCACTGGGTACTGGGCCACTGGGCCACTGTGCCTGGGCCTGGGCCACTGGGCCACTGAGGCCTGGGCCTGGGCCTGGGCCACAGGCCTGGGCCCTGGGCCCTGGGCCCTGGGCCTGGGCCACTGGGCCCTGGGCCTGGGCCTCATTGCTGGGCCTGGAGGAATCTGGAATACTGGTACTGGGCCACTGGTACTGGGCCTGGGCCTGGGCCACTGGGCCACTGGTACTGGGCCACTGGGTACTGGGCCACTGGGCCACTGGTACTGTGGGCTGGGCCTGGGCCTGGGCCACAGGCCACTGGAGGCCACTGGGCCTGGAGGCTGGGCCTGGGCCACTGGGCCACAGTACTAGGCCACCTGGGCCACAGGCCACAGGCCACTGGTACTGGGCCACTGAATACTGAATACTGAATACAGGCCACTGAATACTAGACCTGAATACTGGGCCATAGATACTGAATACTGAATACTGAATTACTGGGCCACTGGGCCACTGGGCCACTGGGCCTGGTATGACCACTAGGCCACAGGCCCTAGATACTGAATGCTGAGGCCACTGAATACTGTGGGCCTGGGCCTGGGCCTGGGCCCTGGGCCTGGGCCTGAATACTGGTACTGGGCCTGGGCCTGGGCCTGGTACTGGGCCTGAATTACTGGGCCACTGGGCCTGGGCCCTGGGCCCTGGGCCTGGGCCCTAGATACTGAATGCTAGGCCTGGGTATAGAATACTGGAGTACTTTGGGCCACAGGCCTGAATACTGAATACTGGGCCTGAGTACTGAATACTGAATACTGAATGCTGGGCCTGAATACTGGGTACTGGGCCTGGGTACTGAATACTGGGCCACTGGGCCTGGATTGCTAGATACTGAATACTGAATACTAGATACTGAATACTGAATACTGAATACTGAATACTGAATACTAGACTACTGAATACTAGATACTGAATACTGAATACCTGAATACTGGGCCACAGATACTGGGCCACTGAATACTGAATACAGACCTGAATTACTGAATACTGAATACTAGACCTAGACCTGGGCCTGGGCCACTTAGATACTGGGCCTGGGCCACAGATACTGAATACTGGGCCACTGGGTACTGAATACTGGGCCACTGGGCCTGAATACTGAATACTGAATACTGGGCCTGAATACTGGGCCACTGAATACTGGGCCATGAATACTGAATACTGAATACTGGGCCACTGAATACTGGGCCACTGAATACTGAATTACTGAGCCTACTGAGCTAGATACTGAAACTAAGCCGCAAACCACAAACCACAAACCTGAAGCCCAAACCACAAACCACAAACCACAAACCACAAACCTAAACCAAAAAGTTACCCGTTATTTATTTCGCGTCTTAGTTGAAATATATAATATACGTGTATTTTATCATAGATGAGTGAAAGTTAAATCGCAGGTTAGTGCGTGGCTTTCAGAGGCTGACGTGAATTGTTGATTACCTTTCTTGACTAGAAACATGGGATAGCCCGAAAACCTTGGTCAAATGTTGATAGTTAGAGGCCAAGCGTCGTATGACTAACGTGGTGTTTTGATTAGTGATCGAATTGATGGAATTAGCTCAGGGACTAGACGATTCCGTCTTAGGTCACAGCATGGTAGAATTTGGTATGGCCAAAATGAATTCATAGAAGATACGTATGTCGGAGTCTATGATATTTGTTTAATTTTAGGTTCGGCTTGATTTCTTGGGCCTACGATATATAAATATCGTGTTATATGAAACAATAGCGACTATGACGGAAATGTACGCTAGCGGGGGATTATAACGGCATATGTTAGATTCATTGCGGTGAGTATAACGATACGTCTTGATATATTGGGGAGAGGGATTTATCTTAGATCACTGATATCTGAGGAAAGTCTCGAGTCTGTGCGGTTAGTGCGATTGGTTTATGTGGCCTTAATAAATATTGATTAAATGCTGAGGTAAAAGAAAGTTGTGGGTGTTTGTTGGCCTTCTTGTGGTTAACTTTCTGGTAGAGATCGCGTGACAAGGTATGGAGTAATCGTCGAGAGCCCGAGTGGGGAGTGTTGAAAATCAATGAAATTGTTCCTTTTTATTATGCCGTTGCGACGATTGTGTATCGATTCGTTTATCGGGTTGATTAAATGTGATTCATGGAACTTAATGGCAATTGTATATTACTAGTGCGGGTTCTGATAATTTAAGGGGTTATGACGTTGCTAGATGCTGCTTCGTTAATCGTTATAATAATAGTAATTGGTCAATTATTATTATTATACAACTACTATTCCTTCTACGAGCACAGAAATTGTACTTGTCTGATGACGTTCGATTATATTTCATGTATGAAATTAAACTACATTGCTAAATTGAGAGTTGATTGTAATCAACGAATATTCTCGATTAAAGTTTGCATTGATAATGTAAATATAAATTTGATGAACCAATTAATTAATTAGTCGATTGAATTAATTCGATGATTGAATTGAGGTTGTTAGTAATTTGTTAATTACTATTAACAACTTGTTAGTGTTTGATTTTACTTAGCGGTTTAATTAAACTTAGCAGATTGTTCCATTAACTATTAGGTTGGGCTTTAGGTTAAATAATAATATATTTAACTTTAATAGTTACATGAAAACGAATGATTTGAAAAATCATTGGTTGGCTTTCCATTTTCTTTTTGGCGTGGAAATGAAAATGAAACCTTAGAGTTTCATCTTGATTTTTTATCAATCGATACATGTTTTTAGCAAACCTGGTAAGTTGACTACTACGGTGTCAAATAGCCAGAAGCTACATTTGAAGTGCTCAAATTTGGAATTCAAAAGGAAGCTGAGAAAGAATTTGTTGATAGACTTCCACTGGCATCACTGTAAGTGCTCTGTTATTCATATAGTTATTATGTGGATTTAGATTAATTTATATCATTTTGAGGATGCAGGATGTATGAATTTGGTGTTTATAACAAATGAAATTCATACTAGATTCTAACAGTGATCTAATTCACTCGGGTTTCCCCACAAACTAATAAGTTAAGTGATCTTATTGACACGACTCAGGGTGTCTGATTCGCGAGGACCACAGTGATTTAATTCGGCAGGTTTTCCTCCGAATGGAGGCTAGTAATCGTATTCTCTTAGATTTTCTTGGTTATTGATGAATTTCTTTCCAAGGTTTCTTATTTCCCACAAGGCACTCTTGTGCTCCATTAAGCTTTATCTCAAAGTTTGTTTACAAGGAAATCGCGTCATTTACAACAGCCCAAGTATAATATGTTTTGAGATAAAATCTCGTACATGTATGTATTGGCCTTCCCAAAGGACCTCCTCCCAGCTCATGGGAGTCCACAGGTGCATGAGCATTCTTCCCTTGAGACCTTTTGGGTTGAGAGCTTGTCTTGCTTTTTGGTTTCTTTGGCTTTGAAGAGCCAAAGTCTGAGATCTCATTAACAGGCCTTTATGCAATCTTCGGTTGCCAGAATCGTTCCATGTGCATCATGCATTGGTACAAACTTTGTCCACCAGTTCATCATTAAAGTTGAGGCATTCTACCATCCCATTCTCCGTTCTTCTCTTGCATTTGAAGAAAAGTTGTCGGATGTTGGGTAGAGCGGGCCTACATGGAGCCAAAAGCGAGCATGTTCAGTATTTAGGAGGCTGAAGGAGTTTCACCAGTGGCATTTTGAAAAGTGGTTACGTAGGACGGAGGTTTCGTGGATCTCCTGGCTTGCATGCATACATTTCGAGGAGATTTTTTCTTTATTCCTTGAAAAATGGTCATGTTCATGACTTCTACTTGGCCATTGGCTTGGGGATAGCGAGCCGTACAAAAGCGATGTTGCTTTCTGGCTGTTTCTGCGTGTCGAGCGAAAAGCATGGAGCGGAGGACCGTTATCCGATACCCGATATCTTCTTTATTCCATGGCGTGTAATGATGTTTTTCTATGAACTCACAAATGTCCTCTGCCCGGTGGTGTTCGCCTTAGAGCATGACACCAGCGACTACTGATAATCCGTAGCATGGCCCCAAATGCTTTGTATTTGGTGGCGGTTCTGATGCCCACCAAGTGATGCCCAGCATGGCAAATGAGCCATGGGACAAAGGACTAGGAATTAAATACTGATTTGTCTAGGATAATTTTCTGACAAATCACGTCTCTTTACGTACAAGGGATCCTTCATAAGTGGGCTAAAAAGTACCCTTTCGGGTGATTTGGTAGAGGACATTCCCCGATGTGATGTCCACGCTGCCCGTGGACCCCGAGCGAGTTTGTTGGATATTATCTTGAGGATGTAAAATAGTGAGTGGTCCCAGTGGGAGGTTTGTTCTTTGTTGAAATTATAACTTCATTTTGCAATTTCGAAATACCGATCTGTCTGAACAATTCTTGATTGTTAAAAGCGGACTGTAGACTGCGCCAAATCCCCTCTTTATCACAGGTAGATACCAGTTTCTTAGTGAATGGGCTCACGATGTTAATGAACTCGCCGAGGGAATATCACCATGACAGTTGTGGCCAACCGGGATGGTGATCGGCGTGCCGTTTCTCCGCAAGTATGTATAGACCACGTAATCAGAACTTGGGAACCTCTTGGAGTCACTTCACCAATTCATTCTTGGCTCATGATCTTCGTTGTTGTCGCTGACTTAGAATCCCTCTTTAGCAATTTGGGTTACGCTTGAGACTTTGGACCGATATGCGTGGCACCATGCCTAGAACTAGATTGTTGTATTGCTTGAAATCTTAATGCATTCAAAGTTGACCCTGGTCTGGAATTAAAATCCCTGCCTATTTCATTTTTCGGATTCTGCGGCTCAATTACGATAATGTCCATGAAGGCCTTTCCGGAAGTGTTAGCGTAGTCGCGAGGTCTTCTGTTTGTCTCGAAAGTAGATTACGTTCTATTCTGAAGTCGACTGAGGCTGGGCACTTTTGTTCCCATTCTCGGTTGGAAAGTGATTTCAAATTGAACCATTTCACATAGCCCGAAACCGTGAGCCTTCCGTGCGTGTTGGGTTGATCCTCTTGAGGCGCTCTTATGATCACGACTATGGGGTGATTTTTCAAAATAGAGCTTTGAAACTTTGGCAGTGACTAGAGCAACATGAACATCGATAAGCGGGTAATTCTTGGATCCATAAATTACATGACTCGCATGATATGGGCTTAGTTTATCCTCTTCTCTAATAAGCGCACAGCTGCTGACCCCTTGGGATCTGACTAAAAGCCGCTGTGGCACTCTTCGCGCCTCGGGCGCGCCGATATTTTTGGGAGGTCAGTATCTTTTAACTCGTCTTTCGCGCTCTTCGTCCGGTTTTGCAGGAATTCTTCTTGGGAGGCTTGTCACCGATTTTCGGAAAAGAGGTAGGTTTTACATCCCACAGGACCGAGATAAATATTGAGAGCCCACGAGACATCACGCGATCTAGAACTTCTTTGTAAGACTTCGGGCACCGTTAAGCAGCGCGGACTTCAAATGCGCGCCGGGAGTTGGGTTACGTGCACTGTTCATTATCCACGAACCCGATTTCGAGTCACCCCGAATGAGCATTTTTTAAGGTTAATCCGCAAATTGACTCTCCTGATATTTCAATGTATCCTCAGGAGTTCTTGAATGCTCCTCACCTTGCTACTTTGACGGCGTAATGTCGTAGATTTTTCATGTTTCTACCAATTTGATTAGAAAGTGAATTCACCATCCTACGGTATGTTGCGTTTCTTTAGCAGCGAAGAGGGGCATTGCGGTCCCGATGTCTGACCCATTACTACGTAATAAAGGTAGTTTTTCTTCTTCGACTTTTTCGAGAGTATTTGGTGATACCCTGGGGAAAGCATCTAAAGTAAAACCTGCCCAGCAGCTCCCGTCTACCGGTCTTCCCAAACAAGGCAATGGGAAATAATCCTTAGGCGAAGATTTGTTGGTGAAGTCGGTGCACGTTCTCAATGCCCATTAAAACGCACGTTATTACATTATGATACACTCGGGGAATTATGCTTCTCGGATGGCACCTACCCGTATCGGCTCGTCGACTTAACTGTCGGATAAGCTTTATTCTTTTCTTGGAGGATTCTTTTCTTTAGTAGGCACAGGTCCTTGTCACCGATTGGTGTATGGGTATATGGGTGTTCACTCGGGCGTATCTTTGAGTTCCACGAAGACCTTTTCATGCTTTTGTAGGAGCTTTATCAACGGTGTATGATTCATTGGATTCTTTATTATTTTGATAAATACAAGTTTGTTTTCACGAGGGAACAACCTCATTCCAACACGTGGGACATTTCTTGACTCTCCCTTTCCTTGGGAGTTGTCCGAACTCTTCGTGGGCGTTATTTCATCGCCCCCAGAGAATTCTTTTGTGCATTTTTACTGGCTTTGAAGTGGTTCTTTGGGGAACTCATGGAATGCGATGTGATAAAACTTACATTCTCGGCTGCCGCGCTCCTCGCGTAGTTGGAAAGCCGCTGCTTCAAATGGGTGGTGAAATGTTGCCGCAAGGAGGCTGCGAGGATAGGTCGTCCGATTAGTCCGTTGTAGGAGGGATCGGATATATCGACATGGCAAGTAGAAAAGAGACCATTCTTATTCACAGTTACGGGGAGACGCCAGTATAAAATCGGTCAGTATCATTTGGATAGGCCAGGAGTGCCACAGCAAGCCCCACGTGAGGAGTTAACCTGACTGGTTTTAAAAGGTTAGGGTAACCCCGATGGTCGTTGCCGCCCAAGTATAAAATATCCGCTTGAGCTCACATGTCTACCCATTTTATCAAGAAGTTTGCAATAAGCGGGTGATTATTAGGCGATTATAGGGGTATCACCGATTCCTCTAACTTCTTCTTGAAGAATGTTATCCTCTTTGTTGATGGTGGCCGTCGGGCCCCAGCACATCTGCGGCCGCCCACAGTATATTGCTTTCGGAATTGGGTATGCCATATAACGCGATCCCTGAAAAGGTATGTCAATATTTACGCGGAAGCCTACTCAGGATTTATCATTCTCAGAAGTGATGCATTCTTAGAGTGTTCTCACCATCAAACTCTTTGAGATGACCCGCCCGATGAACTTTTTCAATTTCATTTCAAAAACCGACAATAAATAAATGTCATTTGTGATCTTTATGATACTCGCGAGAATAACCCGGGTCCGCCGTTGGGTGAGGCGTCGACTTTGAACTTTGTATGATGTTTTTGCTCTTTGCATTTAAGCGAGCACTCTTGTATCGAGGATACCCGGCGGGTATACGTATTGAGGTTTAATGACTATTAATTATCACGACCACTATAGCATTGACGACCAAGGATTACGGCCAGAAGAGAACGCAGCCGAAAGTTGAAAATTTGCCCGGAAAAAGACACTCGTCACTTCCTATAACTAAAAATTATATCTTTATGACTATTAAATGAATGATAAATAAGGTATGAAGTTGAATATTGAGGTTTAATGAAGTAAATTAATTGATCAAACCAACTTATAAATTGAAGCAAAAAAAGTTGAAAAAAAAAGTTAGTATTTACTACTTTTTTTATTTCAACTTATAAATTACACTTAAAAAATATTTGTCAAATAGTTATTTTTTACCTAAGTTGATTTTGACTAAAAATAAGCTTAGCCAAACACCCTCATAGTTAATGGCCATTCTATGACAGTAATAAAAAGAGTAGTTATGTTTATTAGTGAGCGATGCATTTGGAAATCAATGAAAATTGATTCCCTTTTTATTATGCCGTTGAGACAATTGTGTATCGATTCATTTTACCGGGTTGGTTAAATGTGATTCTTTGGAACTTAGTGTTCACCTTGAAAGTAATTGTATGTTACTAGTTTGGGTTCTCGTGATAATTTAAAGGGTTATAAGCGATTGCTAGATGCTTTTCGTTAATCGTTATAATAATAGTAATTGAATTAAATTATTATACAGCTTACTATTATCGAGCTAGAAGGTCACACACACATACGGTGGCGTTGGATTATATTTCATTGTAAAATTAAACTACGTTTGCTAAATTGAGAGTTGATTGTAATCCAGCGAATATTCTCAATTAGAATTTTACATTGATAATGTAAAATAGAAATTGAATGAACCGAATTAATTAATTAGTCAATTGAATTAATTCGATGAATTGAATGAGCTTGTTTGTAACTTGTTAGTTACTATTAACAACTTGTTAGTGTTTGATTTTATGGTTTAATTAAACTTAGCGAATTCGACTCGTTAAGCTGACCGGTTGGGCTTTTAGGTTTGACATATATAAGCAAACTTATTAAGGTTTTCTTCATAAGGTTTTCATGAAATGAAAACAAAAGCTTTGCCTCCTCCATTTTTTCTCATATGGCGAAAGTATCAAGAGAATTGAAAATTATTCTCACTTGATTTTCAATCGAAATCGACCCGTATTACAGCGAGCACGAATGTGAAGTTGACACCTTACGGTGTGCAGCCAATTTGAAGGACTACATTTGGAAGTGCTTTCCAGCTTGATGGAATTCAAAGGAGGCTTTGTGAAAGATTTGGAGATAGACTTCCGCTGGCATCTCTGTAAGAATTCTTGTATTCATAATTGTTAATTATGTGTTTAGATTAATTTATATCATTTTGAGGATCCGGGATGTATGAATTTGGTGTTTATCACAAATGAAATTCTTAGTTCTAACTACGATCAAGTCCATTTTATTCATGTGTAAGTGAAGTTTGATGTCAATACATGTGCAATTACAGTCTCTTTCATTTTATTCATAAGAGTGTTACGCAGAGATAACTTTCCGTTTTTAAAATATTTAAAAGCATAGGTTCGTAAGTAGTCTTGAGGAATCGTATAGCTGGGCTGGATTAACGATATTTTGAATCCATTTAGTAAGCGTCGTCCGTCATGATGATTAAAGGCAAAGAACTACCCGATTCTGAAATTTCATATTCGATCTATATGCCAAAATACTAAAAAAGTTCTTACGGTTTAACTAGAAGAGTTGGCCTCTATTTCTTTTTTTTTCTCCAATTCGATTGGTATAACCCAAAATACTAAAAAAAGTTCTTACGGTTTTTGGATATCCAATAGTTTCTTGTGTACCCACCACTTTTATCTTTGGTGATGCTTTGACCCATTGAGGTGTCTAAAAAGATGATCGGTTCGCTTTACCCCCGCCCGTTTTTCATGATAGTGTAACCTTACAGATTTATAAAGTATTTCTTGGATTTTCTTTTGTCGCGGTGCTCCGTTAAAATATTTCCCGAATCCATGAAGTTTTTCCTTTCATTAGTAGTATCCGTAGCACTAGATTGAGAGTTAATAATGCGTAGTTCGTCCATACGATTATCATCCTCTAAATTAACATAATAATTAGACATAGACATAGCACTTTGAACATTTTTACCAAGATTACGATTTGATGCCATTAATTTAGAAGAACAAATATCACAATTTATAAAAAGTTGGTAGATAATACCGAACCGGAGATGGAGCAATGTAGGATTGTAGATTGCAATGAACAAGCCCACGCGCTTGAAATAAGTCCTTAGACTTGATATAATTCTTGATATAGATTTTGAAATTCACATTATTGCTTTGGTTGCTTACAAATGATTGTGGTGTGAGAAATCAGAAGGAAGGTATTGTCGCTTTTATAGAACTTTCCATGGTGTTTTTGACTTTGCAGGGCAATAGTGAGTGCAGATTAAATGCTTGACACCGCTTTTAATCTGAAAGGCGGCCCATATTAGTTGGTACTAAGCGTGGTACCATTAATTTAAACGGTACACGTTTGGTACTAAAATAGTAGATTATATAGTAGTTGGGAATAACCCGGTACCGTTGATCGAGGCGGTGCCGCGTTTATTCGCCACAAATGTCGTTAAATACGTTATAGGCGTTCTGGCCCAGCGTTGGTTTAACAAGCATTGAGTGGTTTGAAAACAACGGTACGGCGTTTATATCGGGAAAATGGTCAAATAGCATTATTATTATAAAGGACAAGAAAGCGTGGTACTAGTTTGGTATTAAGCGGTACCACGTTAAAGGCCCGTCAGGGCCTTTAAAAATGGGCCTCGAACCAAATTGGGAATTTGATAACCCCGCAGGCGGGCGGGCGGTTCGTTAATCGCGGTATTAATGAGTTTTGTCCGCAAATGATAAATATAAGAGTTTAAATATGGGTTAAGGCACAGTGCATGAAGCGGCCTTGTGTGGGTGTTGGATGAAGCCCAGCCCGAAGCGGCCAGACAGGCAACAATATACCTGCGCCCAGCGGTAACTGCCTTGAGCGTAAAATGACTATTTACCGCTTTTGAACAAGCGAATTATTTTCATCTTTACATTTGTGTAACAAGCGAATTATGCCACATCTTGTTATTAACAAGCCAATTATGTCCATGTTTGTTGTGTAATAAGCGAATTTTCAATGCTTATAAATAAACTACCCGAATGGATTTATAAATATACAACGAATTGATTAAGTGATTATTATCTGATAACAAATTAAATTTACATGCTTATTACACTTGTAGAAAAATTTACTTTGTGTTTATTAGATAATAGCATAACTTGTTTGTTTATGTAAACACAAAGAATGAATTAAATAATTAATTACATAAGAAATATGAAATAATTAATTACATAAATATTAAAACAATTAATTACATAAGAATGAATAAAATAAATTAATAATATAAGATAATAATTAAATATTTAATTACATAGAATAGATTAAATAATTAAGTATATAAGAAATATTAAATAATTAATTGCATAAGAATGAATTATTACATAGAAAGCGATTAAATATTTAATTACATAAGAATGAATTAATAATTAAGTATATAAGAAAAAGATTAAATAATTAATTGCATAAGAATGATTAATTACATAAAGCGTTAAATATTTAATTACATAAATTAATTAAATAATTAATTACGTAAGAAGTATTGAATAATTAATTACATAAAAATGATAATACTAGCGAATTGATCCGTGATTGTTAGTGCGCCTTAAGCGAATTGATCATAGTTGTTGTAAACAACCCGAATTCGAGCCAAGGTTATTGTTAAACAAGCGAATTAGAGAAATGATTATTGAGCCAACCAAACTTGACCGATTATTTGTTGGGATTCGGTTATGAAATTATATAACAATTATCAAATTGTGTTAATTCCAAAATTGATTTTGAAATTATTTGATAGCGATTATGTCTTAAATATTTCGAAATTATTATGTTGTCAGCTTTGCTTTATTGTTGAATTGAGATTATGTCTTAAATATTTAATGAAACTATTGAAATTATATGTATTAATTGAGATATTTAATTGTCAAATTATTGTTAATATTTCTCTAATTGTTAATATTTCAATTATGTTCAATTTTATTTCTAATGTAATTAATTATTTAATTTCTTTTTATGGAATTACTATTTAATTAAATTCGCACATGTAATTAATTATTTATTTTTATTTTTATGTAATTAGTTATTTATTTCATTCGTATGTAGATATATTTAATTGTTCTTATATGTAAAATATTTAATATTTCTTATGTAATTAATTATTTAAGTCCTTAGCATGTAATTAATTTATTTAAGTAACTTGCATTCGATTTGCATTGTGTTTGCTTAAACCATGAAGCCTAATACCGTACTGGATTGCTCCGAATAAACACACAAAAATTCGTTTTATTGTGTAATAGCGTGGATCGGCTTACATTTTATGTCCCGAACAAACAACCTAATAAGCATTACGATTAGCAAACAGCGAGTTCGTTATGTAATGACCGAATTATTTAATGGCTTGTTATGCGATAAGCGAATTCAACGATGATTACTGATGCAATGGCGCATTTATTAAAAAGTGTAATGAATGAATTGTGTATTAAATTGTGAGAAAATGTAATGAATTGTGTGTTAATAGTATCAATTTATGAATTATATATTAGGAAATTATTGACATTGTGAATTTATGAAATATAATAGATATGGTCAAATTATGATAAAATTATGAAATATGCTGAAATTATAGTTAAACAATAAAATATGAATTATGAAATAAAGTATGATGAAATTATGAAATATGATAAAATTTTAGGTTATGATAAAATATGTTAATATTAAAAAATATAGTTAATTTTAGATTATGAAATCGTAAAATAATGACATATCGAACAATTATAAATATGATTAAACAATAAAAAATATAGAATTATGATTAAAAATTATGATTAAACAATAAAATTATGAAATTATATAGAAGTATTATGAAATATGAAATATGAAATTGAAATTATAAAATTATGAAATATTATGAAATTATGAAATTATTATGAAAATATGAAAGTATAGAAATTTTTCAGATTATGAAATATGAAATTATAAAATTGTAAATTATTATGAAATTTTAGGTTATAAACAATAAAATTATGAAATATTGTAAATTATGATTAAACTTGATAAATGTAGAGATTATGATAAAATTATGATGAAATTATGAAATATGATAAAATTTTGGGTTATGATAAAATATGTTAATATTATAAAAATATGGTTAATTTTAGATTATGAGATATAAAATATGGTAAAAAATGGTAACATTATGAAATATAAAATATGGTCAAAATGGTAAAAATATGAAATATGGTAAATTTTAAACTTGATGAGATATTGGTAAATTTTATATTACATCGATCAATTTTTAAAATGATTGCTTTAAAACAAGCGAATTTGCCCAGCGTGTTGTATCACAAACGATGAATTCTATTACGTGTTTATATATATGACAAGCGAATTATCTATTTGCTTATAACAGCATAATCGTTCAATTCTTTGCCCATATTGCGGCCGTGATTATGAATTGTAATATTAATTATAATTTCGAATGTTAATAATTTTTAATTTTCATAATTTCGATTTTTTATAATTTCGAATGTTGATAATTATTTATTGTTAATAATTTTGAATGTTAATAATTTCGAATTTTGATAATTAGTCGAATGTTGATAATTAATGTTAATAATTTTGAATTTTGATAATTTCAATAATTAATAATTAATGTTGTGTGTTTGAGGGTATAATATTTCTCAAATATGTTAATTGGTGTTCCAAATATGATAACATTGTTTTATGATTCGCTTGATCGTTTTTAATTGGTGTTTAAATATGATAACGTTATTATTTATGATTGACGATCGTTTTTTAATTGGTGTTTAAATATGATAACATTATTCAACATGATTCACTTGATGCATTTTTGGATTCGGTCGAGCGGTCATACGACAAGCTAAATTTCGTTTATGTTTTGTAAGGAAAGTAGCGATTTGTGCAAATTAGGTGTTCGTAATTAAGCAATTGTCTGTCGAATGTTTGTTTAATAATAAGCAATTGGACTTGTGTTTGTTTTAGTACAAGCGAATTAAACTTTGTTTTTGTCTGGCAATGAAAAATTGACTTGTTTTCATAACCAGCAGGGAAAATTAAACTTGTTTTTTATACAATGACAAAGAAAAATTCGTAGGGGGATAAAATAGTAATTTCATTATGTTCATTTTACTGTTTTTGGTGTGTATAACAGTTCAAGAACCCAGACACTTAGGCCACGTGTTAGTAGATGATTGGTTGATACACGTAGAAGTCCTCCGATTGAAATGGTAAAAATGCCAATGCGTTATGTCTGGTGCCGAAACACGAACAAGGTAGTCTAGTCGAAGATTGAAAGGAGTTTGCACAATGAGTCCGGCATCACAATTAGTATTGTTGATAATATCATGCGTGTTAGTGTCCAGTGTTAGCGCATTGTATAGTCCGTCCTCCCCAGTTTTTCAGCTTAATCCTTCCAACTTCAAGTCCAAGGTAAGTACGACTTATCCTAATCTGTTTTGAATAAATTGAGATCTGTTTATTGAATTAGGGATTGGCAGGTGATTGATTCGAACAGTGTTGTAATAGTGGAGTTCTACGCACCATGGTGTGGTCACTGTAAAGCTTTGACACCAATATGGGAGAAGGTCGCTACTATCTTGAAAGGTGTTGCTAGAGTCGCCGCTCTCGATGCCGATGCTCACCGCTCCCTTGCTCAGGTCCATCCTTCTTAACTAATTATTCCCCCCCAATCATCAATAATACTAATTGATATCCCATCTCTACAGGAGTATGGCATCGAAGGATTTCCCACCATTAAGATATTTGTTCCAGGGAAACCTCCCATGACTTACCAAGGTGCTAGAGATGCTAAACCCATTGTTGAATTCACATTAGCTCAGGTATCTCCTTTTTCCGTCTTAGTTATCAACTACTTTAAATGATTTGCTGCATTTACTTATTTTCATCTATTGATGTGACCATTTAGAAAACAACATTATAATATATCTTCCATCTTTGTTAGCAAAAGCATGTGTAATTGTGTATTAATATTCTATTTTGTTTCACAGATTAAGGGACTTCTGAAGGAACGATTACATGGAAAACCTTCTGGAGCAAGTGAGTCAACTGAACCCAGTAAATCGGTGGAGCTCAAATCAAATAATTTTGATGAATTTGTTTCTAAAAGCAAGGACTTGTGGTTTGTGGAGTTCTTTGCTCCATGGTGAGTTTCTGAAAGGATTGTCAGGCTTGATTTTGAATTGTCATAATTACTCCCTCCTTCCCAAATTCTAATGACAATTTATTGAGAAAATTGTCGGGGAGGGGTGAGACTGTTATTGAAAACTCAATCCCACATTGGTTAATTAAGACCTTATAATGTTTTAATAAGGTTATGGACCTCTTATTACTTCACAATTGTGACAATTGAGACTTTAATATGGACCTCTTATTACTTCACATTTGGTTACACACCCTCTTACTTGTCTTAATAGGTGTGGCCACTGTAAGAAGCTTGCTCCTGAATGGAAGAAAGCTGCAAATAATTTACAAGGAAAGGTGAAACTTGGTCATGTGGACTGTGATGTAGAGAAGGTAAATTTCCGGATGCCATTCCATGCAGTACTCCCTCTATTTGACTTTTTAATTTTTTAATAGTTGAAATTTGACCATAAATATTTTTATTTGTGTTGTATAATATTTGATGAAAAATATATCAATGGAAATAATTTGAAATGTATTTTTTATTGATATATTTTTAATAAAATATTATAAAATACAAGCAAATATCTACATTTCGAGTCAACTATATAATTGGTATGCCATACAGTCTTTATATCTTTGTCCCGGTTCGGCGATTTGGGGGTTGTATTAGGTATTCACTTGTGAGTTATGATCATCTACTTAGTCTTGTCTTATTTGAGCATCATTTTTTAAGCGGAGCACTTATTTTGTTAGCATCTTGCGCTTATTCTTCTCAAATCATGATTACATGATGCTTGGTTGAAATCATGGGCCTTTAATAGTAAATCAACGTGATATACTAGGTCGTCGAGGAAGGGGGGTATAGGGTGGTACAACCTTACCCCTGTAATAACAGAGAATCTATTTTCTAATTGATTCAAGAATTAAGTGCAAAAAACTATCTATGAGTTTACAAAAGATAATATGTGCTTGGTATGAGCTATGACTAGTGATTAGTTACCTCTTATCTCATGCATCATACTAATAATTGGATTTGTTCTCTAAATTAATACTTCATTTCAAGGTATGATTGGTTGGAATGATACATAGCACTTATCCATGTGATAACAGGGAGTTTATTTTTCTAATTGTACAGAGAGTGAAGTGCAACGACTTCTCTATGACTTGCCAAAGATAATATGTGCTTGGTATTAGCTATGACTCGTGATTAATTACATCTTATCTCCTGCATCATACTAATTATTGGATTTGCTCTCCAAATTACTATTCATGCAATGCCGATTTAATTGATAAATCCCAGCAAAACATTATTTCATTACTAATTGATAGTTTACTGTCAATCTGATTTTTGCATTAAGTTAAGCAATCTCTTTGTCACCAAATAATTGCTTATGCCCACTATGTAATACGTTTCTCCTGTCCACCTATTACATGCCCTTAATTACATAATTATAACCATTAATTGACCGCTATAGTTGATCGTTAACTCATTCTTTTGGGTATTGTAATAATTATTTTATAAAAATATATCATTAGTTATGATTTGAAATATGCTAAGGCAAAATTAACAATAATAAAACTTATTAAAACCTAATTCAGTTAAGAATAACTTATTTTCCCAAATTGATTGAAACTGGTGCAGTGATTTGAGGATTACGACACGTATTAGGCCTGCCCGCAATCAATTTGGAGGATTAGAGATTATTCTTAATTGAGCCAGGTTTTAATAAGACATTATGACAGAGGCCCTCCTCGGTATATTTCGAGATTATAGCTTTAAATTATTCTTGACAAATAATTATTACAATACCCCAATAGAATGAGTTAACGGTCAACTTTAGCCATCAATGGATGGAATGGGTACGATTATGTAATTGAAACTTATGGGTGGGCAGGCAATGCAGTGAGCAAAAAGCAATTATTTGGAATAAACCAATTGGCGCCAAGGTCTTGTGCCCTAAAATCAATTATTATCTTAATAAAGTACTTTTGAGCTAGGTGATCTTTGAGATTGAGGGAGTATTATATACAGGATGTTGTATTGTAGCTTTAGTATTTTGTTAAGTGCAACCTCGTCCAACTTAGGAATGTTATTTTATTTAGAGGTGAGTTGGTTGATTCAAATATAAGTAACCATATTTTGTCAAATTGCATCTACGAAGGATTTCTTATGGCTTTGTTTCATGACCCAAATGGACAGGGCTAGCTCAAAATCCACATTGTCTTGTTTCTTACTTTCGTTGTCATCTGTCTAATAAATAGGAAACAATGTTTTAATTTTTTTACTCAACTTTCTTCAACCTTTAATATGTAGAAGTTATTTCAGTGTGTGCCTCAAATGCAACTTGGACTTTAGAAGTCTGTGGGTGTGGACATTGTGACTCCTTGCTGATTGTCTGCATTGGGCTCTCCAAAATGTTGAATTGCTAACAAATTGGTTGTATCAGTCTTTGATGGGCAGGTTCAATGTGCAAGGATTTCCAACAATCATGGTG
Organism: Lithospermum erythrorhizon; assembly: GCA_019722365.1. NCBI lineage: Eukaryota > Viridiplantae > Streptophyta > Magnoliopsida > Boraginales > Boraginaceae > Lithospermum > Lithospermum erythrorhizon. Next base: position 1,066,715 of record JADFUC010000789.1, on the reverse strand, counting down.
TTTGGAGCTGACAAAGATAGCCCCATTGTCTATGATGGGGCAAGAACAGCTTCTGCAATTGAGTCATTTGCTTTAGAGCAATTGGAAACTAATGTTTTACCTCCTGAAGTATCTGAATTGACTGACCCAGTAAGCCATCGACTTTTCCTTTCCAAACATTAACTTTCCTCATCGCTTTGCTACAAGATCTCATGTAATTGTTCGTCCAGGATGTCATGGAAGAAAAATGTGGTTCAGCTGCCATATGTTTTGTTGCTTTCCTACCAAACATATTGGACTCGAAGGCAGACGGAAGGAACAAGTATATTGAGATGTTGTTTTCAGTTGCAGAGAAATTCAAAAGAAGTCCTTACAGGCAGGAACATATGAATTTTGTATATGATCTTTGTTTGATTTTTTGTTGGGTGGTACTACTGAAAATGCTTCAACTAAAAATATCATCGGCAAATCCGCAGCTTTTTATGGACGGCAGCTGGTATGCAGCATGATCTTGAGAAGCATGTTAATGTTGGTGGTTACGGATACCCAGCTTTGGTGGCTCTGAATATCAAGAAAAAAGTGTATGCCCCTCTTAAGAGTGCTTTCGAACATGATCATATCATGTAAGTATTGTTTTCAATTGTCCTTTCAGCTGGGTCTTCTAGATGATGATATATTGAATATGAAAATTGTTCCTTGTTCAATAGACAATTCGTCAAAGAAGCTGGGCTTGGTGGAAAGGGTAACCTGGCTCTGCAAGACAATCCACAGATTGTGAAGATTGAACCATGGGATGGAAAAGATGGAGAAATTATTGAAGAAGATGAATTCTCACTTGAAGAACTTATGGCTGATGAGTGAAGGTTCTTATTCTACAGAAGATGTTTAACAATTGATCACTTCACTTTATCTGAGGATTTCACTTAAAAAGTTACTGTGTAGTTAGGATCTTCCTATGGACAGTTGAAATTCAATGGGCAGAAGCGTGTTCGATTCAACTACATTGAGAAATGTCAGTCTTGTTAGCTTCTACCTGCTTTTCCGATCGTGTCTCGATATAGCATTCTCTTACAAGTTCTGATCTGCTTAAACTTTTTTTTTTCGGTTTTAATACTGAAGGTGTCTTTTACTTTTAGCTAAAATCCGATGGATGACTCCAATTTCTCAATACCTTTTTTATACAAAATATTACTCCAAATGATCATTAGTTTACACTGGGTTAATGACATCAATAATCACATAACTTGATCATCATTTATTATTTTATCATTAATGAGAAAGTGATAATTGGAAGTTATTTTTTGAAGTCTCTTGTTGTCAATGAATAGTTAACATACACACATGTCTACTTTGTAGAAAGTTATAACATTTAGTGGTTACCTATTGTTTGATAAATTTGCTATAACTTACTTTGTATTTGTTGAGTTTATATTTTTGACATCTCATTTTGTATTTATTGCTAGATTATAATCTAATGTGAAAATGGATACATTAAACTGATTTATCTGATTAACCAATCTTTTATATATGTAATATAATTTTAATAATATTATACGAAATATTAGTTATACAAAAAAAATCGATATAAAAAGTGATTGGAACTAACCTTCCATCGGTGTGCCAATTCTCCTTTTATTTTTTCTTCTATTATATATGTAATATAATTTTAGAGGTTATGGTATTAGGCTATTAGCACCTGACCTTTTCAAGAGGCCCAGTTTTATTAAATCAAAATCTTATATAAGAGTAGATTGCTCAAGTAAAAACTCAGAACGGAGTCAACATTTTATTCTCCTCAGCCCATAAAGGCAGGCTTCCAGTCTTCCATTGTTTGCTTATGATGTCCATGTTTGTCATGAATCGATCAACCACTTCTGTTTAGCCCTAAACCGGCCAAGCAGACGCGTTTGCTATTTACCACAACCAACCGATAAAAGTATTGTATTTTTGTTTCACTTGTGTAGTTGAAATCAAATGCATCAACTCACCGGCGGCACCAGCACCGACAGAATAGTGGAGCAAGTGAGGCGACTAATAGCAACAAGTGCTGCAGTGAGTTCATTCAGTTCGAGATGGCAAAGCCTTCGCGGGAAGCTTGGTGTTCTGGAGTCAATGTTATTAGAGATCCCAGAGTCTCCCAATCCACTGCTGACTAATCTGCTAAAAAACATCGAACCCACTCTGGAGAGAGTGTGGAGTCTGTGGTGCGGGTGCTCGGACCCAAGCCACCCCCCAGGGAAGCTACTGATGCAATCAGACCTGGACATGGCCTCCGGATGGCTATCCAAACACAACCACGACCTCGATCTCCTCCTCCGCTCAGGCGTCCTCCGCCACTCAAATGCCATCGTCCTCTCCCAACCTTCTCCGCACGCTTCCAAAGAAGTCCAAGCACTCTTCGTGAGGGACATCTTCACCAGACTCCAGATCGGCACTCCCGACTTCCGTAAGAAAGCCTTGGATTCCTTGCTTCGACTCCTAACAGATAACCCCAAGGCTGCACTCCTTGTTTCTACTTCACAAGCCGACATCGGATGCTTGCTCACTCTGCTAGATTCCAATGTTTCTTCTTCTACTCTGGAGCAGGCTGTTTCTGTTGTTTCAATCTTAGCTTCCGCTTGTGATCAGTCCAAGAAATGCTTGTTCGAACAAGGGGCTTTGGGTCCACTGCTTAAGATCATCGAAACTGCTTCTATGCCCATCAAGGAAAAAGCTGCTATGTCTGTCGAATGCATTACTTCTGATTCAGATCATGCCTGGGCTATTTCTGCTTATACTGGTCTTCCCATTTTGCTACAATTGTGTAAATCCGGTTCAGCTTTAGCTCAATCCTACTCTGTTGGTGTCATTAAGAATGTTTCTACTGTCGAAGATATTCGTTTTGCTTTAGCTGAAGAAGGTGCTGTTCCTGTTTTATTACAACTGTTAGTTTCTGGGAATGCTTCTGCTCAAGAAAAGGCTGCCAATTGTATTTCAATTCTCTCATCATCGGGTGAGTGCTTTCGTCAGTTGCTGTTAGGAGAGGATGGATTACAGAGTTTGCTTCACTGCGTCGGTGAATCTTCAAGCTCCGTTACACTTGAACATGTTCTCATGGCAATTTATTCTCTTTCTGCATCTGATTCTGTTTCTAGGGTATTATCTTCGTCTAGTACCTTTATTCTGCAAATTGCAGAGCTTCTTAAGCAGGGTAATGTAATGTTACAGCACATTTCTGCTTCTTTGCTATCAAAATTGTCAATTGGCGAAGTAAATAAGAGGGCAGTCTGTGGGTGTATGGGTTCATTAGTTAAATTAATGGAGTTGGCAAAGCCTGATAGCTTGCAGGAGGTAGCTGCTAATGCATTAGTTTCATTGTTGACCGTGAGATCAAATCGGAAAAACTTGGTGAAGGATGAGAAGAGTATGATGAGACTAGTTCATATGTTGGATCCTGGAAGCGAGTTGGTCTCTAAGAAGTTCCCGGTGGCTGTAATGGCAGCAATTATGGCAGGCGGTAGCCAAAGTTGCAGGAAGCGGCTTTTGGCAGCTGGAGTTAATGCGCATTTGCAACGGCTGTCGGAGATGGAAGTATCGGGGGCAAAGAAGGCAATGCAAAGACTTTCTGTCAATAGGATTAAGAATATATTTACCATGCCATGGAGGGAATAATCATAACAAGTTACTGACCTCCCCCTCACTAGAAAGGTAACTTCTTCTTGCTTTATTACTCCGTATTTCTTGAAACAATTTTTAATTTTGTTATAACAGTATAGTTAAATTCAGTATAATCCATGTGATCATGGATGGGCCTGAATATTGAATGAGTAACTCTTGGAATGAGTAACTCTTACGGAGTATTATTACGTTGCAATTTGTTCCTCTTTTAGAATACATAACCGGCCTTGTTGTGCTCTAGTTATGAGTGGAATGCAATTCTCAATGGCATATGAAGGTCAAATCATGATAGGTTTTCCTTAGTTGCCATCATCATTATTACGAAGTAGTTCTAATTTACTGTTTTATGGAAAACTATGATTTTTCTAGCATTATTACTTTGTTGGGATGATCATTTGATATTTCTTATGAATACTCATTTTTGGGTTCCTATCGAGTAACACAATTGCAGATCTGGCATGCCCTTCCATTATGACTTCATGAATGATGAATGAGATGACTTTTCAAACTCCATCTCCGCTAATCCTTAAGTTCATTCTCTAATCTAAATTTGAAGTCTCTTCCTCTTCAACAAAACAACACGACAACATGCATGATGCCATAATCTTTCTAAAAAGGCTCCTGCTTAAGTAGGGTAAGGAAATGCATAAAATAAAGAATAACAACTTTTATATGATAACTTTATATATCTGGAAGGAAAGGCCAAATAAGAATGTTTAGACATAAATGCTAGTGAGAGTTTTGAAGATGGATGTGATTAACTGCTGAGCGTTGATCTGTATGAATGTGTTTTGTTGTTAAAAGGTTCCCACACTTTTGTTCCTATGTTTTTTATGCAGGAGACTGTGTGGGTTTTCTACCTTACTAAAGAGGAAGCAACCAAGTTTTACATCAGATCAAACAAAGTACGCTCAGTGGTATATGCTACTCTAATTTACTTTATACAGTATTAAACTGTAATCATATCAAGAGAAGTGGTGAAAAAATATCTGTATGCTAAATTACTTGACAACAGCATGGATGCAGTTTTTAGAAAGTATCCTTGTTTTTCTTTTCTTTTTTCAGTTCTACATTTCACTCTGTGAGGGTTCGCTGAGTGAGTGAGACCAATATCTCTTTATTTGTTTTCCCCTCAAGGGAATGTTTGTTTGATAATGTAAATTTGAAGCTACTCGCTTCTTTTCTGGAATGGTCCGAATTATAGATAAAGAGTGTCATTATTTTATTGTAATACTGTAAGTTTTAAACTCGATTTCATCAATTATGTATTGCTTTCATTTTTTATGGCACTAAGGTGGCCTGTTAATTTTCACTTCCACACTTCATATTATTTTTTATTTTTTTCATCTAATAATTCGACTATCATTCAATTTTTACACATTACAATGATTTTGTTTAATAAAATTTAACACTCTCACCATCTCACTTAATTTATTTATTTTTGGTGTAAAAATCAAATGAAATAACTATCTATTTATAGAGTATAAAAAATAATGAATTTTGATATTAAAAAAATTAACAAAAATTTATTTGCTATAAATAATTGGATCCAAATAATTAAAGTGTTATGAAAATAAAAAAAGTAAACCAAGTGGTGTTTTAAGACCTTTATTAAGAGTCATTCCCGTGAGTCTCGCTATAAGACTAATTAATGACATGTTGAAAAAATTCAATTGCATAACTAATGCAATGGGTGTTTAAATTCGTGTTAAAACACTCGATTAAATTGGCTGAAAGCTTTCAAATTGAACCTTAAAGAAAACTTGTTCTCACTAAACGACTTAACATCCTTTCGCTAAATGATTTGACTCAGACGCATTATTTACCGTACCAAAGATCGCATACGAACTCCAACGCGTGATCATGGTGAGTTTAAAAGTCATTTTTTCATTGCACTTTTTTTTGTTTTTGTAATTTCATTTCCTTTTTTTTTTTATGTTTTGGCTTTTCTAATAATAATTGCAAACAATTCGAAATTTATTTTTTCTATCAATATTTTTTTATTTTTAAAGTTTATAAATAGAGACATCATTTATTTTATTTGGACAAAAATTATTATATTTTTCATATGTTAAGCGATGTGGAGAAAGGATTGAGAAAAGTAAAATATTTAATTAAGAATATGAGATTAAAATATCAAAAATTAATTAGATAAATTTCACTTTTAGAAATATCAAAAATAAATTATTTAGTGTGAATTTTTATTTAATTGTAAATATTATTATTATATAATCATCATAAATAATAATATGAAATAAAAATGGTGGGGGTATATAGTACGAAGTTGAAGGCTGAATTTTATTAAACAAAATCATCAGATAAGATAAGTTTCGAATTCGCTATTTAATTATTACGTTAAAGTTAAAATACGGACAGATAAGGTCGAAAAAGAGAGAATGTTAAATAAAAAATCATTGTGGATAATCTAAGAGTAGTTTTATGGGTGTTTTATCCCATAAAACATCACTGTTCATCTGCTATAAATGTTTTATACTTTTGTTGCTCATTTGAAACTGTTTCACATTTGCAACATATATAAACCAAAAGAAAGGGAAACAATATACACATACTCATATATTACTTTAAAGATGAAACGATTATTTTATTTCTCGATCATAATTTCTACGTAATTCTTGAACCATCGCTGATTTTTATATAATTAACGGTATCTATTATTTTCATTACGATCTCTAACTATTTATCGTTCAAGCTCATGATACCTAAAACTATTTATTCCCACCCCACCCGCACCTCCTTCCCCTACCCCTAGCCCCAACCACCACGTGAACTCTCGTCTCTCAATACCTAATTATCCTAACCCAAAACCATGGTCGTCACCTCTCAATAAAATGATGAAAACCCATTTAGTAGACTACCAGCAAATCAGTGGAAGCCTCGAAAAATAACCTCAAAACACTTTTTTTTTTCTTTCTATTTCTATTCTAAACAATTCTCAAAACACATATTTTTATATACACACTATGAGCCTGCAGATTGGAAGCACATAAAAGGTTTATAATTCTATCTCAATTGTTTAATATTTGTACTCATAAACACACTGAGCAATGCAAAATCTTGATTTGGGCAATTTGGATTTAGCTGAAATAGCAAAAAGATTAATTTTTGGAAAATATTGTGAAAAACTAAACATTTTTGAAATCTAAACAATTCTCAAAACACATATTTTTATATACACACTATGAGCCTACAGTTTGGAAGCACATAAAAGGTTTGTAATTGTATCTCAATTGTTTAATATTTCTACTCATAAACACTGGAGCAATGCAAAATCTTGATTTGGGCAATTTGGATTTAGCTGAAATAGCAAAAAGATTGAATCTTTTTTGGAAAATATTGGGTGGAAAAAACCAACATTTTGAAATCTAAACAATTTCAAAAACACATATTTTTATATACAACCTATGAGCCTACAGTTTGAAGCACATAAAAGGTTTGTAATTGTATTCAATTGTTTAATATTTCTACTCATAAACACTGGAGCAATGCAAAATCTTGATTTGGGCAATTTGGGTTTAGCTGAAATAGCAAAAAGATTGAATCTTTTTTGGAAAATATTGGGTGGAAAAAACCAAAATTTTGAAATACCAAAATCAACAAATTTGCTACTATTTTTGCTCAATTTCAACTAATTAAGGTGGAAAAAACCAAGATTTTGTGGAAAAAATTATTGGGTTTTCTTGAGTTTTTTGTAATCTTGATTTTTTTACTATATTATCATCATTTGCTTTGGTTTTTTTGGTTAGTTTGTCGATCTTTATTGTGGAACTCGTATATTTATGTATTCATGGACATATATGGCTGGTATATATTGTTTTATTTCATAGTTTTTTGGAGAGGAATTGTTGAAATTTGGGGGTATCATTGGTTTAGTTTGAGTGTGATTCTCTGGGATTTTATTGTTTTTTGGGTTACTCCGACTCTGAGTATGGTTTTTTGGGTTAGCATGGTAGGGGTTGTGGGGTTAGTGTGTCGAAAAAATGGTGTTTGGTGAGAGTTTAGAATAAAAAGTTTATGGCTGTAGAGTTTACGTTAAATAAAAAAATCGCGAAATTTTATTTTAATTACGTAAAATACGCCCTTTATATTTTTATTAATGTTGGGACAAAATATTCATTTTGTACCTAAAATGCGTATTTCGATATTAAAATTTAATCGAGGAACCAACCCGAAACGAAAATAATTTGCGATCACACTGAACGATAAATAATTTAGTGACCAAACCTAAACAACCGATACCAAAGATTATATAAAAAATCAACATGATAGTTAAGAGGAAAATACTTAATTTAATTTTACGTAATCATCATACTTTACAACAAGTGATAAAATAATTATTTCACCCTTCAAATACTAAATGTTTCTGTTCACCCATAAAAGCACATGTGTATTGCTAGTTGATGAGATGTAACATTATCCACAAGGCCACATCTTTCACAATAGTGTGTAAGTATATTTGATGCAAAATCTGAACAAATGTATTAATGCATGCACCGAAGGAATTTTTTGTACTAATTCAATTTAAATGTATTTGAATTTTTTGTTTTATTAAATTATATAAATGTCAAATAAATATTTTTAATATTTTTCTAATTAAATTATAAAATAGACAAATAAGATATATTAAAGATTGTAGGAGAAATAAAGATAAAGTAAAACTTTTGATGTGCTTATTATAGTCGATGAATAGTACTTTTCTCCGCTTTTTCTTTATTCCGTTTTCTGCGCCAATTTTTTATTTCAAAATACTTATTTTCTAAGATGTAAAATTGTGAATTTCATTTTCAATGCATTTTTGTTATTAAATTATCAATCAAGGAATAATATAATTTTACTTAATCACATTCTACATTTCAACGCATTTTGACATTGCTCATTTTCTTAATTTGCATACAAGAAATCTTCATTAAAAGACAACTAAAATAGAACTGAATGGAAATGAAATTTATACTCCATCTAATCCAAAACAACACCGACGTTGATTTTTGAAATCGAACTAATTATCAATTATTAATTATTCATTATTTTAAAAAATATATAATTTATATAATTGAATTGGGTTTTTAAAATATTTTCATAATATTAATTTTTAATTTTTTAATAATATAATTAAATAGTAATCAAGATAAGATTTATCTCGACATTAAAAAGACAATTATTTTGAATTATAGGGAATGTATTATATATGATATGAAGATGAATTGTCAAGACGTCAAAAACATGTTTTATGTATTTTCTTACTACAGGTGCTCTTAATATGTTTCATCTCACTTGCCTTATCCCCTATACATTTGACTCTTTATCTTGTTTTGATTATCTCTTTTCATTTTTCACATTCAAACAGATATAAATTTATTACAAACTATGAAATTATTATTTTATCCCTAATTATATTTCATATTAAAATCATGTTTGTATAATGCCAAAAAAGTTTATAGATTATTTTTTCTCAAAATATGTATTCCTCTGCTCCTATTTAATGATCATATAATAAATTTTTTTTATTTCTTTTACTGATCATTTACTTTTCTATCGCAATACTTTATATCAACTTTAAATTCTTTAACATAATTGGTTTGTCTCCTAATATGAAAGTATATAATAATCATAAGATTCTTGATATTGTCAAGGGACCATTTGATAATTAAAATAAAATTCATAAATTTAATATGATAATATAAAAAATTAAAAATTCTGACCGACAAGTAAGATAAAGTTCGTGGATCTAGGTGTCAGTCACCTTTTAATATTATGTACTTATTGCCATTTTCGTTGTTTCAGAGCCAAGTCTGTAGTGTCCTAAACCTATAATAAAATATGATAGAAATATCTATGAGTTGAAAAAATAAAAATAAAAAGATTGTCCTCTAGATTATTACATAATTTTCTATTAGTTATCTGAAGCTTCACTTTTGTCTTAACTACGCTGAGCCTCATTCAGTTTAAATACCCATAAATTCTTGATTGTCTACTCACGTAGCCTTTATTTTATTCTATGAGTAGAAGGAATCAGCCTAGTCTCTCTAGTCTCTCCCTCCTTAATTCTTGATTGTCTACTTGAAACCTCGACCTTGTATTTCAGTCTTGTTTCTGTTGAGTTTGTCAACCGCCCCCATTTTGTTGCCGAGTCCATAGCTATCTAAGCTTTCCTCGTTCAACATAAACCTTTTCTTTTATTCTTCTCTTTCCTTATCTGGCTTCTTATATATGGCTAAAGGAAGTGGACTTAGTTTTGATCCACCAGATCGCATCGCTTTCTTTTTTTCTCCAAATCATCATCCTCAAACTAATAACCATTTTCAATCTCACAAGCTATAGTATGGATTCGAACAACAATACCAACAATATTAATAATACTAATAAGGTGTCTTCCCCGCCTACTACTATACAGTTCCCAGTGAACTTAACCTGCAACGATAAACAACTTCGTTTTCGTTCTCGTTCTCATAATCAAGAATTTGAGGGTGTCGACAACAGAGTTCCCATCGACGAGATGGACTTCTTTGCTGACAAGAACGACAGTGTAGGTTCTACGCCGGCCCTGGAATCCAATTCCAACACCGAACCCCCTTCTCAGGATTTGGACTTCAATATCAACGTCAGTTCTTCTAACATATCTTTCTTTTTCACTAATCAATTGTGTTTCTGAATTTATCCATCCGAGTACTATGTATTTCTGGAATTGACAACACTTTAATCATCCAATGCTTTAATGAACTCAGCTATTGAATTCGTGATCTTTCTGGAAGTGATCTACTATGTACGTATATCAATGTAATCATTTTGTAAGTGATCCACTATGTACAATGATCATCAATCAATCATTTAGAGAGTCGAGAAACATAATTCAAAGCCAACAAAAGAGAAACTGCTCACATAATTCAATAATCTTAATAATGTATTTCTCCAAAGTTCAAATTTATATGTTGATTGAATATATATGCAGACGGGCTTACATCTCGTTATTGCGAACGGTACTTCTGAACGTAGTAATAGTTTGTCTCCTAATTCTTCCGATGATAAAAAAGCCAGAAATGAGGTAAATTATCTAACTTCAAACATTTAATCATTTAATTCCTTTCTAAGTACTGTATTTATTTATCCAAATATTATTCGGAGTTCAAAGGACTTAGAATGTTTTTAAGTTAAGGTTTAGGTTACATGTGTAAGAGCCTAAGAGGGACCATGATATTGAATATCTTCCGTGGTCCTATTGTTTAGGTAGCCGTACTGGAAGCTGAAATGGAAAGAGTGAAGACAGAAAATGGTCGTTTAAGGGATATGTTAAATCAGGTTACAACTGATTACAACACTCTTCAGATGCATTTCATGGTGATTATGCAGAAACAACAGCATAAAAAACAAGTAGAAGATCTATCAACTGAAGAAAATGGAGAACTGGGAGGACTGCATAAGAATAACAATAATACAGGTAATGGAAATGGAAATGTGAAAGGAAGCATTATTAACAATACTATGGTGCCAAGGCAATTCATGGACCTTGGTTTGGCTGCCCCCTCGGCTGATCAAACTGATGAGGTTTCGTTATCATCGTCAGAAGGCAGAGGTAGCGGAGGCGACAAATCCACGGAGTCCAAGGAGTCCGGTGGTGGTGATGGCGGGGAAGAGAGTCCTGATAAAGACTCGTTTTCGCCATCAGCTTGGGGCGGAACACATAAGGTTTCTAGACTAAATAGCTTGCCTAAGAGTACTACTGACGCTAATGATCAAGCTGCTGAGGCCACCATGAGGAAGGCCCGTGTTTCCGTTAGAGCGCGATCTGAAGCACCTATGGTAATCTTATCGAAATCTTTTTTCTAAAACTAAAATAGAACTTTACTTGGAAATCATTAAACAATACAGAGTATTACATTATTCAACTCAATATGATTACGGACTGATCAATTGAATGTTGTTTAAACAATCAAGTACATACGTCGTACTTGTCAATTACTGAAGTCAAATGAAACAAATCGGTCTGGAAATAAAAGAACTGAGATGTCGAATATGAATTCATTGGCAGATAACTGATGGATGCCAATGGCGTAAATACGGGCAGAAAATGGCAAAGGGAAACCCGTGTCCTCGGGCTTATTATCGCTGTACCATGGCTGCTGGCTGCCCTGTTAGGAAACAAGTACGGAAACAATACTGTATATTTTTCTCCATTCTTTTATACATTTGTGTAGTGTGGACCGTAGGCATTGTTGCAAAAATATCCAAATTCCACTTGTTCGATTTTTCCACAGGTTCAAAGATGTGCCGAAGACAGGACAATTTTGATCACAACCTACGAAGGCAATCACAACCATCCACTGCCACCAGCCGCCATGGCGATGGCCTCGACCACATCTTCGGCTGCCAGAATGTTACTCTCGGGATCCATGTCAAGTGCAGATGGTTTAATGAACCCAAACTTCCTAGCAAGAACCGCTCTATTCCCTTGCTCATCAAGTATGGCTACTATTTCTGCCTCTGCTCCTTTTCCTACTGTTACATTGGACTTGACGCAAACTCCCACTTCCAATCCTCTACAATTCCAAAAAACAGCCAACCCTTTCCAATTTCCATTCCCTAATCACTCATCGCAAAATTTTCCTGCCAATTTACCTCAATTATTTGGCCAAGCATTGTACAACCAGTCAAAATTCTCAGGCCTTCAAATGTCCTCCCCACAAAATATGGACGCCGCAGCTAACCACCATGGCGGCTCTCAGTTGGCGGATACTGTTAATGCTCTCACAGCTGATCCAAATTTTACTGCCGCTTTAGCAGCTGCCTTGACCTCTCTTATTGGAACTTCTAATCCAAGTAACCTCCCCAACAACTGCGGCACCGTTACAGGCAGTGAAAACAATAATGGTAGTGTGATCACTAGCAGCAATAATAGCAATGGAAACAATAAAGTTGGTAAATCAAAAAGCCATGGAAATTGAAAGTGATTTAAGTTTTACTTCCAATTTCCTCTTTGATTACCATACTTTAGTTTCATTTATTATTAATTCTATTCATAGGGTTACCGAGAGGTGACACTACTACACGTTCAAACTTTTTTCTGGCAGGAAATAGCCTAGTTATAGGTTTCCTATATTTTTTCATTTGAATAATGATGTCACTCGAATTTTGTTTCCAAAAGCATAGAACACATACAAGAAATTCAAAAAAGCTGCTAGTAACAAGTTTCCTGAATAAACCATTTTTTACTTTCAATACTTTGTTTGTTATTATCACGAATGTAGTGTGAGACTCAGGTATTTCGTTTAGAAAACTTATGAATTGCCGTTAATGAACATAACAAAATCTATTTTAGAACACAAAAGGTTAGAATAAGCATAAAAATATGTGCTCACATTTTATCTCTATATTTATGTAGATGTATTTATTTTGTACTTTTACACAAATTTGATAGTATATTTTTGTACTTTATATAATTTGATGTTTATTTTGTACTTTACACAAACCATTTAATATATTTTAAAGCAGTTAATTGCATTTGCCCCCTTATAACGAAGTCAGGCCTTAACTATCGCTGCTTCGTGATCCCCAATCTTTTATCGTTTTCGCATCGTCTCATCCACACCAAAATATATTTCGGTACAAATAACTATTTCGCTTCAAACACTAAACTAAAATATAAAAAGACATTTTATATAATTAAAATAACCACACCTTCTTATTTAACACAACCCCCATCTCCCTTAAACTGGACCAACTTACACTTTTCTTTTTCGACACACCCTATCTCACTCCCTATCCTTACCCATTACTGCCCCCACCAATTCTACCGGGTAAGATGTGAAAGCTTTCTTCTTGGACTTGCACCAATTCTTGTAAAATCTACGCCTTATCTCACCAAACGCTGAGTGATTCACCACCAATCAGGACAGAAGGCGAATCCTCCATGTGAACAAGAAGTCCAGTCCTTTGATTAAAGTAGCCAAACAAGACATGCCTAATGATCAAGTCAATAAATGTAATCCCAATCCCCCATCTCTGATATTGTTTCTACAGTATAAAGATCAAATTTTTATTAAAACCACAAAATACCCAATTACTTTATAAACCAATCTCTTCATTAAATAATCTAATTTTGAGTCTTTAATGGTTTATTTTTATAAAAATTTAACTCAAATATTTTAGAATATGTAGTAAAATATTCCAAAATAATACTATATCAATAAACAACAATTCAGATTCTTAAATTAAAACCTAAACCCAATGAACCCATATACCAAAGGCCATATCAAATAATTATTATTATTATCAGAAAATAATATTGTAAAGAAATAGATAAATAAAAATGAACATTATTTTAAGGAACGATTAGAAGAGTTTCTTATTACCAATGCCTCCAATGACGCAAGCAGCAACTAGATGGCTCTAAAGCTACAAACATCCTTAGCTTTTCCATGATTGGCATCTTGATATTAATCCTTTTTCTACTTAGTTTTGTGAGATATTAGATTATTGATTTATGGAGAGGGAATCGTGAGTCAACTTTTATTGGGCTAATTTTTTATTGAATTCATCGTTGAGGGTAATGCTGACACTTGGCAATGATGGGGTCATGGCTAAAGGAAGGATTGAAGGGTGAGGCCATGCTATTAAAAGCAAGAAAATTGCAGTTTTATTTTAATATGTAAAATGTGATCCTATACTTGCTTTTAGCTATTGAGGCAAAAATAAATATTTTATAATTAAATGTATTTTTTGGTGTAACGGATGCGACCAAATTTCGAACGCAAAATCTTAGGGAACTGGGCCCCAAACAAACTGATACCAGACCACATAAACTTACGCGATAGTATGTGGGGCAAATGAGAATTAGTATTTTTAAAACATTCGACATATTTGTGTAACCATACCAAAATTAATATCAAACAATTAAAACGATTGACATATTTTAAAACCTGATGGTATATTTTTGGTATCCACACCCAAAATAAAAGAATGCACAAATGTGATGAAATATTTTTGTACTTTTCATAAATCTAATGTTATGTTTTTATTTATTGCACTAATTTATTGATATTTTTTCGTATTTTGAATAGTATACAAAAAATATGTAGAGAATGGAACATGACTTCTAGCCTAGCGGCATCTATTACAGGCCTCCAACCAAGAGGTTAACGTCTATTATGCGGAAGTAACTTTTTGCCCAAATATTGACTATACATATTTTAGAGTCCCATTTAGGTGGTTACAGAATTTAATAAGTATGGTGCTTATAAATGATATACATATATTTTCATCTTAATTCAAATAGAAGCATGTAATCATTCCCCACAAAACATTGCATGCAATGTATTAACTTGAAATAATAATTATTTTTTTGTGATTTATAATATATTGATTAAATGTTTAAATTCTTATTACAGCTCAATCTTGCGTTAATTTTCAAACTACAGTTGTCCTAACTCATTTATACTAACATATATAAAAATGTGAATAAGGATTGTGTTTATTCTATTTTCACACTATTAATTATTAAATTGCATTGCTCTCTAAAAATCTAAAAGTTAGGCAAAAATATTATCTTTTAATTAATAATTTAATTCTTTAATTGATAACTCACGTAGCTCTAATATTTAATTAACTACTATTAAATAATAATATATTTTATGTAGACCTATTGTTATTATTATTATAGGTATTAGTTTACCGATCATATGGTTTGCGGTAGAATTATTATTATTTATTATGTAGAACTATCATATTATTATTATAATACGATATTAAATAATCATATGTTTTATGTAGAATTATTATTATTATTATTGTTGTTGTTGTTGTTATTTAATTCCCTAAAGATATGAATTTTATATATTGAGATCCAAAAAAAATTAAATTATACTTTTTAAATGATACAAATTTAACCGATATAAAAGAAAATAATCCGATAATACTATATTGATAATCAATTCGTCAATGTATTTAATCAGAGGACATCAAATTGTTAAAGTAACATTTGTATCTCTCTATGACATCTCAATTTGGTATATATATTTCTTCCAATCATGATTACAAATGTCACATTCGTGGATAAAATTACAAATATCTAATATTTAGCACAATTTGCAGTTGACAAATTAATATGTAGCATATCTTTATATGTTTTTGGTAGATTTATTGTTATTATTATTATTAATTATCCCTTTAAATTGAAGATGTTAATACTATTAATTTTAGTTTTGCTTAACAACAACGATAAAGTCATATACAAGTATTAGATTCCCACAAATTATTTCCAATCAATCTACGTATTAAAATCAGTTGACAATCGAATATCCCAAATTGTTTGACAAAGTCATGCCATAACAAATTTCTTCATTCTCTTCCAACTTTATGCGGTAACGAAATTATAAAGAAAACATATGTTTTAATACCAAATAATTTCCTTAATATTATCATTATGTATAACGCGTTCTCAAGTAATGGATGTAAGAATCGAGTTCTGTAACATGTTAATGTAAAAAGAAATAGTTTCTTTCAAATTAAACATAAAAAATATATCAAATATTTAAGAAATCATCAGACAGTCGCGTATCAAGACGTTGTTTTTACTAGTAATATAAAAATATACTCAAATTCATTTAACATGGGTAAATTAATTTAATAACTCAAATATGAGATTTGAGTGGAAAATTTTGAAATAAATTAACATACCGATTATCTTGATAATAAAACATTAATGAACCATACCAACCCTTACCCCTACACATCTTCTGGTTCCACACTTGCAATCTCCCACTGCCCCACCCCTTGTAAAGGCATATCTACAAGGACCGAAGTTGCAGCTGAAATTGCAACAAACTCCAGCTCATCAGTCGATTAGATTAGCTTTGTAAATTCAATGGTTATTTTATCTCCTATTAATTAGGTTGTTTGTATTTCAAATATTGAGATGTTATTTACTTAGCTTAAAATACGATCAGATCACAACAACTTGATCTTATCATTGTAATCTGTATTGACTTATAAATAGAGCAGTAATCTCTATGAAGAGATTCACTTTTCCTCTCATTGTTTCATGGTAGATTAGAGCCATACGTCCTAGGCTAAAATTTTCATTTCTTCTCCTTTTCTTCTACAAATGTCAGAAACTAATTCCCCTTCAACTACCAATCCGGTGAATCCTCCGCCATCGGTCCTCAAGCTTAATACTGTTGCTCCTATAACTTTAAATATAAAAAACTTTGTTACAGTCGAGTCAACATATGACGATTATCTCACCTGGAAGAGTGTTCTCTCAACACGTTCGCACTCACAAAATATTGGGGATCGTTGATGGTTCCATTCCTTGTCCATCTTCTGATCATTCGTAGTTTGCTATATGGAATGAATGCAATGAAGTCGCTCAAAGTTGACTATTTTCTACCCTCATCAAGTCCACCTTAAGACTCTACTAAACTATGATTGTGAATCTGCTCATATGTCTTGGATCACACTTGAGAAATTATTTTTGCATCATGCTGCTTCCAACAAAATACAATTACGATTCAAGTCCCAGAATTTCAAGAAGAATGATTCTTTATCTATGGACGATTATCCTTAACAAATTCACTCAATCTATTCTTCTCTCAATTCTGTTGGTGAGCTTTATAATGACAGCGATCTTGGGGCTCAAACACTCATGGGGATGTCTTCACAATTCATTTGTCACGGTCATGAACGCATCCAGACCTTTAATCCAACCTTTTTTAGAAATCTGACCTCTTCTATTGAGTAAGGAAGATAAGGTCACCAATGGCAGGAACTCTCTTAGGATTCGACCTCTTCACCTATATTGTACTCATCCATGTCTCGAGCTGCTGTATTCAGAGGTAAATCCAAGACATTTTATAACAAAGGTTCCAAATTTCATCCCTCCAATACAGCTACATAGGTTCATGGAGAGCCTCGAAGGAGCATTTGCAGTTTCCATGAAGCAGTGATATCTCAGATATTCAAGACTGACGCGGTCTCAGCGCATGCATGCTGACACAACAGATTATTTCGAATATTTCCGATTCTCGACTACGCTTCTGACATGACAAACACAGAAGATCGATGACCTATGGCTACTTTGTAGCTTCCACAATGATTCTCAGCTTACCACCGAGTAAAGTATATGGCTTCGGCCGTAGTTCTCGCTATTATGATCTCATTGGTATGATTAATACCGATTGGGACTACATGACCAAGCTATTGTGTATCGCGATAAGCTTCGAGCGCAATTACGCCACTGCAGACGTTTCCATCAATGGTAGACCAAACACATCACGCGAGATATCATTTCTCGAGGATTCCCTTGCCGCCTCGCACAAACCCCGAAGCCTACGGTGGTTTTATGATGAATTCGATGAAGATAAGATATTTGTGGCGAGATATTTAGGGATACCGTGAAGGTTCCGCTTGGCCAGCGTTTTTATTTCTCCACTTTTTGTAATCAAATTCTCGTGAAAACGATTCTAAATATATTATTACCCGTGAAATATAATACTACTCATTAGTACTAGTCTCGATATATCCATTTTATTCCAAAAGTATTTATACTATCTCTGGGTCCCACCACCAAACGATATATAACATATATATATATATATATATTTTACATATAACGGGTTATTTCAATCTACTCCACCTTAATAAAAATTTCGTCTCTAAATTTACTCAACACCCACGCCTGCTCCCAACTCACTTACTCATCCTCATAAGAATTCACATATTATAGCACAAAGTTTAGAACTAACCTCTATTTCGAAAAGACGCGGGGATATTAATTTCTAACATCTTCCTCGCTCCTCCCACGTAGCTTCCTCCAAATAAGGATTTCGCCACAACTACCTTCACTAAAGCCACAACTTTATTTCGCAACACTTTTTCCTTTCGATCAAGAATTTTCACCGGTTTCTCTTCATACGTAAGGTCCTCTCCAAGCCCAATTGGTTGTGACTCCAAGATATGGGATTCATCTGGGATATACTTCCTCAAACATGACACATGGAAGACGTTATGAATTCTGTCCAATTCTGGAGGCAACGCTAAACGATAGGCCACCGGACCAACTCTGCCCAAAATCTCATACGGACCGATATATCGTGGACTCAACTTCCCTCTCTTCCCGAATCTCAGTACACCTTTCCACGGGGATATTCTCAAGAAGACTTTGTCACCAATTTCAAACGTTAAATCTACTTGGCTACTCCATCTCGCATACATCTTTTGTCTATCTTCAGGCCACTTTCAAGTGTTTTGTATCAATTTTATCCTTCCATCGACCTTTCTACCAACTCCGAACCATATATTTTTCTATGACATCTCAATACTGTAATGAAGCTATTATTATATGCAAACTCCATCTTAGGTAACTCATCATCCTACCTCCGAAAAGTTCAACACGCAAGCCCGCCAAGAACATATCCTCAAATGTTTTAATTGTCCTCTCGATTGTCCATCCGACCGGATGAAATGATGTATTCAAATTGACCGTCCCCATCGCTTCTTGAAATCCTTTCCAAAAACTGAGGTGAATCTAAGATCTCTAAGACGACACAACGGATACCGCGACTCCATGCAATCGCACAATGATCAATATAACCTCGCCAACCGCCAGACCGCGAGTCGATTTAATTGTAAGTAACGAGCCGACTTCGATGCCTATCCACTATCACCAAATGCCATCATTATTTCTCAACGCTCTCGGAAAATAAAATCTTTATCGTGATGTGTTCCCAAGTCCACTTCGAATAGGGAAGAGATTAGAATAACCCCTCGCTTGGATGCCTGTTCAATTCACTCGTTGGCAAAGCTAAACATCTTGATACAAACTCTCAAGAATTTCCCCTCTTCATGTTAGGCCACCAATACATCAAGCATGGTGTTTCTATACATTTTGTACCACCAGATGCATATTATACTGGAGCACTATGAAGCCAGTCTAAAATCTCCCCTTTAACTCTGAGTACGGGCACAAATAATCTAATACTATGCATTGTGTGGCTCCATCATCTCTCACCACAAAGTCCGACTGCCTGCTTTCACTTCCCCACTATCTTTCATCATCTTTTGTTACCCCTCGAGTATTCGATCAAGAAGAACCGGTCGAACTCTTATTTGCGCCAACAAACCGCCATCAATCCTACCCCAAAATTAACACCAAGCTGCCTCATGTCATTCAATGGCTCCTTAACCTTTCCCTTGCGACTTAATGCATCAGCTACCACATTCGCCTTTCCAGGATGATACTCAATGGACACATCATAATCGCTAATAAACTCCATCCACCTTCGCTGCCTCAAATTTAAATCTCTTTGGGTAGGCAGGTACTTCAAACTCTTGTGATCAGTAAAAATTTGACAAGTCACCCCATACAAATAATGCCTCCAAATCTTAAGTGCAAACACAATTGCAGCCAGCTCCAAGTCATGCGTCGGGTAATTCTTCTCATGATTTTTCAACTGTCGCGATGCATAAGCTACTACCTTACCATGTTGCATTAGTACACATCCCAACCCCTGATGTGAAGCATCACTATACACGACGTAGCCATCCTGCCCTGACGGAAGAGTCAATACCGGAGAGGTAGTCAATTTCCCTTTCAACTCATTGAAACAACGTTCACAATCCTCACTCCAAACGAATGGAACTCCTTTCCTAGTTAACTTGGTCATAGGGTGTTGCACTAATTGATAAGTCTTGTATAAATCTCCGATAATATCCTGCTAAGCCCAGAAAACTTCTTATTTTTAGTAACACTTATGGTCGCTCCTAATTTATCACAACCAACTTTTGATGATCAACACTTATACCCTCTTCCGAAATCATATGACCCGTAAATTGCACTTTTCCTTAACCAAAATTCACACTTGGAAAATTTAGCATACACCTGCTTTCTCCTCAAGGTCTCAAAGACAATTCTCGCGTTTTTCATGCTCTCCCTCACTACTAGAATATACCGTAATGTCATCAATAAATACCACAACAAATTTATCCAAATAAAGAGCGGAACAATCCGGATTCATAAGGTCCATAAACACCGCAGTGCATTCACAACCCAAACTAAGATCACCAAAAATTCAGAGTGCCCATATCTGTTTTAAATGCCGACTTCGATACATCATCCTCCTTAATCCTCAACTGATGCTTACTCCCGACCTCAAGTCAAATCTTAGAAAATACCCGGCATCCTCAATCGATCAAACAGATCATCAATCCTAGGGCAACGGAATGATTCTTAATCGTGACTTTATTCAACCGCTATAATCGACATACACAACCTCGTAGGATCCATCCTTCTTCTTGACAATAACACAGAGCACCCCAAGGCGAACTACTTGGTCGAATGAATCCCTTTATCCAACAATTCCTTGTAATTGGCGCTCTTCAACTCAAGTAGAGCTTCATTCTATATGTGCCATAGAAATCGGAGTAGTACTGTGAAGTAATTCTATGGAAAATTCCACCTCAAGACAGTGAGGAAGTCCCGCAACTCCTCAGGAAACACATCAACATACTCTCTCACGACATGCACCTCTCTCAAATCGATCTTCTCCTTACTTGTGTCGACAACACGGGCAAGATAATCAACACATCCACTTCTCAACATCTTACGGGCAACTGCGTAACGAGACAAGCAGGAAAGAATTTTTCTATCACCTACAAGAGAGTTTGATTTTCCAGACTAGATATTTCAATCTTCTTAAGATGACAATCTATCACTACATGATGTCTCCCCAACCAATCCATCCCCACAATAATATCAAAATCATTCATCTCGAAAGGAAGTAAATCTATCTCCAAACATTGATTTTCAATACTTAAGGGACAATTTCTAAGTACCTCATCAATCTTAACAGACTTCCCAACCGGAGTTAGAATTAGAAGTGGTATAGCGAATTTCGAGTTATAAGAATACTGGAAAATTTCAGAGATATGAAGAATGAGTAGCTCCAGAATCAAACAAGACTTTTGCTTCCAACCCACATAAATTTAGAGTACCTGTTACCACCCTGGGGGAATCCTGAGCTTCCTGCTGGGTAACTGCAAATATCTGACCACGACTAGTTCCAGCACCACCCTGACTAGTCCCAACAACATTACTACCCTGACTATTTCCAACTCCACGCCCAAAGCTTCCTCTACCACTGAACCGACCTCCACGGTTTCCTTGATAACCTCCTCTAATCGGCTGCACTGGAGTGAATGTGCTAGTACTTCCACTAACACCCTACCTCTAGCTTATAATTAACAACAATGTGCCCCTTCCCGGGCGAGCATCGACAATGCATCACAACCCCGTTCTGCATTCTACAAATTTATGACCCGGCTTGACACAAACTGAACACCCATTGTTACTTCCGCCTCCCCGATAACCTCTCCGAGATCCCCCCGACCGATTAAAAGACCTGACACAGAAACAGAGCGATGAATTGAGAATTGGTGAGTGGGGCAATCTAACTCGACTGTCAGAACGGCCAAGGCCGCAATGGACGCCCCTCGAACCCAACTCGACCGGGCGCCACCCATCCTGGAAGCATCATATCTTCCTCTTTTCTCCCCACCAACTGGACACTCAGCCAAATCCATCTCTACCTGTAAGGCATCATTCACTAGCTCATGGAAGGCTCTATACTCCTTGAAGGATAATCCGCGCTGGATCTCCTGCTCATTCCGTCCCTGAATCTCTCGATCCTCTTCCCCTCAGTAGTATTCACTGGAAGTAGACGGCAGAGATCACTGAATCTTTTCTCGTAGTCATTTATATTTCGCCTCTTTGCCTAAGCTTGAGCAATTCTCTGTGAATGACATATTCAATCTTAAGACAAAAGCTCCCTTGAAATAATTTCTGAATCGGACCTCACAACACCGATGTTCCGCCTACCAAGTAATCAAAGATCGGTGTACATTCTCCCACCAATCTCGAGCTCCACCCTGTAATCTGTAAGCAGCAAACGTGGTTCTCAACTGCCCAGTAACTCCCATAGGCTCAAATATACCCTCCAAATCTCGGAGGAACTCCAATGCCTGGATAGGGGAATCTGCTCCTGCGAACTTTGGCGGGTCCCGCTTCAGGAAACGGTCAAATAGCTTACTCTGCAACTCCACTTCCTGCCCTGCGACAGGTACTACGGTCTCTCGATCTCCACCAACATTTACCCTGCATCTGCTGTCCCACACTAGGGGTTTCATCACCGCCACAATGCTATCCACATTTTCTGCATCTCTGGCACCTCTACCTCCCCTAGCACCTCTCGTAGCTCCTCTCGCTGCACTCCTCATAAATGCCTAAACGAATGCATCTACGGGCGGCATCATCCCCACAACAACTAAATAACAAAGCATGGAAGACGAGACTCAAGAAGAAAACCCTAATATCGACAACTCTCTAACAACTATCAACCTAGGCACATAACCACACAAGACACCATAAAGACCCTGAACCTAGGCTCCGATACCAAAATTATAACGACCCACCCCTTGGGCAGTCGCCCGAGGTTAAGATCATTAACAACCTCGTATTACCCGTAGCCACCAATCGATTGGATAACAATAACAAAATGACTCCGCGACATTAACAAAGATAAAACTCTATAGTCCATCATGGTGTTCCAACAACACACCCAACAAAACAAATCACAAACTGAATACAAATCTACCTCGAAGGATGAAGCAACCTACGAATACATAAGAAATCCAAAATACAACATAGGAAAAGTATGACAAACTGCACTCCCCATTAAAATACAACACACAAAGTCTACAAATATAACAAGTCGACAACAAAAGGGGAATGACCGATGAGGACTTCCTATGCCACCACCTCACTTACGATATTCACTAGCCACAACAACGAAGATCCTCACCCCAGTGATCGCCTCCTGTAGACCTAGGCATAAACGCCCGCCCATGTAGAAAAGCGGAGTCAACTATAAAGTTGAGGAATACAAATACCATGATTTTATCCAATCACATTATATCCATTTATATATATACAGCGTATTGTTGAAGCATTAACTGTGCTACACAATGAATAACTGTCCACAAATCACATAGAATCCTCTTATACGATGTCACCTAATACTATACACATGAGCTTATAACCATCAATAACGCATATTCATTTAAGGAAACCGCCTCAACACACAAAATAATCAAATGAGGAATCCACCTCCACAAACAATAAACAAATGAGGAATCCACCTCCACAAACAATAAACAAATGAGGAATCCACCTCCACAAATAATCAGATGAGGAATCCACCTCAATCCTCCCGACCGAGGCTACCCTCAATATGCATATCACACCAAACCTCCGAATCCACGGGCTACCTACTCAATACGCATATCATACCAAACATCCCACAAGCCTCACCCCCCTCTCCACATATATATATATAACATATCGACCAAAATAAACCTGCACAAAGATTACACACAAAGATGTACAACCACAGAAGACAAGTAATATCACAACACACGCTGGTATAATCACAGTAACTACCACAATCTCATAACATGAATCATAATCACAACTATCTCATAATGTTAATCTCAATAACTGAATACACATGTCAAAATAATCTCATGACAAAACACATGCAGAATATATAAACATAATATATTTAGTGAGTTCCTATCATGAGATTTGTACTCACCTCGAGCCAAAGCAATAATGATAACTCTAGTAGTCCACGTGTTAAAGTCTCTGCTCAACTCCTATTCAAAGAAATTATACATTATAACACATTCCGTAATAACCTCTAACATCTATTAAATCCTGCATTATACCACATCTCACATTAACTTTTGCAATCATCCTATCCCCAAAATTATACACTTCCAAATTCCAACTTAACTACATTCTAATTACTAAATACTAATCCCAATATTCGATCATCACTTTATTACCCCAACAATAACACTTTAATCACATTCTAATCAATCCAACAATCAATCGCCAACTAATTAAACCATTAAATACAACCTCCAATTCAAACACTAACTACTATCCCAACTTTCCCCAAACTTTCTCAACCTAATCTCTACCAATCCACATCAAAACCACTACTTCTATTCCCAAAATAACTATATTAAAGGTCGAAATCAATTGAAAACCTGATTCCCCTTTTTATTATGCCCACAAGGACAATCAGGTATCAATTCATTTACCGGGTCGTTAAATGTGATTACTAGAATTTAGTGTTCACCTTAGTAATTTTATATTACTAGTGTGGGTTCTCATGATAACTTATAAGCTATGAAATGTCGCTAGATCTTTACCATTAATCGCTATAATAATAGTAATTGGTCAATTATTATCATTATACAACTTACTATTATCCGAGCCTCAAGTGTCACACACACATACAAAGGACGTTGAATTATATTTCATGTATGAAATTAAACTATATTTGCTAAATTGAGAGTCGATCAGAATCAAAGCAATATTTCACTGAATTTTACATCGATAATGTAAAATATAAATTGATGAACTCCGAATTAATTAATTAGTCAATCAATTAATTCGATAGTTAGTTATTTTGTTAGTAACTTGTTGGGCTACTATTAACAACTTTGTTAACGTTGATTTTACTTAACTGCTTAATTAAATTAAACGGGTCAGTTTCATTAACTATTCTATCGGGCTTTAGGTTTAATAATAATAATATATTAAATCTAATCACAACTGCACGATAGCCATTCATTTCAATGATTTGAAAATGGCATTTTGATGCCTCCAAATTGAAAAGAGCCGTAAGCTCTCAAAAATGGAAAAAGAAATTTTTCATTTTTCATCCAATCCAATCATTTTCATTGTAGCAAGCACAAGCGTAGGATTCAACCCTCCTGGCACAAGAATCGACTAGAGGCACTACATTTGGGCATAGATAATGGAATTCAAAGGAGGCTTCGTGTGGAAAGGTTTGGAGATAGGTTCGAGATAGACTTCCGTCAAGTATCTCTGTAGTACTCTCGTGATTCATATAAGTCATTATATGAATTTTAGATTAATTTATATTATTTCAGGATCCTAGATGTACGTAATTTGGTGTTTTTTTTATCACAAACGAAATTCATACTAGATTCTAACATAAAGTCATTTAACCTCATTACAATTTAAGGTTAATTTAAGAAAAAGTCAACAAAAGTCAACCCTCAACAAACAACACTTTCTAACCCCAATAATCACTCAAAGTCACCTCTAATCCCATAAACTCAACTTAGATAACATTTCTATACCATAATAAAGTCAAGATCTAAAAGTCAACACAAAAATCAAATATATAAAAAGTCAACTCAAGCCTTAAATGGAGAGATTTGAAGATTAGAAAGCTTACCTATGATAATCTCAAGATGGGGAACAAGATTTGAGGGTTGGATTCAACAAGTTTCACCAAGAAAATGAAGAAAAAATCAAGCTTGGGGGTACTATGGGGGTTCGGCCCCTATGGTGGAGAAGAAGACAATCTTTTTTTTAATTTAAAGATGAAAGAATGAAGTTACCGGTGGTCAGGAAGATATTTAAGTGGAGTTTAACTCTCGCTTGATTCAAAATTTCGCTCTTTGTCGGTTTAACAACATAACTCGAACATGTGTCAAATTAAATTCCTATCCTCAAAATATATTATCGTCCAACCCTTATTATCATTTACTCGATTTTAAATTTTAACTTTAACAGCAAAACACTCAACCAGGCAACTACAATCATACTAAAATAATGCTTATACGTAACGGTTATTTCAACTTCATTCTAGCAACCGAGTTCGACACTTTCGCCCATATAACGCCTCAAATGGTGCCATCTCGATACTAGCGCGAAAACTATTATTATACGCGAACTCCATCTTAGGCAACTTATCATCCCAACTCCCTAAGAACCGGCACACGCCGGGCGCATATTCTCCAAAGTCTGGATCGCCCTCTGACGCTTCCATCTGGCTCCTGTGGGATTGAAAGATGTACTCAATCCCTCAACTCCGGGTTCCCAACGCCTCAAAAACCTCTCCAAAATCTCTCGGCAAACCTCGATCACGGCTCGAGATAATCGACACTGAACCCCATGCAATCTCACACCGATCAAAATAAATTCACTAGCCTCTCAGTCCATCGCTTGACTTAATCGGTAGGAAGTGAGCGTACTCGACAATCACCCACACAATCACCCAAATCTCATCAAGCTTCGCCGACGATCTAGGAAGTCCGAATAAGAAATATGGTGATATTCTCCCACGCCCATTCAGAATCTAGTTGGTCGCACAACCCCGCAGTGGTGCCTATGCCACCTTCACCTCGGGCCGACAAACTAAAACATCTCGCCACAAACTCTGCAATCACTCTCTTAATCCCAGGCCACCAATAAACAAATCTTAAGTCCCGATACATCTTCGTACCACCTGGATGCATACTATAAGGAGCATTATGAGCCTCATCAAGCATTTCCTTCTTCAACTCCTCATAATACGACACGCACAACCTTCCATTCATCCTCAAAACTCCACTATCATCAACCACGAATCCGATTCACCTCCACTGCTCACTTCTCTTTAATAATACCTCGTACTTTCATCTGCTGTCAAGCTTTAAAATTCGATCTACCTCCAATGTTCACTTTTAATAAACCCTAAACCCCGATCGCTGTGTAAGCTGTAGAGTCTTTACATACCCGCAGCTTAACCAACAAATTGCTCTTTGAAACAACGCTTATTTGGCCCTCAATACGTGAAGGTACATCTCTAAAAGATCATCTAGATCGATTAAATTCAATATTATTAGATTTGAGTAATACGAGGATTAAAATTGATGATGAAGATAAGCCGTGATTGATATTATTAATTTCATTACCTCCATCATATGAGAATTTTAGAGAATCAATGACAAACGGAAAGGATTCTTTATCGCTGGGGATGAAATAAGTGTCTCCAATAATAGAGAAATACTACATACTTCAGAAGGGGTCCTAGTTCGATAATCGTTGTTTGCCTTATAGCCAATAACAATCGTAGTTATGGTAAATCGGAAAAGAAAAATTCTCCAAGAAACCATTCAAAAGGGTCCGGCCGTGAGATACATTTAACTATCAGTGAGTATGGCCTGGAAGAAATGATTCTCCCAAGAAAGAGGCAATTTGTAACGATCGGGACTCCGACGATGTTGCCAAAGATGGTTCAGTCCAACGAGGACATTGCATTAGTTGCCGAATGGACACACACATTACACCGATGCGCTGAGCATGGATTCCGGGCTTCATATTATATATGTCCGATGGCAGAAACGGTTCTCACCTATGAACAAGCTGGGATGGTGAGAATATTTCATAGCCACATAGTTCTACTTGTGGGTGATTGATTGTCCAATCAAGCTTAGGGACTCATGATGGGAAGTTTTGCACTTTGAATGACGCGAGGCACGCACATATACGAGAAGAATCTTATATCTCCTCTTACCTTTCTGCATGCTATGGGGCTTAGCTCAAAGGTGAACGTGGAGTCTCAAGATGTCTACAACCCGGCTCAAAGCTGGATTCCGAAAAGGTGTTGATGGGTACTTTGTATTTCTTGCAAGGTGCTATGCTTAGAGATTCTCACAGATTTACTCCCTCCTAGAGGTTGACTAATAGCCATACTTAATTGTCATGCATACGAGACTCAGTATATGAAGGAGAGGGGATGCAAATTCTAGCTGTTAGGACAAAGGTTATACATGTTTTTTGGTCTCTCGAGCAACAAATTTAAATTTTTCTTTTTTCAACTAATCGACTAGAACATGTTGCAGCAACGACCTACCAAAACTTGCTCGAACGAATAATCTTCACGGTAAAACTTCATTTATGAAATTTCCAGACCAAAAGAGGTTAATACTCAATGCTTTTGGTCTCGGCAACAAAATTTCAATTTTCTCCATGTAAAAGGAATGAACGATCAAAAAATTGGCTCAAACGAAAAAAAAAATTCATGGTAAAAAACTCCATTTTTGTGACATTTTCCGATCTACGAAAGGATTGCACACGCTTTTGGTCTCCCAAATACAAAATTTCAATCTTCCCTTTTTCAACTAATAAACCTGAAAATGTTAAAAGGAATTAACCCCCCCCCCCAAAAAGCTCATTGAACGGAATTCATTTTATGATTAAAAAAAAGTTTATTTTTTAAAGTTTTCGATTCGACAAAGGGTTACTATACGCTTTTTGGTTTCTCAACCACTAAATTTTAAATTTTCTCTTTTTTCAACTAATCGACTAGAACACATTACAGGAATGATCTACCAAAATATTGGCTCAAACGAAAATAATTTTCAAGGACATTTAAAATTTCCACTTAAAAAATTTGTTAATTCACAAAGGGATTTGTACATCTTTTGGTCTCACAAGCAAAGAAAGTATAAATTTTATGCTTTTTCAACAAATCTACTAGAACATGTTAAAGGATCTCGGGTTTTGTAAGCATTGCGTATTTGGGAAGTTACATCGAAGCAAGTTCCCTAAGTGCAACTCATGTGACTAAGAGCACACTTCGACACATCCACTCCAATTGTCGGGGTCATCTTCACGTGTCGATTCTTTGGGATCATGATTTTTGATCTTTGATCACGACATTCAAGGATGACTTCGGGTGTTCATAATGGCGTAAGAGTGTCAAGCTTTCAAGCAATTACGTAGTAGAAGATTTTGTGAAAATCGACAGTGGTTAAGATCAAGCAGGTTGAGAACTGACAATGGCCTGAATTCTCGCTTCATCCGAGTTTGATTAGTTTTGCAAGAATGAGGGAATTTCTGTGACATCATAGTGTGCACACCCCCAGTTTAACGGTGTCAGTAGAACAGCATTTAATCGCATACACTTCTAGAAAAGGCTGTATGTATGTCTCGAACGCTGACTAGAAAGAAAGTTTTGGGCCGAGGCAGCTTAGTACAGATGTTATCTCGACATCGAGGCCCGCACAAAAGTATAAATTAAAACTCCTATGAAGTATGGCGTAGAAAGTTCACATTACTCAAGCTGGTAGCTTTTGATCGCATACATTATCATGCTGAATGAAGGGAAATTGAGGAGAGCTTAAGCCGAGTATTTCAGAAGTTACGGTGATCGCGTGAAAGGCTATAGAGTTTGGTCACCATTTGAAGTGGAGGTTATTCTAAGTGTGAATGTTGTATTTGATGAAAATTCCATGTTTAACCCAATTTTGAAGCATTTCGATTAGCGAAGATGAAGACGGCGCCAAGGCGGAGTAGGATCAAGCTTAGTCATAGACGGAGGTTGATCGCTCGCCACATATTCGTAGTAAACATCACTATTCCACCCTCTGTAGAACATCGTAGTTCGCTCTAGATCATCCTAAAAGAGTTAAATCTTACGGAATACCTCCCTAATGGTACGGATATGAGGATACGCTGCCTGGCTTACGTGTCAGGTTAGGTTAACGAGCCAACTTATAAAGAAGCCGTGTTACCGGGTACTAAGTTCTGTCCAATAGCTTCGCCGCCATGGAGACGATGGAGTCACTTCAAAAGAATCGACTTGGAGTTCCGTAAACCGGGCCAGGAAAGAAGGCTGTCACTCTGGTGTTGGTCGCTTAAGAAGAAGTGGGTGTCACCACCAAGGATCAAGATATGCCTCGAGTTGTCATGTGAGGTTTTAGTCAAAAGCAGGAGTTGACTACATATTCTCACCTCGTAGTCGACATACCTCCACGAGGTTGCTTCTTGCCATAGTCAGACATCGTGATTTGGAACTCGAGCAACTGGGGATGTGAAAAACCAAGCTTTTCCCATACGGAGAGTCGGAAGAAGATATTTATATTAATCTTACCGTATGGTTTTCAAGAACCCGAAAAGGAAGACTACGCTTGCGGTGTTGAAGAAATCTTTGTATGGTTCGCGCCTCCGGTAGTATAAGAAGTTTGATACCTACATGCTCGAGATCAAGTATCAGAGTCCATACGATAGCTGTATACTAACAAGTCTAAAGACGGGATCATTCGCTTACTGTATCAGATGTAGATGATATGTCGTTAGTCGCAGCCAACAAGTCGACATTCGTGTTGAAGGACTACTCAAGGCAAAGTTTGATATGAAGGATTTAGGTACGGCCAAGAAAAATTCGAACGGGAGACTACGCAGATAAGTCGAGGAAGCTTGTCACGTGTGTAACGACTACATCGAGAAACATTCTATCAAGATTTTATATGGCTTCAAAGCCTATCGATACTTCTGGGCTTCTAATGCATATTTATTTCCAGTGGCATTTGCACCTAAGTCGGCCGAAAAAAGAAATACATGTCATGTGTCTCTTTATGCTAATATAGTCGAAGCTTGATTGTGATAAGCTATGGTCCTGCGACTAGACCTGATCTTGCACATGATGTCGTGTTGTTACTAGGTTCACGGGAGAGTCTGAAAAGGAGCATCAAGTGTGTCTAAGGAAGAGATATTATTATTCGATATCTCGGCTAATATCCGATGTGGGTCTCAAGATATGCGATAGTCAAGGTATTATTTCTCGAATATTCTAATTGACTATGCTGTAGACGTGGACAAAGCAGAAGATCGATGACTGCTATTTGTTCACTCTTGGCGTCTCCGTCATGAAGTCGGAGGGCTTACTTGCAAATTCACAATGACTTTGTCTACACCGAGGCAGCATATGGCTTCGATTGCAGCCGCTATGAGTGGATTCTGTCCGAGAGGATTAGTCACCGATTGGGACTACATGACCAAGCTATTGTGTATCAGGATAACTTGAGTGCAATATGCTTGACCAGAGCATCAAGTTCATCACGAGAGGACCAAACACATTGACGGAGATATCATTTCTCGAGGAAATGGTAAGAGAACTGGGCGTAAACAGTTGGCATCAAGTAGATAACCCACTGATATGTTTACTTAAGCGGCCTCCATTTAGCAAGTTTCAAAGATTGCCCGAACTTGCTAAATATTCGTAGTCAAGCCTGCTGCCCGCCAAGTGTGGCAACATCCCAAACAGCCACGCCCGCAATTCCGTGCATCTGACATCAGGTAAAGCATCTTTCACATTGCTCTCATTATCCGAGCACATCTAATAATCAAGTACATCCTGGTGCTAGTCCGGGAGGAAATCGTTTTCCGTTATCGGCATCCGAGAAGAATTCGGGTCAAGGTGGGAGATTTATTAGAAATGTCTTGAATTTAGTTACGTTTAAAGTCCCACATCTAAACTTTAGGAGTTTAGTTTCAATAGTTGGCCCTATAAAAGTGGCTTTGGCCTTATTAGTTTTTCTTTTCACACTAAATAGCTTCGAGGCTTTATAAGACTTAGTAGCATTACCTCAACTATTTCAGTTAAATCTTGTTGTAACTGCTTCTCCGTCTGCTATAGTGAAAATTTTTCTGTGGCTTTACCCGTGGATTACCCAAACAAACGCTTGTCTGGGATACCACGTAAAAATTTCACGTTATTTCTTTTCAAGTCTTTTACTTAATTTATAACTGCATCGTTGTTCGTTATAATAAACACGTGTTCGTTATAACATTATGTAACCACCATATGCATGATGTACAAATTTAAAATCATAAGCATCTTCATCTAACTGCATTTACTAGAATTCGAACAATCATAAGCATCTTCATCTCCATTAGCCAAAACTACAATAAACATGATGAATATCTTGTTTTAAAAATGATACATGATTACGAAATATGCAAACAATAGAACAAATTAATACATTTTTTTGAATTCGAGTAAGCATCCACTTCATGTATACTTAAATTAAATTTGTTTATATTTATGATGATGATGAAGAATTAGATAAAATCAAAATTGAATGTTTTAAAATTTGAATTATGAATGTAATACAATCTAAAAACAAACTATAACCTAAAAGGAAAGAAAAAAAATCATGAAATCCAAAAGGAAAAAAAAAGGCATAAAATCTGGAATTACGATTCTACATGCTATTTTCATGGCTTGTGTTTTTTTTAAAGGAAAAAAACTCATTTCTAAAATTATAGCTATTGAATATCGGTCATAAAATCAAAAAATGATGATCCAATAGTCAAGATCTCAGTAAGCACATAGTAAATAGCTAATAGTAAGTCTCCAATAATTTTCTCTTTCAAGAGTTGTCTTTTATCTAGAATTTAGAAAACCGTTTCAGTTGCACTTGTTGGGAAATCCATTTAATTCATGAAACATAAACTAGTGGCATTTTCTTAGCGAATTTGTCAAGAGAAGTGCCTTAATACTGGAAAAACAGAAGTAACTAGCTATTCACATTTCTTAGTCAACTAGAAATAAAAGGCAGCCTGGTAAGATATGAACTTATTCATTGATCCACTAGGACAAAAATAGTAGCTGCAGGAACTGCCGTATTCGCCTCAATCAACAGCTTGTTATCCTTCACAATTCGTAATGCATGGTTAGGGAAGATGTTTCCGGTTGAACTAAATGTGTATTGAACATGCCTGATCATGTCAGGAAACAAAAGAATCTGGCTCAAATCTGCTGTCCATGAGCTACCATTTCCTTGCACACTAGCTCTTGCAACAGTCGCTTTAATATTCATCCCCTTCACATTATTTCGATCAACAACAACTCGCTCAATTTCCTTGAATGCTCCATTACTTTGGTCTAATTTAACTATATTAATCCCTTTATTGGACCCCGAAAACATGTTATCGACAATATTCACTCCATTAGCTATGCCCTTTATAGATTTTAAAACAACATATGCATCACCAAGGAATAAACAATTTGAAATATGAAGTTGTACAGGATCTTCAGCAACAATGCCGGTGTAGTCTAAATATGAATTGACAATTCGGGTTTGAGTGAGACCTGGCAACTTTAGGTAAATTCCTGTACCACCAAATCCAGTAGCCATGTTATAGCAATGAACTCCTGAAAATATGTTAGCTTGGCCTGAAACCATTATTCCAATCTTTGCCGAAAAGATTACCACATCGGTGACAGCATTATCATTGCCAATTAGGTTTATAGCAGTCCCGGAGAAGTTCCTCTCACCAGGATCGCCACCAGCTGTGATATGTTGACCCAGAAAGGAGTTCCTGATGTAAGTTTCATGACCACCTTTTGCAATGATGCCATTTGTGTTGAAGTGAGTAATGTAACAATTGTCAATGCTAGTTCTAAGTGAATTCACAACTTTAATTCCTCCACTTCGGTAATTAGAATCAAGCAAAAGGTCTCTCAAAGTTATAAACTCGTAGTAATACACCAGTTTACTGTTAGAAGTATCTGACAAATCAATAAGGTAGCCATCGGTTCGGAAGTCGTCTGATGCTGTCAATGTTCCTCCATGTATCTGGAAAATATAAATAGATAGAACGGCAAAATCAAATTTGTAAAAATAGTACATTTAGATGGATTTCTACACTAGTGGTATTCGGTTAGGTTTAGTATTTGGTTTGACTATTTATACTGGCAACTTCTATTGTTATTGTATTAATTAAATATTGGATCCATCTCGATATCCTAGTATCTCCCTAATCCATCTCAATAATATTAAAGACATATGTTGTGTTAAGTATTGGTTAGATCACTCTCTATGTCTGGAAACTATAGAATACTAAGATATCAACAATTCATGGACGATGAAGTCACTAAACTCAGGAGTATTCAAGTTAGGTTATCAAACAATGAAGTGTTTGGTTTTAAAAGAATGTGACATTGTACAACGACTATAGTTCAATAGTTCATGGTGCATAAGTTGGTTTCTCAAAAAAATATTAATAACATTGTGTACGTACAATGAATGAATGCATTTGCAGATCTCAGTGCAGAAAGTTATGAATTACTCTGTCTATACTTTGTGTTATGAATTACTCTGTATATACTTTGTAAAGTAGGCACGTAATTAAGAAACAAGTCGAACTGCTTAGAATGCATATTTAACGTTGCACATACCATGAAGTTGCCTAGTCCAACTGCCGGCAACTGTAACGGACGACTGATTAAATAATTCCCACCTTCTAGATTTATCTGAGCACCGCCAAGATTAACAATTCCATCGGCCAAGAACCTATCTACACTACTTGAAGAACTTTGACAGGCGTCGGATATTGCTCGAAGCAATGCATTGGTACTGTCGGTTTTTCCAGTTGGATCTGCTCCATAAGTTGTAACTAGAAACACTCTTGGACTCGATGCAGCCTATATTAATTCATTTCATTTCCCGACGTATCTAGGTTGTGAAACTGCAGATTGTAATGGGAAAAAATGTTGTAATAATAGACAAAAAGACGACTTACAGATGGTGATGGAGTTGGTGCAGAAGATAATGAATTCCTCTGGAAATAGGTAGTAGTACTCTTAAATGACTGCATTTTCCTCAATTTGTCGGCCAAATATCCACCTGAAAATGGGTCCTCTGCTACCAAATGATGAACAGTAGAGCCAATACTAATAATAGAACTTGCGAAAACGACAAAAAAACACAAAAAGAAGGCTCTTCTCGGTGAAAATCCCATGATGTTGTTTCCTTTGGTTCCAAAGACTTGATGATCATGAAAAATGGACCAGCATTATACATATGAGAAAATAATCTTGGGCCGGAGTTCTAGATTTTAAATAAATATTAGTCGTCCTATTATCTAGCTAGCAAGAGATTAGATCACACAAATATGGCCTACCGAGCTAATTGAGTAGAGCTAAGGAGTTCTCTTTCAATATGTTGCTTTGTTTTCTTGAAATGATACTACTGTTACTTGATCTTTTTATAATATGGTTGGATGAGGCTGAGTTACTATTCCTGGGTGTGTGTATAGTGTCATTCCTGACCTTTATTTTATCATTAATTTTTGCTCTTTTGCTAATATATTCTCTTCTAATCTCACAAAGAAGAACTACCACCAACTCTCTACTTTAATCATCTAAAAAAGCTTCTACGATCTATTCTAAAAAGCTAGTTTTATTTACCACTAAAGATAATTTACATATAAACTGTACTTATTAATCAAATCTTGTTATTAAAAGAGATTAATGAAGACTACAATCAGTATTTTGTTGACCAACAAACTAATTCTATCTTCGGGCACGCATCCTTATTTCCTTTATTCGCTACCTACATGGCTACATCACGAAATTGACGTTTATTGTAATACTAGCTGAAAATTAGTGAAAATTAATTTTGAAATAATTATTACATTATTACTCAATATTTTATTAATTCTATAGAATACTCAATTTAAAAAACCTTTCAAACTTTCACTTAATTATCGTATACCCATTTACGAGAGACAAATCTAGTTTCCATTTGAAAGAATTCTTTCATTTTTCAACTTATTAAACGACAAATACCAAAAAATTCTACAAATTTATAATGAAAATTGTAAACTAGATTCACAAATTGACATTTAACAACAACAAAAGACAATCGAGTCATTCATTAAAAACCTTCATAACCAAGTCTCAAGGAATACGTAAGATATAAAGAATTATTAATTTATACTCATATGGGCCTATAGAAATTATCGAAAATGTATTATATTATAATTTTAGCTAATTATCGTTTGGGGAAGCGGGGGTACATGGTGTCGGGTATTCTTAAACGATAATCGCTTTCAAACTGCACTGGATAACAATTTTAACGCTACAATTAAACAAAAACGATAAAGGTATTTAACTACAAAAGTTTCCAACAGGTAGGATGGAGGTCTGTGAATGGGATGATGATGGGAGTTCAAAATCTCATATGTTAATTTATTTTAATATAGCCTGACAAATCTAATATAAGTGTAATTGCAACTTTACCTTCGTATTAAATGAATTTAATATGAAAAATGGGTTAAGGGGTAGTTAAGATATGATAAATTATATGGGGTAGCCAAAGACAAAGATGAAACAACAGTGATCAATTAAAATTACGCGATAGTTTAAGAGGTAATCTGACAATTAACCTACTTTATTACTGTCAGACGACGCTAACAACACAATGCATATCGAAACACATCCAAT
This sequence comes from Lithospermum erythrorhizon, assembly GCA_019722365.1. Classification (NCBI taxonomy): domain Eukaryota; kingdom Viridiplantae; phylum Streptophyta; class Magnoliopsida; order Boraginales; family Boraginaceae; genus Lithospermum; species Lithospermum erythrorhizon. Next base: position 1,030,134 of record JADFUC010000789.1, on the reverse strand, counting down.
AAAAACACACTTACAATTGTGCTATTTATATTTTAAATATTGGCATGTTATTACTACCTTAATACTATGAGATCACAACAACTTCATCTTATCATTGTAAATTGTAATGTGTACTAAGTTATAAATAGAGCACTAATCTTCACTTTTCCTCTCATTGTTTCACCCCTTACACTCGACCGCCACTGTAAGAAGCCACACCTTCCGGTCAAAGCTTTTCCATCACCACCAACATTTTATATTTCGTGCTATATAATATATTGATTATAAGGAAATATAATTATTATTTAAAGCGTAGTGTTTTATCATGTATCGGCTAACTCGACTGAAGTAATAACATTATAATTGGAGTAAATATTGTATTCTTATATTATTCGTTTGTTTTATTACTTGATTAAAACAATAGCATTATAATTGAAGTTATTAAATATTCTCAATTGAATCTATCTTGAATTAATAATAGGGAGAATATCTAGTTCATTTGTTTGAATGGAGAAGATGAAGGTTGCATTGAGCATAATAGCAGCTGCATTACTGACAGTAGCAATCTCATCATATTGGTTCCGAATAAAGCAAAACAAGGAGAAGACGAAGAAGAAGGGAAGGTCCTCGATATGTTATCTGGAAAGAGAATCAAGCAAGCCTCAGGAGAAATTCAAGGTTGTGTTGGCAGACAATTCATACTCTCAATTCAAACACCTGAATGTGAATGAGCATCCCTTCAAGGAGCAGATAGAGCAAATATTAGCGACTGAGCCGCAGTTATTAGCGAGTGGATTCTCGTTCTTCGATGGGACTCTCCAGGAGGACTCAATTGAATTCCTGTGGGTTGATACGCAGCCCCAACTGGAACTGCTCGCAGATGTTTTATCTAAACAGATAGTCTTCGCAGTTGATACGGAGCAGCATAGCCTTAGATCTTTCTTAGGCTTCACTGCTCTCATTCAGATTTCAACCAAACAACAAGATTACTTGCTTGATTCCATTGCCCTTCATGATCACATAGGCATCCTCACCCCTATTTTCGCCAATCCCGCAATCACCAAGGTCTTCCACGGAGCGGATAATGATGTTCTTTGGCTTCAAAGAGACTTTCATATATATGTTGTCAATTTGTTTGATACTGCAAAGGTTAGGAATTCCTCCTCCTTTCTCAATTCCTACCCCTGCTGCATCTCAAAATATTATCTATTATGTTCTTTTCCAGGCATGTGATGTTCTATCAAAACCACAAAGGTCATTGGCTTATTTGCTTCACTCGTATTGTGGTGTTTCGAAAAACAAACTATTACAGGTTTGTCTCTAAAAGCTAGAATGATTGCTGCCTCTGGAACAATAAAGGTTCTAGTGGTTTGTTAGAAGTAGACACTTAAAACTTTTAGTTAATCTACTCTCAATAAAATTTTGTCTTACAATATATTTAGAGGGAAGACTGGAGACAACGCCCCCTTCCAGCTGAGATGTTACAATATGCTAGTACGGATTCACACTATTTGCTATACATTGCACAATGCCTTTCTTCAGAGCTCAAACAAAAGGACAGTGGTATGACATATCTATGTCCAAATCTGTCCTTCTAAAATTTCGTTTGTATCCTATTTATGGTGCAAAACTACTAACATATAACTAAATCAATAAAGGGCTCCTCTTTGAATTTTTATTTGCGCAGTGGGTTTTGGTATTCATTATCACTAATCCCACCATCCAAATGCATTATTAAAGTTTTCATCCTAAAGATGTTAAACATGATTTCACAAGTTCCATATTGGACTTAAACTTTTCAAAAAAGATTTCTGGTTTAGAAGTCCAAATGATGAGAAATTGTTGCATTCTAAAGAAAATCAATTCAAGCAACAAAGAAACAGGTACAAGATTGCTTAGGATATGAAACACTGCTCCCTACAATTAATCAATACTAGAAGTCTTGTTGGACTATAATCCTGAAAAACAGTATCTGTCTTTGTTGTAATGTGTCTGATACTCTGGTGTCAGCTTGCCTTGTGACATCTAAATGTGTGCTTAGAGATACCATATATGTTTTTTATATGTTGAAGTAAGTACTTCATTGAAGCATCTATGCATCAGAAACTCCACTGTGTCCGGATGACAAGTCCCATTTTCTTCTTGAGGCCAGTCGGCGTTCCAATTCAACGTGTTTGCAATTATTTTCAAAAGAAGTTGAAGAATATCCTGGAGAATCAGCTGCGTCATCAATTGTTTATCATCATCTCAGTGATCAAGATAGTTTATTATCAAGTAGTTCTGAATCACAGGTATTATGCTATCAAGAATTAACAGAAGTATATGGGTGCATGTGATGATCAGTCAATAAACTTTCAGTAATCATTTCTTGTGACATCTTTGCAGTTCCAAGACTTAGTGAGAAGGATTTGTGCATGGAGGGATATAATGGTAAGTAGAACCTCACGACAACCTTATGTTCTTCAAAGCGTTGCTGTCAATCCACTCATATAGTAGATAACATCCCCATAGATGAAGTATAGATCAAATAAAGAAATATAAAGCTGACATTATCTATTACCTGCACTATCATGCATTCATGTCAAGTTAGTTAAAAAAGATTATTCTTATTAGTTTAGGTTTCACATACTTGAAGATTGTCTCTTTTGATTATGAAGATTGCTTAGGTTTCTCATACTTGAAGTGATAAATTAAATTTTAGTGAATGATAAGATGATTTGTTCATTGAAGCCTTTATCTTCATATCAAGTAATCTCTTTACGTTTTTCTCTAGTTTTTTTATTTCGGCAGTTTCATAGTTGTCCCATCTTGTTCAAGTTAGAATGTATCATTTATCATTTTTGCTATCCTGATTATTCCCTTTTTCTTTCATATGTAAATTTGCATCCTACAGGCACGTGTACATGATGAGAGCTTGAGGTATGTTTTATCTGAGCAAGAAATAACTGCCATTGCAACTAAAGGGGCTGCAACTGGAATCAAAATTTACGACACCGTATCTGAGGTCGATCTCAATGCTGACTCCACATGTGTTTATTTTATTCAAACTCAATCACCTGTATTCTGTAGCCATTTGATAGACTTTGAAGAATTACTGCAAGGAAAAGCCAGCAGCCATGATGACATTTTTCAAATGATTTTTGAGGGGCACCTGGGCTCAACTCGTACTTGTCCAATTTCTCTTTTCAATTATAGTTTATTAAGTAAAGGAAGCCTACAACTGACAAGTAGGTCTGCACCCAAAATCAATGGATCCAAGGCTGTAAAGCAAGGTGGACGGAAGTCTTCACGACAGTTGTTTGTACAGAAGTTCTCTTGCAAGTCACCAGTTTATCACAACTGTAAGATCTATGCAAATGATGGGCGTTTGTTATGCCACTGTGATCGCAAGAAACTTGAATGGTTAGTGTGCTCACTACTCTAACAAATTACTTGTTTCTAGATTATGCTGTCACTGAAGTAAATATGGTATTGTCAGTATCATGTGATTATTTACATAATTAGTGCTTCAGGTATCTTAATAGAGATTTGGCTAAACTTGTCGAAGATGAACCTCTAGCTATAATGTTGTTGTTTGAACCCAAAGGTCGTCCAGAAGATGAGGGAAATGACTTCTACATCCAAAGTAAAAAAAATATATGTGTTGGCTGTGGTGAGGGAAATCACTATTTAAGATATAGAATAATACCATCGTGCTATAGGATGCACTTCCCTGAGCAATTAAAAAGTCATCGTTCCCATGATATTGTCCTTCTTTGTGTTGATTGCCATGAAGTTGCCCATGCTGCTGCGGAGAAATACAAAAGGCTAATAGCTAAAGAGTTTCAGATTCCGCTTTATATACATCATGTGCTCAACTCCAATGAGCCTGAGAAAACATCTGGATTGCCTGCATCTTCTAGGAACGATGAGGTGGGTGTATCTCCGCTGCATTTGCGTGCAGCAGCTATGGCTTTGTTACATCATGGACAAACAATGCCTTCCAAGCGTCGTAAAGAATTAACTCAGGTATGTTATTATCTCATTGTTGATTGCATTTGTCACTCAAAACCACTGTTTTAAATTGATGTAACATTGGCTGTGCATTAGTTGACCTTGCTGATTACTCATTCAGTCTAAGAATTTGGCATTATTCAGTTTGCGGTCATATATGCATCTAGACTCTTGAATACCAGTGAAATCTAATGTCTTCTTGGATCTATAGTGGGGTGTTTGGCTAAGCTTTTAATTTATTTATTAGCTTGTTTTACTCAAAAACTCCATGTACAAGCTTTTCCGTGTGAGCTTCCTTAAAACGTTATAATCTTTAAGAATAAAAAGAAAAGCTAAACACCCTTTATTGGCATTCTTTTGTTTTCATACTCATTTATTAACAAAAACAAAATTTAGTCGGCGTTCTTCTAGAGATACTATCTTTATTTGCCATCCTGGCAATTCAGTATTCTTTTCTGATGATTACCATGGTAAAAGGGATTTCACAAAGGTACAGATAACATGATATGTGATTCTATCTTGCTCAACTTAGATGAACTTGACGTAGTTGACCTACGTGCGGTCAAGCAAAACATCCTCAGTAAAGGGCTACAGATAACAACTTGGTTTCTTATTAAATTTATCCGGCCTTATTTCAGTAAATTGATTTGCGGACCTTTTACTTCTCAAAGCAGAGGGTCAAGTTGGAGTAGTGTTTGCTTTTAAATCTGTTTTTGTTTCTGGTGGACCACCATCTAAATATCAAATCCTCAGAATGTTATTCCTTCTGCTATCAGCTGACTTCTATAATCTGAAAAGTAATTCACAAATATTGCTGATAACTAACATCAAGCTCAACATGTCACCCAGACTATTCTGAACTTGCAAAAATCAGACTTCAAACTCTGCACCTACCATCTGCATTGTGGTGAATGAAAACATTCTGCATCTAGTTCAACGTTATACCTTTTTGTTTTCTCCAAATTTAGCAACCCGGCATGGCATGAAGATCTTGCTTTTCTATTCTTTTTACAGATTGTTATGAAATATTATGGAGGAAGGGAAATATGTGAACATGACTTAGAACAAGCCTTGTTCGTTGGCATGACACCTCTTGAAAGAAGACGATTCATGAAAAAGAGAGGGTTGCCAACAATTCAAATTACTAGCAATGCACGAAATGAGAAGAATGTATCACCAACACGAGATGTTAGGATTAGTGGTACCCAGTTGCAGTATGGTGGCGGACGCGAGTCTGCAGTGTGCAGAACGGAGACTGACATCCCTCCCCATGTTGTTTCAGAATCAGTGGACTCTGAAAATGGAAATTTATCAAATGGGACAAAGAACACTAATGCATCAGCCAAGAATAATTCCAAGTTTTCTTTGTTGGGGCATGGTGCTCATGGAAAACAAGTTGTAGACTCTCTGCTCAAGGAGCATGGTGAGGAAGGGATTCGTGAGTTTTGCCAGAGATGGAGACAGATTTTTGTTGATTCACTTCATCCACGATTTTTGCCAGCAGGTTGGGATGTGCAGCACAGGTAAACCATTGTTTTAATCATTTTTGTTCTTGTATGCCTTTTTTTTTCGTTTTTCCTGCTGTTATTCTTTCAATACGAAATAAGTTAAATTGTGGGGGTACCCTTGCTTGTCTTGAGGCAGTACACCTATGCGCCGGTGCAATGGTCCTTGCTCACTTTTCACTGTACTGGGACTATACTACGTGTCGCTATGTAGGGAACACCCCAATATATATATAGATTATCTTTGTGGTAAATATATCTCAAATTGAGGTGATGGAAGAATAACTTGAAGTCCATAAATTGAACGGCTTCAAGATATGACATTTTCGTGCTTTTTTTTGCAACTGAAAGATTGTTTGTTTGTGCAAAGGATTTGATGTTGGACCATTTTTTGCCAGAGGCAAAAGAGACTTTGGAGAGTATAGCGTTTTCAACCCTGCCAACAAAGTTTATTCTTAACCTGCTTCATTCTGCCTCCATTGGGAATGCACTGCTTTAATTCTAAGGTAAAATGATGATAGCTGGGCATCCCTTCTCCTTCCTTCCAGTTATTCTGGTTTAGGATTATTTAAATCTGTAGCTCGTTGGATATGCTAGTCTGGTTCTTTCTGTTGTAATACATTTCAGAGTCTGTTTTTTAATTCAAAGTTGGCCTTTGTTTGAATAAAAATTTAATATTTTAGTTATATACTATTAAAAATAGGATCACTATATTGTATGAATATTTAAAAGTTGTTTTATATAATTAAAAATCACATAACAACGATAATATTCTCATGTAGAGATAAATTAAAAACAATTGTCAAATACTCCGTATGTTAATTAAAATAGCTTGTACATAGACAAAGTCTGATAATATTCTCATGTAGAGATAAATTAAAAACAATTGTCAAATACTCCGTATGTTAATTAAAATAGCTTGTACATAGACAAAGTCTGAAATATATGTCTGGTTCACGGGTTTTATGTAACTTATACGTAGTTTATTTATGATTATCAATTTGTTTGATTTGTTTAGTACTTGTAATTAATAATGAGATTTTTTTCTACTTGTTTGGATATGATAAACATAAATTTGTAGAAAGGAGAAAATATTTTATAATGACATCTCATTTATATCACTTTTAAGAAATTTTATTATATAAATAAATTAGTAATTTAATATTTGAAAGAATAAAAATTAGTTATAAGCCCCAAAAAGTGTATTTTATGACTAAAAAGTATAATATTTTTTATTTTTTATTTTTTTTTAATAAATAGTAAAATGTTAAAAGGTTAATTTATAACTAAAAATTATATTTTTATATTTATTAAATGAAGGAATAAATAAAGTATAAAAGTTAAATATTGAGGGAGTAGTGAAGTAATTTATTTAAAATTGGCCAAGCATAAGTTGGAAGCCAAAAAAGTTGAGAGTATTATTTTTAAATAAACATAAATTACTTTAAAACTTTAGGAAAATCCGCATGTAAGGCGCAAATGCTAGCCAAACATATGTTTTTGTCAAAATCAACATAAATTGATTTTGATAAAAAAATAAGCTTAATAAACACCCACCCTCATTAACTGGTTGTTTTTGTCGAGTTGACTCAATTGTGGATTAGCGCCTAGCGGTCGATCACCGGTTTCAATTCAACATGCCGGGCTTGGTTGAATATTATAACTTTTTGTTAAGATCAACATTATTTGATGAGGAACATTGATAAATAGGAATAACTTTACTTTATTTATTTTTTATAATTAAGAAACCAATTGATGTGTATTTTTTACCGAGGGTCTCAGAGAATCTTATAGGCGCGATCATGGTTAGCCCATTTGTTGTGTGGGTTGGTGTAATGAGTTAACTTTAGAAGTGTTTGAAACAAAGTATCTTCGTGCGGACCAGGCACTTTTTTGGTTTTTATGCCTCGAGATATCTTGAGTCGAGGCCAGGTGGTTATTCTGATAATAAAACTCATGCTTTGAGTTGTTATTCGGGTTAGAGTTGTTCGCTCCGTATTTGTCTCGTGATGAAATCCGGGGTTGTTATCTATAGCCTTGGTAAATAGTAGTCGTTCAGATGCTTAAGTTAGTTATGATGTTTTGAGAGATACATTAAGCGATATGTGATTGATTTATATTAAACAAATGATGGTTTTGGCGTTGGTATTTATAGGAAATCTTGAAGCATGATCTGCATAAGATAAGGCAAGTAATACGTCATAATGGGTGATGTGATTATGTAGATGGGATATAGCTGATACGGATTTGGTCCCCGAATGGATCAGGCCAGGTCAATTGGTGTGGAGGCTATTTAATGTACATATCGATTGTCGTTTTAATACCGATAATTTCTGGCTTAGAAGTTTCGAATGGTGAGTGGAATTTGAAGGGGTTAAAATCGCCCATGCATTGCCATCTTTATGTGGAAACTCGAGGGACACGGTATGTTTGTATAAAAGGTAACCGCCTCTTCGTTTTTCCCCTTTATTTCAAAATTTTCACTTTTAACCTTGCTTCAAGCAAATCGCTTTTTATTACATCGCTTCAGCCAAAATCGATTTTACGTAACTTACGCTTTTTACTCGTTGTAAGGTAAGAGATGGGAAGCAGAATATTACTACCGCCAAAGAGACTGCACTCGCTTATAAAGTTTCTTGAAGGACTTCTTACGTGAGGTAAATTTGGCTGAGCAAATTCACAGAAAGCGAGGCGGGCGGTGTGTAGTTCGATAATGGAGATTCGTTTTACTATTTTTATCCTCCCATGTATATTATTAAAAGCAAGTGAGTTATCGTTCACAGGGTCCGTCGACATAGGAAAATCTCAATTCAGGACCGGCTTTAACGGTTTATACCGTGATGGAAGAAGCAAGCTGAGGACTTTGTAGAATTCGTTGTTGAGGGATAAGCCCGAGGCACCCTCTCTGACACTTTTTGGTTTGTGGATGACTCGAAGCCCGCTTTGGGCGTCACGACGCCGTTCCCGAATGGGCCACTCCTCTGATAAAGCTGAGGCTTGATTTAAATGCGTCACAAGGAAATCCTCCGAGGAACACTCGACACAGAAGAGGTGAAAGCGAAACCATTTCGGTTGATAATTGATTATCGGCTTACGTCGAATAATATGCAATCATTTACGAGGCGTTCAAGCTGGCAAGTGAGAGACGCGTCCGCTGAATTCTGGCGTTCCGGTAACCGCGTCCACTGGAGGAAAGTGTTGACGCCCGCTTTCCACGAAGAGATGCCCGCCAGCGACTTAGAAGCCTCCGCAGAAGATGCTGCTGTAAAATTTTAAAGATACTACTTTGTTTTGGGGAATTTAACTTTGTATAATTCTCACGACTTTGCGGTTTAAAGGGGTTTGTTGATGAGAAGTCGATAACCTGAATGGAGTACTCGGGATGGAAATTGATGCCATACTTGGTTGGGTTAGCGTATTCCGAGTGGGCATGCTACCTGTTGTTGGGATCACATCTCAACATGGGCGTTATTCGGTGTGATGTCTGGCGTCATTCATAAAATACTTTGGCTTTATTTCGAGAGATTGCTTCCGTTTGCTACGATTTCACATCCGGGAAGAAGGTGGATAAAGAAATGAGAACCCGAATTCTTTGGTTATTTCCCAGTTAGCAGCCCCGAGGGATTTTTAGTGATGAGGTCCGGAGTCAGATTTGGTCTGCTTTCTCATAGGCCGTAGCGATGAGGACTGCGAGCCGAGCCGAGTGGTGGAGATTGCAGGGCTAGTTTTCCTCACGGCACTTGCCCAAGCGAAGTCTTACGTGATCGGGGCGTCTTAATCGAGGCTAAGAGGCTACTTTGAGGGGTGTCGAGCAATTTTCAGCCAACTGACTCTTCGTAAATCATATCTTAACTTGTAGTTTCTCTTTTCTCTACCGACTATGTTCTGTTCTCCACAGAAGAGTTTATCTTTTTCTTTGCGAGGGATCTATTGTCGTTGAAGCGATTCTTAGCCCCGTATCTTTGGAGTAGTTTATTCGATTAAATTGCGATGGTAGGGACTCGAATTTGGGTCCCATCACGAAGAAGGAGTTTTCTCGGGTTGTTGTTCGCTAAAGGGAGGCTGACTCGGGGACAAATGAGGAGGACCGCTTTATTTGAGATACCTGCATGGCGACCCCCAGGATATAGAATGTGCATTGACTCACCGTCTCCGCCAAGCATTCTTGAGGAAAGTTTGCGGTCAAAAGTGATTATTTGGGGGAATTCGTCGTGCGGGGTATCTGACCTACACTCGATTCTTCGTGGAGGAATTTTATCCATTCTCACATCGATGAAGTTTGCCATAGAGAGTAACTTATCTGAAACTCTCATCTTTTGGGAATTTGAAGTATCTACGTCCACTGCAATGACTCGAAGTGTGTCAGTGCGTCCGTTGACCGAGGTAGGCTTGAGGTTTATCGTTTCTTCGGGGTGAGCCTACAGGATTCACGCCGGGGAGCGTTCTCTTCACGAACTCCTTGAGATGCCCGCCGGATAAAAGCCTGTTGAAACTGCAAAACACGGCCAGTCATTAGGTATTTATGCCCGTAGTCTTTGATACTCCGCGAAAAGCTTCGAGATGCCTCTGTCGGATGGAACCTCGACTTTGAGGTTCGGCCAATGATGTCTCCTATCTTGCATTTGGGCGTATATTCTTAGTGTCAGTTCTGTGAAGCGTATACATTGTAAAGGGTTCTTGAGGTTGCACCATTTCTTCGTTTTCTCTTCTCGGAGACGCTTCCCGCTTGGTCTCAGATTTTAGGCTGTCTGCTTCTTAAGGGTTTCTCTGTAGCTTTATCCCATGCCGAACTCTCTTTGGTGATCCTTGTATTTCTTTCTTAGGATGAACATGATTGCCCACTTAATACCCTGCGTTCTTCCTCAATTTTATGTATTTTCTAGTTAGTTGGGACAGGCTGGTGTACATTAGTACTTCCAGTTGTACGATCTTTCTTCGGGGGCCAGTGCAATCCATGGAAGAGCAGCGATCATTGACACTTTTCGTCCATAGAAGGTATATTCTTGCGCCGCTTTGGATTAGGTTGGAGTAATCCATGATGTTTATAAGTTTTTGCTTCAAATTTCATCACGACTCCTCTTAAGTAAGTATTGACTATGATTAGAGCCCCCTGACTGCTCATGAATGGGTCAAAAGTCTTGCCCGGCCAATCAATGAAATTAGGTGGTAAACGTGGAACAACCCAGCCTCCACGGCAAACTATTAAGGGGAAAGCCACCAGTATCGTTGTCTCGGCACCCAAAAGAAAGATAATTAGAATCATAAGCCTTACGATGTAGGTGCTAGGGTCTCTCCCACGTGTCGTAAATGCGTTTTGAATTTTGGCATCCTGAAGCTCAAGTATGGCATTGACTGGAGTAATACCGGCTTTGTATGAGAGAGGAAAGAATTATTGTGTTTCACTTTGCGGGAGGCTTTGGAAGAAAATAATACGTAGTGCATTATTTAACTCCTCGCTTGCGGTGGAGCTTTGCTATAACTTTTATTATTGTTGCCCCAGTTGCCTACTCATTTTGAGTACTGTCGTTTGTTCCCTTGATGGAGTCACGGGTGGCGTCACGGCGGTTGTTAAACCTGAGGGGGCAAACGAAGTGCTTTACCACTTATATCGTCACGGTTGTCCGCCGACGGGGGATACGACTAGGAGTGTTAGGTGTGGAAGAATATTCTTCTTGATTATAATCACGGCTTTGCTTACGTGGTAGTTCACGAAAAGGAGTGAGTGATACATATACTCTGCGTTGTTTGTTGTGGGATTACGTCGTGGTTACAGCAATCCTGTTGTTAATCTCTTTCGATCTGACTGACGTGTTTGCGGTCCTTTCGTGATTGCTTTGAGCCAGGCCAGAGTGAAATTAGGTAATGGTGAATCTTTGTTAATTCGTTTCAGTAGGCCGGCCAGCCAAATTGATGTGTATCTTTTAAAGTGCAGAGAGAGAATGCATCGAGCCACGATCCTTGGATTCCTTTAGAAACACTGCAGGTTGGTGTCGTGAGTTAACTGCCGAGAAGTGATGGCTCTCCCACGTCTCGCATTTACAGACCGGCTCGCCCAGATTACAGAGCCCAGGATCGCTGATGCAGACTCGTGATATCTTGAGGTAGAGGCCCCGGTGGTTGTTGCGTACTGCATTTCCTTTTACGAGTTATTCTCCGGGTTGTGAAGTTGTTCACTGGCTCGAAGTGTTGTCGCGTGATGAAACCCGGGGGGTTGTTGTCTGCTTTGATCAGAAGTCGGTCGTGGCCATTCGATCTTTAAGTTAGTTACGGGTGTTTTTGGGGAAATTTATTTATGATATAGCAATTCGGATTTACATTCTGTGAATGATGGTTGGCATGAGTATTTATAGAAATGGTTGAGGCTTGATAATACTAGATGTAGACAAATGTAAATTAAATGCTTAAAATTTTAAATCATGGCCCATGTCGATGGTATAGACTTTATTTTGGATTAGATGCTTGGAGAATGGATCAGTAGATTCGTTAGTATGAATTTTGTTATTGTTAATATCCTGATATCAAGAGGAGATTCATAGTATGCCATATGGCTTACATTGCCATCACGGTTGAAATTGAAATTACTAGAAGAACTATAAGTTTTTTGGAATTGAAATGATAGTAAATTATTAAAACATTCTCATCGTTAGAGGTGCAGCTAATCTCACGCTCGATTATCGTTTTCGATAAATGAGGCGGTGTTGCTTGATCTTGTCTTTTAATGAAATTAAGCGGCTCAAATCTACGCCTCACATTAAAAAAACCATCGATGATAACAATAATGGAGTTGGTTGGTTCATACTTACTATCTCTAATGATTAATAAACCAGTGAAAAGGGCTTCCACAAATTTGACCGAGAATGAAGAGTTAAAATTATTTTTTGTGGTTGTGAGAAGTCTAGTTGTTAGTGTTTTGAATATTGTGTTTTGAAGATTGTAATTCATATCCCGTGAGTGATGGTTGATTTGTTATTTTTTATGGAGATAATCCAATTATCAAAGTTATCATTGGATAGAGTTTTAATGTCGATACGAAGATGGATTGAATGTTTATCATGATAATGATTGATGTGTTCGTTAGGGGTATTGTGTAACGGACAATCTGAAGTGTTGGAAATCGGTAGAGAATTGATTTCGCTTTTATTAATATTAAAGATTGCGACAGATTGTGAATCGGTTATTCTGCCCAGGGTTTGGTTAAATGATTACGAGACTTGAGTGTTACTTAGTAATTGTATATTCTTTAGTATGGGGTTACTGCTTGATAATTTAAGGGGTTATGGCATTCTTAGATCTTCTTCGTGTCGTTATAATAATAGTAATGGGTCGATTATTATTATTATCTGACTATGACTTATACGGCGCAGAAGATTGTGTGCTTGTCTGATGATATTGAATAATATTTAAATGGATGAAATTAAAGCGAGACTTGTGTATATTGAGAAATGTATGCCGATATTTATATATTTGTCGAATATATGTTGTTGGTATCAATTGGTTAAACTTGCAAGTTTAATCAATGACAGTGAGATTGATGAATAACTTGATAAGTTATTAGATAGTGACTTCATTAGTATTTTAATTGACTTGTTAAGTTAATTAAAATAGAACAACTCAGCAGTAACTCGTTATTTAATTAGAAACATAGCAGTCAATTAAGTTAACGAGTTAGCTGGTTCTTAACGAGATTCTTGCTTGAAGAGTGAAATTTGAAACGGTATTTAAAAGAGGGGATTAGGTTTTTATCATAATCATAAAAAAGCTTCGGCCTCCCCTGCTTAGAAAGCCGCCCTCTTTCATGAAATTGGAAGAGTTTTTACTGTACGATTCGTTAAATCTTGGCTACAGCAGTTGAGTCTTCGGTTAGTTTCACTCTTGGTGGTAATGCGTCTAGAGGGACGTCGTTTTGGAGGACTTTGAAGGGGCTTTTCGCGAGGTTGATTGTGAGGATTTGGGTCGTTCGCTTCGTTCTTGATGTAAAAATTATTTTTTATTCATACATTTATATTTTTTTTATTTAGATTAATATATATATTAATTTGAGGATGCGGGATATGAATTGGAGTTTATGAATAAATTAAATGCTTAAGATTGCTGATGGCTTTCGGAGGCCTCACCCAAGTTTGATGTATTTTATCTAGTTTGATTGTGTGTTGGCGTAATTGTTAGTTAATTTGATTATTTAGCGGTTATATATTTAATTGATGAATATAATCTGAAAAAAATCAATCGTTTTATATATATTTCTTTGTCATTTAGAATGCATCGTTTTGATGTATTGATTTTGATGATTTACGATCTTATTTAATTGTTTCATGAATTGAAAGGATTAAAAATTAATTAATTTGCATTTTAATTTGAGGAGTAGAATCATTTTCGATTTTACGAGAGGGTAATTCGAGGAAAATTACGAAATTAAATCTGTGTGTTCATGATCCTTTGAGGTTCATCCCAGATTGTTTAAGAAGGGAATTTTTTGAAGATTTTTTTAAATCTTTCGAAAAATTCATTGAATTTTTGGATTGTTTAGTTGTCAGCTAAAGTGTTTTGATAAAATTAAAACTGGGCGTGTTGATAATGATATTGTTGATGTTGAGTCAAATTCCAAAATTTTGAAGCTTTTAGAGCGCCAGTCGTTTTACAAAAGTTACTTGATTAATGAAACTTAAAGAATTACCAAATCGATGTAAACTTGCGGACATCGTCGCAATCGTCTTTGGGGGTACGTTAAACCCACTGGGCGTAGCTCGCCGGCAGCGTGCCGACCGTGAGTGGCGAGGGCGATCGTTTTAGTAGATTGAAGTTAAATGCGTTCGTTTTAGAAAACCCTAAATGTATTTTATGTAATTATTTTGGTTTTTAAAATTTATTAGTAATTATTAATTTCGGTTTAAATGTTAAATCATGAAATTTTTGTCATTAAGATGATTGAATATATATCTTGAATGACATCGAAATTTAATTTATATTTCCCACTTTGAAATTATTTTCATTAATTGATAATTTTGAAAATATTTTTCATGATAACTTTTTAAGAATTTTTAATTTGGAGTTATTTAACTTTGTAAGTAATTATTCCATGATTTAAAGAGGTTAGTAATTATTGTAATAATTATCATTGTCGTGAATATATTTAAATTTAAAATTTACATTAATTGATAATTAATTGTAAAATAATGGGCAGTGAATTAGTCGATTATGAACACATTTATTCTCATTCATTTAATATATGTGGCATTAAGTGCATTTATTTGTTTTAATGTTTTGCGTATATATTGTTATGGAATGGAATGGAATGTATATTGATATGTGCGTTTTCGGGTTTTGCGTCACTAGTATTGTTGTAAATGACATCTTTGAGTCATATTATATTATTTTATTTAATTTTCTTTGTTTAAAACTTTGCATCTTGTGAGGGTAAGATTAGTGTATTTGAATTGTAATTGAGGCGAACAGTGGAGATTGAAATAGGGGAAAACCGATAAATTGTAATAGGGCGAATCATTAGTTTCGAGTTTGAAAATGTAATAGAGTATCGAATTAAATATCGTAAAGCCTCTTGAGATAATAATTCTTGTTTTATTTTTAAGTATTATCGTATGGCGATTGTAATGCTTTGATTAAATGGTAAAATAAAAAGCAGTAATAATAATACCAATGAATTTAAAATTTAGCGGCAATGTCGAAGCCAATTTTAAAGTTGTGAAATCGGTTGCATTATCTGGCTTTGTGATGGCGAGTGTTCACAGTTTATAGCTTTGATATGACAATGGATCGTTTGAAGTGATTTTTGTGCGTTGTAGAACTTTCGGATGATCGTTCGAGTAATTATTTGGTTTAATTGGTATGCTTACTTAGGTTTATCGGAGATACAAAATTCGGGTAGCGTCTTGAATAATATCTTAACGTACTTGAGAGTTATGTAGTTTCTGTAATTGGTTGATGCTTCTCTTATTCTGGCTGGATTGAAATGTATGCGATGTTTCTTGGTTTTAGTTAAGTATAATGGAGTGGCGATCTTAATATATTTGTTGTAAAGAGTGTTTAGCGTGATAGTTTCTTGATTCTGTTGTCTTTTTGTTCTTAACTTGTTCTTTGTAGAATTATAATGGTATTTACATCATTACTTCTTCTTTCACAAAAGCTCGACTAAGCTCGGTGACTTGAAAGTGCAAGCTGAATAACTCACTGATTGTGTATGAAATATATATAATGGCTTAGTCCCTAGGTCCAGCACTGATTGCGTGCCATGACGCGTGGTCATATATATATATATATATATATATATATATATACGCCATATATATATATATATATATATATATATATATATATATATATATATATATATACTTACTTACATATATATATATATATATTGCTTTACTATTCATCCCACGTGCTGGCTCTTTTTTTCTTTCTTTTTTTGCGGGGTTAACAAGGTAGAATTAGATAAATTATCTTGATTATTTAATAAATCTTGAGACATTTTTTGCCGTCGGCACAAAGGGAATAGAATATTAAATTAATAATTCGTGTTTAACTTTTTTATTCGTTTTTCAATATTTTATTCACAAGTCGTATGCGATTGTCTTTTTTTAGTCGCTTTTCGATTTTTTTGGCGATTATAAATACATTGGCTTCGATAAATTAATGATACATTATTTAATAAAAGCTAGGATAATATTTTTTGGCGAGTCCCAACTTCGAGGTATAGGGTGATAAATTAATATTTCGTGTTTTTCCTTCGTTCATTTTTTTTTTTTTTGCGATTCAAAACTAGGTAGAAGCTAGATAAATTAATAATCGATTATTTAATAAACTCTCTAAGATAATATTTTTTACCGGACCCGACTTAGGGATAGAGTACTAAATTAATAATTCGCTAAAATTAAAAGATAATACTCCCTCCTTCTATATGTATTTGATTGTTCAGAAGAAAAGTATTTTATTAAGACAATCATTACTTGTATAATTTTCAAGAATAATATAGTAATCAAGCAATAAAAAAAATTAGGAAATAAAATAATAAATTTGATAAAGTTGCGTTGATATAATAAACGATAAAACATAATGAAAAGAAAAATATTTCTTTAGATGATCGGCTTAAATAGAGAGCTTGGAGGGAGTACATTTTTGATAATTTCTATTATTTTTTGATAATTTCTATAGACCCCATATAAAATATTAATTAATAATTTCTTATATAATACATATTACATGGCGATTTATGAAGATTTAATGAAAAATACCGGTGTCTTGTTTTTGTTAAACTAATTTTCTGTGAATACAAATACATAATATTCGCACAATAGATTTGTAAGAAACACGTGTTGTCGACTTTTTAATAAGGTGAGAGATTGGAGGGTTAGCTTTCGAATGAACAACTTACGTTTGATATAATAATATTAAATAAATGCGATAATTAAATGAAAGTTTGAAAGTTGTTTTGTAAATTAATTTTAAATTAATAAAATATTAGTTAATAATGTAACAACTATTTCAAAACTAATGTTGGTTGATCGCGAATCTTTTGATGATATAATAATAATTAGTCCCGTATTAATCACTCTCGTATTTCATCAGCTAGTAACTATATAGTCATTGGATCCACCCTGATCATGCCCTTAGCTTCTCAACAAACCGTTCCTTTAAAAACATACAAATTGTCTCCATTGTCAACCCCATGCCATCTCAGGCTACAATTATCTTTCATAATTCTCTGTTTATGAATAAATATATAATCATCGAAAGGTAATATCTTCCTACTCAAAAGCATCTCCCTTAACTCATTCACGGTATTTAAATCGTTCATTTCCAATGGAATTCTCGCCCCATTCATCAAACTAGAGGAAGTTTGTACCACAACCTCAAGCTTTCTTGATGGGGGATCAGCAACCATCCTAGACATATTTTTAAGACACACAATAATCTCAGAATATTCACTAACCCCATATTCACTTAAGTAACGATAATCTTCTTCCAATTCCCTGCCCCCCAAAACTAGCGACATTCTTTTCATAGGCGTACCATCAATAATGTGAATTTTCTCTTTCAAGCTTCTGACTGTTTCACTTCTCTCCACTTCAATGTTCATCTTTCGAGCAGAAAAATTCACATTAATTCGGATTTTCCGACATTGTTGTTCATCAGTTGATATTGGAAATTGTTGATCGCTACAACAATGTTTGATGGTCAACACAACCTTAGTGCCGTGTGAGATAGTCGGGTAATCTTCCATGTCGAGTCCATCCATGAGCTCTAATCCACAAACAGTGAGAATTTGTAAAGTCGGTGGGATATTTAGGATATGTTGGACTTTTTGTTTCAACTCTAGGACCGACTCTTTTGGTGCTACCTCCATGGAAAATTCTTGTTCTTTTATAACAATAAGAAGCTTCATTTTCGTTGAACTCTATACTCTTGTCCTCCTGGTTTCATCAGTTGAGTTAGATTTATAGATAAGAATCATATGAAAACTGTGATTGATTACAATTGCATGATACATTATTGTGTTTGAATTGAATTCATTTGCCATGCATTTCAACAATTGCATTGCATGCCAAAGTTATTGCAACTTGCCAAGCATACGATTTCTCACCACCCAAAAAAAATGAAATAAAATCGACTCGAAATAAAATCATTTGCATAGTAATAAAATACAATTTTTACTAATTTTCATATTCGATAAATAGGGTAATTCAATTTTTGTCTACCGAACACCAAAAATTATATGGTTTCTTTTTCCTACTAATAAACATGTAAATTTAAGAGAATGATCGTTCAAAAAATTCGCTCCAAATAAACTCATTTTCATAGTAAAATACAATTTTTACGAATTGATTCGTTAAAGGTATTGAAGAAGTTACATTTTGATGTTTCTGCTGACTCTTAATATTAAATTCATCGTTTTTAGCAATTTACCGATCCGTAATATACATCCATTTTATATTATAATCGTTTTAATAAAAGTGTGAAAGCTGAGTCGCTTGCTTGTCACTTGAGGTGTATGCAGATGGCAGGAGGAGTTAATCGTTGATTATTAATAGGGACATATTTCAGCCCAAAAATTAGAGTGCTAAGTACTGATAGCCTACGCCTCTTACGTGCCGATTAATGGTTTTAGAGCTACCATGTCATTTTGTGTAGAAAATGAAAGGCGTTTATTTTTAGATTTTGGAATACTTAAGCATCGTTGTTTAGTTGATGTGATTACATATTTATATAATTAAATTTGATTGCAAAGATTTATTTTTGACTTTTGAGAATTTCTGCAGTAATATTAAATATCGTTTATATGCATAACTACGTTGTTAGAAAAAATTTGATATATTTATGATGAAACATGACTTATTGTCTCATAGCTAAAAGAAAGTTATACATTGTAAGAATAATAACAATATTTAAAAATTAATATACGAGTTGTTAAATAAATAATTTTAGGAACTAATATGATTTGAGTGAAATAACATAATTAGAGGCAATTTAAGTATTTTTTATAGTGAAATATATGACGTAATATATCTAAGAAAAATAAAAATATAAAGTTCAATATAATACTACATGACTTATTAAAAAATGGATATGATTTATTTTTAACATGAAGTGTCATTAGATATAAAATATCTCTTGAAGAGTTATATCTTGAGTATTCTGTGACTCTCAAATAGTATATTATATCATTTTAAATGGATTCATAGCAAATAATTTATATCATAAGCACATATTATATTATAATATTTTTAAAATTCTTGAAGCAAAGCCATTTCTTTTTATTTTTTTGAATACCTAAATAGCTTTGATTTAGATTCAGCGTGATTTATATTTTAAGAACTAAATTTGTTTAAAATAATTTGATTAAAAAAGATTTATTAAGCGACCATATTTATGTTTTGGAACTTTGAGAATTGCTTAAGGTTATTAAATTTCATTTATAGCCATCGACTTTCTTTACATAGTTGGAGAAAATTTTAATATTTTTTATAATGAAATCGACTTAATTGATCAAAACTAAAAGGAAGTTATACGTTGTAGTAATAATCTTTAAAAATTAAAATAAAATATGAGTTGTCAAATCGACACTTTTTAGGAACTAATATATTTTAAAGTGATACAAGCAAAATTAGAGGCAATTTTGATATTTTTTATAGTAGGAAATATATGACTTTAATGTATATTATGAGAAATAAAAAAGAAAATAATAAGTAAAATATAATAATTTAGTTTATTTTCTTGTAGAGGTATATTTTATTTAATTCAATAATATAAAGAAAAAAATAATAAATAAGAAGATGTATATGAAAGTTTTATGTTACATAATATTTAATGAAAGAAATTAAACTCGTTAAGTTTGGGTGTAAATGAAAGTCTAGGATTCTTTTGTATTTAAGGTAAATTAGGAGAGAAATCGTTCATAACTTTATTAGGGACTATTTACATTCTTTTTGACACAAACAATTCTCAAATATTTTTATTTTTGATAGATTGGTTACTTTATTTGGGATCACAATCTGACTCTTAGGCAATGGCTCTGAACCTGATCTGAGACAATTGTGAGATGTTGGTAAGTGTATATATAAAATCCGTCCCCGATTTGCTTGATCGTACGAGGGTAAAAGTATTTTATTAAGAACGAATTAATATTTACAATATATCACCAAAAGGTAAAAAACTTTTATCGAAAATCACTGGTGTCGTGAAAATAAAAGTTCTTTATTACGAGGATAAAAGGAAGTGAAAAGATCGAAGATAAAGGCTGCGTTAAAATTCCTATATCTTTCCAATTAAAAGGGAAAGGAGAAATTTTCTTCATGAGCCGAATAAATTGGAGCGAATTGAATATTATTAACTTTTGATATATTATATATTTTCACGTGATACAAATCGAATTTCAATTATTTTTTACTTTGATAGATTGAGTTTATTTTTAGGATGGAATAAGCAGTTAAGGCACTTGGCGTTGTTGTACCTGATTTCAATATAATTGATAAGATTAGCGATAAGAAATGCTTATACATTTCTCTTCTTTAATATATTCAATTATTATTTTATATTTTTACATAAATCTTGTACATTTGACATACATGCTAATGAATATATATTAGTTTATGATTTTTGAAAAATTTATTATGTATTCATTAGATTCATTTTTTTATTTTGAAAGTAGATTATATTTTTTTTTTTTTTTTTGAGGATGAAATCAGTTCCTAAACTTTTTTCTCTTGTGATTGATTCTCCAAACAATTAGTAATCATCTTCGTGCATATATTTTCATTTTCAAATTTACGATTATATTATATGTATTTTGTTTATATTTTATGCAATTAAGCCTTATGCTAACTAATGTATGATTAATATTATTATATTATCATATATGTTTAAAATTAAAAACTATTGAAATGGTCTCGATGATTATTTAACTTTAACTTTGATAAATTTGTTTAGGCTTCCAAAAGCGTTCTTTATAGAATAAAATAAGAAAAAATTACGTAGATAAATAAGAAAGACCCACACACTAAACAACTTGCGAATAAAACTTAACAAATTAAATAACTTAACGTACCAAGCTACAAAATGGATAAAATTGAGCTCACAATCCATAACTCTTGACATTAACCACCCCGTATTAAAACTATATAATCTACTTTGGGGCCGAATTTTAATAGAATTAAAAATCAAGTATTTATATTGATAATAATAATAATAATAATAATAATAACAATAAGCATAGGCAAAATATGTATTTTTTCATTTTTATTTTGATCATATTTATCATTTAAAATAGAATTAATTATTTATATTTTATTATTATGATTATTATATGTTAAAAAGTTATTAATTCAAAACTACAACCACATCATTGTATTAAATTATTTATAATGAATTGATTCATAAATAAATGGATAGAGAATTGTATTTCAAAACTCCACTATTACAAAACAAGTAAGGATAGAAAAATTATATTTTTTTTTTTAAGAAGCATCGTTCTCGAACTATAGACGAAAGAAAAAACACTCATGTCTGAGAAATAAGAAGGTCGATTAAACCTACCTGATACGAGAAGAAAAGCATAAAATATTAATAACTGTGAAGTTTGAGCACGATTCTAAATTTTTTTAAAGAGTTCTGAAAAGATAAAAAGAAATAACTAAATTCTGGCGTAAGAAAATATCTTTAAGTTTAGTTATTTCGTTTATTTATCTTATAATCTCTTCTTATTTTGCGATAAAGATGAGGCGAGATAATCACGTCTTAAATATTGTTTGAGTAAAATAGATAATAATAGATTTATCAGAAAGAAATATGTAAAGCGATTTGAATATTCTTATATGTTCGAATATGTAAGATAAATATAGTTTCTTTGCGTATACCTAATTATTGTTGTGTAAAAAGAAACATTAATAATAATATAGAAAGCGTCTATTTTGATTTATTTTATCATATTAGAATTAAATCACTTAGTTATCGGCAATATAAGTAATTGAAAAATCGCATTTAAATTATCATTTAATTTTTTATATTTCTTAACAATTAGCATACATTAAGATGATAATCTTACATGGTAGTAAATGATTATTGTTTCTCAAATGCGTATGTGTTAAAAGCGTCTGCGGCGTACAAATTACTAGTTGTATAAAGGTTACATGAGAGTTAAAATTATTTTAAAATGTATCCTAAATAATCCACAATAATTATGTAATTAAAGCCTTTGTCATAGATATTTAAAATGAATCTATGAATATTTTAATGTCAAAAATGGGTTCACTGGATAAACCAGAAAAGAAAAATAGTTTAGAGACACGCCAGGAAAAGAAGCGATACGCGAGGGGATCTGGCGAAAGGTAAACTACATAGTTCGAAAGTGGCTTAGTAGCCATTCTTTTTATATATGGTAGTATATATATATATATATATATATATATATATATATATATATATATATATATATATATATATATATATATACTATATACTCTGCTGCTATATATATATATATATATATATATATGTGGAGTGAGAGTGGAGAGAAGAGAGAATTATATTGATGTGATTATAAGTATGTCTAATCGGCCTGCTTGACGATGATAACGACGAGTAAATTGCGGAAAATAAATAGCATACGATACGATTTATACGAGATTCGCCGATGTGAAGGTCACGTCACTTGACTAATAGCTGTACAAGATAAGGAAGATTGTTACAATTCTTTATCGAGGGTAGAATATTTCGATTGAGTAATACTTTTTATAAGCTTGGTATTCTCGATTCTGGCTTCAGCGATATTATTGATGATGATTCGAGCGATATTATATAAAGAGATTGTTTTGGATGTTTATTTTGTGATATCGGCGCATAAGCCAGCGTCTATTTATGGGAAAACGCTGGCGAGTCAAAATAGGTAATAAAATAGTCCAAAACGCGCCGGTGCGTGGCGTCTGGCGTCAATCGAGGCTGCATCGAGGCCGTCGAGCGATTACCACGGCTTGACTATCTGAGAGAGCCTGTTTTGGTGCCATCGGGGCGCGTCGCCTCGAGTCTGCCGATGCCCTCACCGATGCCGGCGTTTTTAGCGTATGAAATGGTGCGCAGCCTCAACAAATTATTCACGAGAAGGATGGGTTACTAGAGTATTTAACGGATGTTTGTAAGTTAAGGAGTAAGCATCAACAAATTATAGCGTGCTTCTCGTACTGACTTCACTCTTTTGAAAGTTTCAAAAGGCTAAACCAACTCGATCCATCGCTTGCTGAACTGTTAAAATGTTACCGGAGTTGGACATTGAAAGCACAAATTTTAAAGAAAGACTCCATGGAAACTAGATCATCTAAAAAGAAAAGGCTGGCATTGATGATCACAATGTTCGAACACTCGGCAAACGATAATGAAGACCGAATCAGTGATCTCCCTGACGCTGTAATTCATCAAATTCTGTTCCTTTTACCCATCAAATCCATTGCACAAACCAGTGTTTTATCCCGTAGATGGAAATATATATGGCACTCTTTACCTGACCTTGATTTTACCAGCCTGCCTTCAGGTACCATAAAATCGTCCAACAAAAAAGGTGTTAATTCCTCCAATAATGATACTAGTGGCGCTGAATTCATCAATCAGGTTTTATCTCTCAGGGAAAAGCAATTCGAAATCAGGACTCTCCGTTTTTGCGCCTGTTTGACATTTTCCCGTCTGAATTCCCTGATCAGGTCAGCTGTAAAACACAATGTTCAAGAGCTTGACATTGAAGTCGCCACCAATGACTATTTCAATTTCCCTAGAAGTGTAATAATCTGCGACACTTTACGGGTTCTAAAACTGAAATCCCGCTATCCAGGATTCAGGCTTCCTCCTCCAGGGATCATGGGAGCTGGATTCAGATCACTCCATGCTTTATCTCTATCGCGGTTGATTTTGCATGATCAGCCTTCTCTTACCAATCTTTTTTCTTATCCGTCTTTTCCACAGCTTAAAAAGTTGAATCTGGATGCTTGCTATGGACTGAAACATCTAAATATTAGTTGCCGGGCCCTGGAGGATTTAATTTTGGAAAATTGTGCAAAATTGGAAGATCTAGATGTTACATGCCTGAAACTCGAGAAATTGAAGGTTCTTAGCTGTTTTGATGCATATAGCATGAGTAGTTCAGTGAAAATTGTTGCCCCGAGACTGAGAAATATATTTTGGTCGTATAATAAAATTACCGAGAGTAGTAGTCTTCAAAATTTAACTAGTCTATGTGAAGCTTATGTCGGATTCTTCATTCTTCATGAAGAACTAAGTGAGGCTAAGCTTGGGAGTGTAGCTAATTTTCTTGCTGGTATATCTCATTCAGAGTCTCTCGCGCTTGATAGCCAATGCGTTGAGGTACATATATGTTTTGCTAATTAATGTGTTGAGGTACATAAACTACATTAAATCTTGTTAATGTTTGGGCAGATTTTGTCAAAGAACAGGCACATGGGCGGGATCGTTATTCAACCTTACAATAAACTTGAATTCTTGGAGTTGCGTACAGGATTCAATAAACATAACATGCCAGGACTAGCAAACCTATTCAGAAGCTCTCCCATTATTCACACTCTCATTATCAAGATCATCGATAATCATAGTGCAGAGAGAAGAGTAAGCTTTTTATTTCCTCGATTTGATCATTTTTTATAACAAATATGGAGTACTATAGTTTTTATTCTGATTAAAAATAATGTTGGCGAACTCCACACAGCTATGGAATAGGGACTTATGGAAATTTTCCAATACTGGGGATGAAAGATATTGGGAGTCGCAAAGTCGAGCTCTGAAATCATTTCTTCATCACCTGAAGGTTGTAAAGATGCATGGATTTTCGGAATGTGAGAATGATATCAGTTTTGTGAAGTTCTTGTTGAAGCATGGAAAGAATTTGCATCAAATGTTTCTCATCACAGGAATTTCAAGAACGTCAAGAGACTCTCTCCATAGAGAGAATATCAAGTCACAAATAATGGGATTTTCAAGGGCATCTTCAAACGCTACAATTATCTTTCAATATGAAATACTATAGATTATTCAACAAAATAATTAAGGCCAAGTCTACTTTCATCGACTTTTTACAATGCTGACGAATCTTATATAATCAAAAACGGTTCATTTCATGTTTAATTTTAATGCATATGACATACCTCATGGATATGCAAGTTTTTTGTTTCATTTTGAATGTTGTTCATTATGTTTGGAGAGTAGATAGAGCTAAACGGATGAACAAGTCATGTTCTTATTAACATCTAGTTGATGACGAGTAATTTCCATAAGATTTTTTCCACATCGGAGTGTTCTTCGACTGCTCGATATGGCATCAGTTTCAATTTGGCACATGACATAATCTCTACGTCACTATTAATTCAACTTGAGATCTTCATGGAATGGAGACTTAAAAGAACAATAAACAATAACAGTATATAATTGAAACTACATCTCATAATACTATTTATATTGTCTAATAAGAACATAAACTGTAATTGATGAATCCAACACTTTATAGAGGCAGGATGGTCCTGTTCTCAAAGTTATGATGACGACAAGAAGACCAAATGATAAATACTGGATTATGCTGTTAAATGGGAACAATTTATATATTAGTAATGACTTGTTTATGTAACTCTAATGGCTTTCATTTTGTGAGGCCAAATTCAAACTATTAATGGACGTAAACCCACCATCCACCACCAAATTGTGTCCACTGACATACTTTGCATCGTCACTAGCTAGATACAGAGCTGCATTTGCAACATCTCTAGGTTCACAATATGCTCCTCTTAGGACACCTGCATTATGTATCATATTTGCTATTCCCTGATCGTCAATCCCAGGAATATATCTCCGAATTTCTTCCAACACAAATGGAGTTGGAATAGCAAATGGTGAAATGCTATTAATCCTAATCCCATCCTTGCATAGCTCTGCCGCCAAAGACTTCACTATTCCAATTACACTAAATTTGGAGATAGAATAAGTATGTTGTGCCAGTCCACCTAGTACCCCTGTCACACTTGCGGTGCACAAAATGGATCCAGTTTTTTGAGGAATCATTACTCGAGAGGCATGCTTGATTCCGGCAACAACTCCCCTAACATTTATCGACATGACAAGATCAAATGTTGAAAGATCAAGATCAACAATGCTAGGAGGTGTCATGCACGCCACACCGGCATTATTGTACATAATGTCCAGTTGCTTATAATAAGAGACGGCATAATCGACAGCATCGGAGATATCTGATTCTTTGGTTACATCGCAGGGAATAAATGCGGCATTGGGGCCGAGTTCTTTAGCAGTTTGAGTTCCAAGCTGTTTTTGTATATCAGCAATAACAACTTTGGCACCATTGTTTATGAAAAGGGATGCGGTTTCTTTGCCAATTCCACTTGCTCCTCCTGTAATCAAAGCTACCTTGCCTTGTAGTTTACTATACAAGAAAGAAGAAGAGAGTGAAGAATATTTGAGTGTTGAGAAAAGAAACTCAGTCGGCTACTATATGTGTTTCTAAGGATGTAAGTTGCAATGGAATATTTTATGTGCTCTCCTCCAAATTGAAAATTCACACAGGAATGCAAGCTGGAAAATGATATGTCAATGAGAATTGTTTGGAAAATTCTAAAAGATCTAATTCCAGAGTAACAACAATATAATTAGGGGAAAAGATCTTGGTACCCATTCCATAATTCCCAATAATGACTTCTACCCATTCCTCGTAATTAACATGTGTTTTAATCCATTACAAGTCACTAATCACCTATTTACATTCCATTCCGCCGCCTGGACCGCCAAATTTGACGGTTAACTCATTTTATTGGGGGTAATTTTACAATTATTTTTCAATAATACATCCTTAGTTGTAATTCGATATATTTTGAGGGAAATTTAAAAATTTTATTCCCCCAAATTTAATTGAAGACCTACTGAAGACATACACACACCCAAATAGTGTTTTTAGTACTCGAATGGATTATTTTACCCCCCAACAGTACTTTATAACTCGCCATACTTATAAATAGGGGTAAATAGGCATTTACCTCAATTTCTTACTGCTGTGTGTATAATACCAGCTAATTTCCCAAAAATTTCCTTTAATCGATTAGCTTCAAAATCGATTAAACCCTAATTCATTACCTTGAATTGAAACCTAGATTTCCCAGTTCAATTCAATCGATTTCCACTACCATCCTCCACCAGCACTGCCCTCCACCATGGAGCAATTCTACCCCCTCCACAACACCTTCGTAGTCATCAAACTCCTCTCCTTCTGTGCACTTTCCGGAAACGGAAGCCTCAATTATGCCTCTCAACTGTTCGATCAAATGCCTCAACCAAATTCATTCATTTTTAATACCCTTCTCAGAGCCTATTAACTACCCTCAAAACAGAAAAAGCAACATCAAGAGCAACATTTGTGAAATGCGCAGTTGAATTAACTTAATACCAAAAAACTATGTATTTTTTGTTCCAAAACAATGTATTTGAAGGGGGTGGGGGGGCACAGATCTTATACGAATCTTGTCATCCGATTTTGAGAACTCATCAAAATTAAACAATAGGTGAAGACACCAACAGATGTAGTAGGAAAATCTAAGAAAATAATTGAATCTTAGGCCAATCATATGCAAGATGAGGTATGTTAAAAGAAGATAGTGTGGTTTTTATTTATTTAGGAATAAGGTTTAAATTATTGTTAGTTTTGACTTTAATAAGTTTTATTATTCTAGATTTTGCCATTTGGATCTTAACTAATATTACGACATTTTCCTCAAGAGGAAAAAAGACAATTTCCTTATAAAGCTCTCAAAGATGCATCATCATTCTACGTATCAATTTAAGTAATGTAGCTTGTTAATAGCTTATATAAGAAATAACTCTCTTTCTTATTTTTTATACCAAAGGACAATCACATGACTTCAGCTTATTTGTTCAAATCTCTACAATTGCCCTTAATTTTGCATTTAGAATTACAACCAAGGGTATTATCAAAAATAATCAGAAATTATCCCAATAAAGAGTTAACGGTCAAACTTTAACAATCCTTGCAAAATAGGTAAATAGATGATTAAGAATCAGAATCGATTAAATGTACATGTCAATTACGTAACGGTAAGCCGATTACCTAAATTACCTACTGGGCGTGGCACCTTAATTGCTTAACAAAGAAATGTTAAGGTAAAATCTGAAGTGCAAGGATTGAATACCTTTGAACATTAGTACTAGTAGTATTGAAACTTTGTCCAATCAAATCTCTAAAATGTATTTTGAAGGTTGTTGAGCTGTAAGAAGAGTTTATAGCAAGAAATTAAATAATAAAAAATGTAGTTGTAAGCTTGATTGAATCAAAAATGGATCCAGCTAACCTTGATCGAAGCTTGAACATGATGGTTTGATTTTGAGAAAATAAGGAGAAAGATTTGATGGGGTTTTGAATTGGGGAAAAAGATCAGAGGATGCAAAACATAAAGACAATGGAATCATGGAGGCAGACTGCACACGCTGACATGCTTGATGTCTGGATTTTAAAGGGGTGGGCCCATTCAAAGGAGTATTAATATTTTATTATGATTACCAACTCATCATCAGCCGGCCTAAGCTAGAGGCTAATTGTTATTTGTTCCCGAGGCAAAAAAACAATAGCAGTCAAAACTCGTCGGTTTCGATACCTTTTAAACATTCATTCACATCTCAACGCACCAGCCTTGCCAATCCGCCCATTTTATCTTTCAGTTTTCCTTTATCCAGCAAGGTGGTATCCAACCTCACCAAGCTTTCAAAATTATAAGTGCCTTACTTCTCCATTTCTCGAGATTGAGATTTTTCTTTTTTCAAAAAATATTGAACCTGTTATGCTTCAAGATTGGTTAAATACGAATTCAACATACGTAATAGTATGTGGCCGAATATTTTAGTAAAGTTTTGTGATTTATAAAAATGTAAGTTTTGCCTATAAAAGATATTTCAGATACGAACGAAAGACGTATAAGAATAATAATATGTATACTATTCTCTCTGCTTTTATCGTCGAATATAAAGTAGAATCTATCAATGAAGTAGTAATATATAAGAGTATTATCGTATTAGCTCAACTACTAACATCCGAATTTTATAACAAGCTTATCACACGATCGCCTATAAGTAGTTTCGCTACTATTAGATATAACAACGTCCAACTATGTGCTCAACTGCCTCTAAACCTCAAAGGAGACTGGCATATATATGTGGCATGAAGCCATCATCTATTATTAGATATCTTTGAACCTTAATATGCCGTTGTGCAAGGCTTGTTGATCATTATTTCGACGAGACAGCTTCTTCCTCCTCTAAGAGGAAAAAAGAAACAAATGGGGAAGGACATAACGCGCAGAGGCCATCTTTATCAGACGTGACCCGTGAGAATAAATCAGCTGGAAGAAATATAAAGAAAATTATGTACTTGGCTGCCGCCAAGAACAATTGCCGTATTCATTTATCGATATGAAATAGTGACAAAGTCACATGTACCGCTTGTTAATACTCCTTCGGATTGAAATTCGAAGCAAAACTACGAGCAAGTACATCCTAGGCATGCTCAAGCGTGGCTGCATGGGTTCCAAGGATAAAACTGCAAGCAAGTGTTAAAGATTGATACTTAATGAAAGCGGCCCTGATAAGACACTAAATGATACGATAACCCCGCGGATGTAAAAACGTGTTCTCAAGGCACAAGATGATGAAAATGGTATTCTGAGCAATGAAACCGAAAATAAGAATGATCTCAAGATTTTACCAATTATGTTAATACAGAAATCTTTGGAACCGAAAAATAAGCTATTGATGAAATATTTTGCATTCTCCACGTATATGAAATTATGAATGAAAATGATGATTTTTGAACCCAAAGTTGAATGTCAAGGCCCACTCTGATTGGCCAAAATGGAAATATGAAATAGATACTGAATCAAATTCTTAAGAATCTTAAAAAGTATTTGGGCCATTGCGACTATTCCTAAAGGTATGAAACCTCGTTGGTTATAAGTGGGTCTTTGTGAGAAAACGAACGAGAAAAACGAGATTGTAGATATAAGGCTCGCCTTTATGTACGCTCTTCAAAGACTCGGAATTGATTGGGCGAGGTAATCTCTATTCTCCTATGGATGTCACATTGCTATTTAATAGGTCATCAAGATCTAATAATTTTGATATGCATCTTATGGATGTTGTTACGCCTATTTATATGGATCACTTGATGCTGATATATACATGAAAATTCCTCGAAGGATTTAAACTATCAGACATCTAAAGTTCAGTAGAATATATTTAATTGTACAGAAAGATCACTTTATGGGTTAAACAATCTCGACGAATGTATAATAGGCTAAGTGAATATTTACTTTCTTAAAGAGGACTAATGAAATAATCTATTTTGTCCCTATTTTTATAAAGAAACAATGAGTCAGTTTGTAATCATTGTCGCCTTACGTTGACGATCTAAATATTATCGAACTAAAGAAATCAAATACAATGAATTACTAAAGAAATAATTTGAAATGAAAGATCCTGAGCACTGTGTTCTGCTTGGTTTACAACAGCATTACTAAAATGTTTCTGCATACCAATCAAATTACACGTAAAGGGTATCAAAAGTTTAACATGGATAAAGACAAACTCTTTAGTAAATTCCCACGACGGGCGTGAACACTTAATATCAAAACGCATCCCTTCAAATTCCTAAGCGGAAGAAAAATGAAGAAGACTTCGTACCGAAGTACCATACCCCAAAGGCAATTGAGCCTTAATGTATTTCTCATAATTGCACAAGACCCGATATAGATTATGTAGTAAATTTCATTAAGAAGATGGGTCATTCACAGTTAGATATCGAAAGGATGAAAACATATATTTTAATATCTTCTAAGATACCCATCTTTATTGCTTTTTATTCTAACAATACAAAACCGCTTGTTTGGCTATAAATGCATGTGTTATTTGTCGACCAATATTAATGCCAAATCACGTAACGGTGATGTATTTACATACGCATGACACTCTAATATAATCGAGATCCCAAAAAGGCATCTCAACAACTTCTTCAAATAATCCACAAATATGTAGTAGTAATATATAAGAGTATTGTCAGATAGTTTGAACTACTAAATATCCAGATTTTATAACAAAGCACTCCTTATTTTTCAATTAAAGACGAAATGATAGTCTAATTGTTAAGAATGCATGCGTTCTTCAATTAAAGACGAAATGATAGTCTAATTGTTAAGAATGCATGCGTTCTTACCATAAAATCAGTTTGGGGTTATTATAGCATTCACCCAACACTACTAACTCTTCTCTCTGCTTAATGACATTATCCTATCCAACTTTCAACCAAAAGATCTCGGTTTCAGTCTCAATGGAGACATATTTCTCTTTTATAATACTTTCATAAGTTGTAATACTCTTATATTTGAAATAATATCATTGCTAATACTTTCATAAGTTGTAATACTCTTATATTTAAAATAATATCATTGCTAAGTATCAAAAAAAAAACCACCACTAACTCTTGTTCACTATACCTTTTTTTAAAAAGATTTTTTTGTTATTATGTTTTATATGCATATCCAGTAGTCGTTATAAAGAGGCTAATGCATGCCTTGCACGGAAATGGTCTTGGGATTGGGGCGCGTGGATGCCCTTTGTTTCCTTTTTTTATTTTTCTTTTTTTCAGTTTTTGAGGATTTTTTTTAATTATCATTTTTTTAATTATCAGTAGAAACTCGAGCAATTAATACTCTATTATTTATCAAATAAACTCTCTCTGAAGATAATATCATTTCCGATCGTTCGACTGGGATACAGATGTTAGATTAATAATATGTTCTTTTTTCGCTTATTTTTCTAGGCACGGTCATGCTTTAGATTTAATAATATGTTTTTTTTCGCTCATTTTTCTAAAAATGTGTCATATGCATAAGAGTTTTTTTTCAATCGCAATAAAACTCGAGAACTAAATTAGGCATCGAGTTAAAATTGCATGTCATTATATTTTCAAAATTAGTTCGACTAACTAACTCCTGATAGGATACTAAATTAATAATTGCACTATTTTTCAAGCTTTTATTATTTCTACAAATTAATACACGTAAGTATCAGTTAAAATTCCATGTTATTATATTTTAAAAAAGTTAGTCTGACTAACTATTACCGGAATATGGTGCTAAATTAATAATTTGTGTCTTTTCCTTCCTTTTGCATTTTTTTTCTTTTTTTTCAATTTTTGAATGTTTTTTTTTCACATCGCTTTTAATTATCAACTATAGTTTGTTTCCTTTTTTTCTTTTTTTTTTGCTTTTTGAAGGATGCTAAATTAATGCTCGGGCATTAAGTTAAAATTAATGCTCGATAAACTAATGCTCGATACATTTATTCCAATTTAATCCAGACATTACTCGATAAACTAATGTTCGGGCCATTGAGTTAAAATTGCATGTCATTATATTTTTCAAAGTTAGTTCGACCAACCGACTTGGGGATAGGTGCTAGCAAATTAATTCTTGCCTATTTCGCTTTTCATTATTTCTACAAATTAATACTGGGATTGAAAGTAGAATCAGATGTATCATATATTTTAAAAAGTTAGTTCCACCAACTATTGCAAAGGATGTGCTAAATGTTAAAAAATTATGCAATCCAATTCATAATAAACAAAATGCAACTAAAATCGAATAAATGTATAAAATCGACTACAAAAACATATATATATAAATTACAACAACGTATTTAATACAAGAGTACTTACACTACGCTAGCCGGATACGATGAACTTTCAACTCACGAATCCTTTTCTCATGGAATCCTTAGCACCTCAAGTGAAATGCCCAGTTAGTCCACACCAAGAAGCGGTTGAATCTCGCTATTGATTGCTAGAATCTTACGAAAGCAATTGACAACAAACAGTCAAAACTTGACTCAAATGCTAGGTAGTAGCGGGGCGGTGGCTTTCTTTTAGAGAAGAAGATGAAATGAAAAACTTAGGTTTTTTCATTTCATCTACTTCCTTATATAGTCACTTCCTGTTTCAATTCCCGAATAGGTCGAATTGCTTGATAATAAACCTGACTGTCGTTAACTAACTTAACTGTAAGTAACTTGTAGCGTTACTAATGAGCTTCTCTCGTTAAACCGACCAAGCTTAATTGGATTCTGGCTTTTTTTTTCCAATTTGTATTTTACATTATCAATATAAACTCTCGATAGAGTATCTCGTTGATTTTAATCAACAAGAGTATCTCGCTGATTTTAATCAACTCTAATTTGACAATCACGATTTAATTCCATACATGAAATACGCCACCAACGTCATTGCATGTGATCTGCTCGATAATATTAGTCGTATAATAATATACTAATCATTATGATTATTATGCTTCATTATGCAAGTGGATCTATAACCGCATAACCCCTAATATTATCTGAGTTCCATTTTTAGTAATTTACAATGAGACTATTTATTGAACACTTGGTTTGAGTAATCCTCATTTAACTAAAACTAGTAAATGAATTGTTACAACAATTACCAAGAATGAACATAAATTATAAAAATCAAAATACTCTGATTTCCGACACTAAATTAATAATTTGTGCTATTTTTCCTTCATTTTTCATTATTTCTAATACCTATCGTTATTTAACCTGCCTTTTCGCTCCTTTTTTCATATAATTTAATAAACGCCTAAGACAATATTTTCTCTCCGCCCCTCCTGAATACGGTACTAAACACACCATGCTTTTTTTGTTCCCTTTTCTTGTTCTAATAAGAGTCAAGTTTTCTTCCCTTTTCACATTATTAATTAAGTTAGGAGTTCTAATAATAATTAACTACTACACCCTCCGTTTTTCACGTATATCGAGGAGGAACTTTTACTATCAATTATTCTTAAACTATATGTTAAAAAATTATAAGAAAATAAAATTATGAAACTATTTTCAAAAATGAATCTAATGATATAACTTTTATATTTATTTAAATAATAAGTAATTTGTAATAGTAAAATTTTCAATTGATATACCTAAAACGCCAAATAAGAAAAACTCGAGGTAGTATTAAGATTCATCACACTTTATACTAGCACATAAGTAAGATTGTCACTGATACGGTTTGAAGATTCATCACATGTGCATCCCACTTTGTGTAAAATTATTATTATTGTTGTTGTCAAGTATTATTTAATTTCCTCATATGAATTTTATATAACGATCCACAAAAAATTTAAATATAATTTTTAAATCATATCACTTAAATCATATCAATATAATTCGATGGTACTATTTATGATCAATTTGCCAATATATTTAGTCAAAGGTCATTAAATTCTCAAAGTAATATTTGTATCTCTACGGGACATCTTTGTTTAAGATAAGATTTCTACGACATCGTATTTAATTATATAATTTTTTATATTATATATTTAAAAAGTTATTCTATCAAAATATCCTTCAAAAAAATAAAAATGCCAATTTAGAAAAAATAAAGGAGCGTAAGTTTTTACATATTTAACGATTAATTAAACATAAAAAATATATTAAATATTTTTAAATTTTTACATATTTTTAGAACGATTTAATTAAACATAAAAAATATCTCACATATTTAAAAAATCATCATAATGTCAGCAAGATCGCACGGCCTAAAAAAAAACTTTAAAGAAATTAAATGGGGCCAATAAGTCTGGATGAAACCGATATCCAAATGTGTGGATATGGCATGAATGGGCTTATATGTGGTTGTCACACTTGCGTAATTCTCTAAATCTATCTAAGCTTTTACAAATGTATCATCTGAAAAACTGTAACACAAATTGGTTCTCCTGAAGCAAAGCTATGTCTTCTTCCATTTTCTCCCCAGTCACTCCTTCACAGGTAATAACGATTCTTCATATCCATTATATCTAATCAATTCATCTCTCTATAGTCTATTCATCTGCTCCTCTGTCTCTCTATATACTGTATAGTTATGCTCGAGCAAGAGAATTGCTCAAGCTGTCTTCGTGAAGCAAGCGAGGACTCGTACTATTACTAATGGAAGAAGACTCAAGGGAATAAGATGCATGGCAACAAGTATTCCAGCAGATAATGTTCCTGATATGGAGAAAAGGAAGCTTATGAATTTGCTTCTTTTGGGGGCTCTTTCACTTCCCAGTGCTGGAATGCTTCTTCCTTATACTTATTTCTTTGTTCCACCTGGGTATCTCTCTCACTTTCTCCCTTCAACTACGTACTACTGAATCAATGTTAACATGTTACCCATTCTAATTCATATCAAATTACGGCATGTGATGTACAGCGGGTCTGGAGCTGGAGGAGGTATAGTGGCCAAGGATGCTCTAGGAAACGACGTCATAGCGGATGAATGGCTCAAAATTCATGGCCCTAATGACAGAACCCTTACCCAAGGACTCAAGGTAATCTAATTTATTATGATTAGTAAGGTCTCAATAGTCAATAGGCTCATGAACGATTCTAATAATCCAGGGGGATCCAACATACCTAGTGGTAGAGAATGATAGAACATTAGCAACATATGGAATAAATGCGGTGTGTACTCATCTGGGTTGTGTGGTACCATGGAATGCTGCTGAGAACAAATTCCTCTGCCCCTGCCATGGTTCTCAGTACAACAATCAAGGCAAAGTTGTTAGAGGTCCTGCACCACTGGTATGTCTCTTCTTTAATATTCATTTACATGACTATTCCGAGGACTATATGTTGAGCTGAAAAATGATTGTTTGTGCAGTCATTGGCTTTAGCTCATGCCGATATTGATGATGGGAAAGTAGTGTTTGTTCCATGGGTCGAAACAGATTTCAGAACTGGTGAAGATCCATGGTGGTCTTGATTCATTCTCCTCGGTCTCCAGTGCAACCATCACTTCTGTAGTTCTATCATTATACTGTTTTCTGAGCTAGAAAAAAGAAACGACTCAAAGATATATGCTAAGTTCTATAGATTATCATAGAATTCGCAGCCTATGTAAACTTTTTCATGTATCACTTCAATTTGTATATGTAATTTGTTAGTTTTAATTGCTGTCCAACATGTGCCAGTAAAATCTAATGATGCCCCCTCAACTTCTTATTGGACACCTCGGTGTTTTGATCACTGAAGAACGTTAGCAACAACAATAGCCAACAGCATTTTAATTTCAATTCTATATTTTCAAAGCCAACTGGATCCTCTCTACACTCATGAATCTTTTACATAATCTATCTATTGCACTATCTACAATTGCTAATTTATTCAACACTCATTTTTTCACCCCCAACAATCCACATCATCTTCTATCTCTTCTACATAATAATTTAACAATAATTCAACTTTTATACTCTACAATGGTTTTGTTTAATACTCCATCCGTTCCTTTTTAGTTGTCTTACTGTGACATTTGCGGTAACATGACAAGGCGAAACGGTATAAAAGATTCAAAAATATATTGAAAATATAGAACGGTGACTAATATATACTACGTCATTTGTCATTGATAATTTAATAATAAAAAAAATAGATAAAAAGTATATTGAAAATATAGAATTACAATTTTCT
Source organism: Lithospermum erythrorhizon (assembly GCA_019722365.1). Classification (NCBI taxonomy): domain Eukaryota; kingdom Viridiplantae; phylum Streptophyta; class Magnoliopsida; order Boraginales; family Boraginaceae; genus Lithospermum; species Lithospermum erythrorhizon. The sequence goes on along the minus strand of JADFUC010000789.1, from coordinate 993,577 downwards.
ACGTTAGACATGCTGGTAAACAAAAAAAATTGAACTAGAAAGACGAGTAAAGGGGAATGGAGGGAGTAAATTCAACTACCTACCCCACCACTTTTATCTCATATTCTTATTTACTTATATTCTTTATTTTTATGATTAAATAATTATAACAATTATCGTTTATAATTAAATAAGAATAAGTAACACTTAACAAATTGTTTTTTGATATTTTTAAACAATTTTTTTTATTAATATTTATTTAGAATGAGTATTGAAATGGGTATCAGCATGATCCATTTCAATTAAAAAGATATTTAAAGATAAAACAAGTTAGCTTAATAAAAAATAATATCAATTATATTGAAAATGAACGATTTTTATATCTAAATCAAATGAACCAAATCTCTATTTATAGAAGACAAAAAATAATGAATTTTGGTACACTTTAAAATTCCATTATCAAATAGTTGGGATGAGATATAAAATCCAGCCAACCAATAGCAATCAAACACGTATCAGTCTTACTTCTCAGCTCTCATTTTCTTTCTAGCTCCTCACGCGCTTTGTCGGCTCGTGGGGGGACACACGTCAGGCGTGACCAATGAGTCCCCACATGTCCCGTTTGTCTCCCCTTTTCCAGAGAATTCAACGGTTGAATCTTTCTCTACCCATTTAATCCAACCCAGCTCATTCTTTATTCAACACCCATCCTATAATGGATTCAATTGTTTAAATTCAATATTCAACACCTCCATTGCTCATAGTCTTAATTATATTATTAGTTTTAGAAAGATTTATATATTTCTAATTACATTATACCAATAATAAATAAAATTGAATCTAAATTTTTCTTCTTCAAATTTACACATGCAGATACTACAAGGTTTTGAAAAGAATAATAAATGAAAATTGAAAACTCTACAGAAAATTTGGTCATTGGTTAGGTTCGGTTCTGTTCGGTTATTTCAAGGCCGAACCTAAATCGATTTGGTTATATTTCCGTTCATTTTTAAAATTTTCAGTTATTTTTTTATCGATTTCGTATTTTGTACACGTAGTTTGCCAAATTTCTATAGACACCTTTTAACTTTTAATCAGGCTCTCCAACGGTCAGAATACTCAAAAATCATAAAAAACAGCCCCAAGGAGAAAATACTCATAAATCACACTACCCATTAAACCATTCTTGTTGAAGATCATCCTCACAAAAATCAAAGAGAAGATTGTATGAAAATGAGTGTTATGCAATACAAAGATGGCATCAGCGACAAAGATGTTCATATATGGAACAATGCTGTCTTTGATGAAGATTCATCAGTAGTAAAGAAGCCATTTCTCATGATAAACCCTTTAGATTCTTTGGAATCATTTTCAAGCAAAGAAAATCAGAGTCCCTCATATGTTTCTTCATTCAAATCACAATTTGCCCCACTCAAGCCGATTAATCCAAATGTGGCATCCAAGCTCCATTTCAAAAGGGATAACTACTCCACTGGATTTGACATCACAGATGAGATAGAGATCGATAACGAGATTGAAGAAATTGAAATGGAGATGAATAGGTTGGCTTCAAGATTGGAGGCTCTCAGGATTAACAAAGCTCAAAAGATTGTCAAAATCTCTGAAAACAGAGGAAAAAACAAGTTTATGGAGCAGAAACAGAACACGGTAGAAAATGAAAAGAGGGAAGAAAGTCTTCCAATGAGCTCTAAATCAAAACTTAATAGAAGGGGGCTTAGTTTAGGGCCAATTGAAATCTCTGCTGGTTCAAGACGAGGGTTGAGTTTAGGACCCTCAGAGATCGCTTCTGCAATGAAATCAAAGCAATTATGGAAGCAGGATTTTTCAACTACCCCAATTCAGCCTATGCAGAATCGTCGAAAATCTTGTTTTTGGAAGCTCGAGGGTATCGATGAAGAAAAATCGAATAAGGGAAAGGCAAAGCTTCCATTCATGAGAAATGCAGTCACAACAATAGGGTCAAAGAAATCCGTGAAGATAGATGACGGTGTGATTACTTGTGTGCAGCCAAAGAAGTTGTTTGGAAATAGTGGGAAATATGGTCTCTCTGCTGCTAGTAAGAAGCCAGTGAAACAAGGAAGGGTTGTAGCGAGTAGATACAATCAGATATCCAGTCAACCCTCTTCTGCAATTAGGAAATTATCTTTACTTGAGAGTGATAGAGATGAGAGTAAGAGATGTGAAGAGAAGACATCGAAAAATAGACCTACTGTTGAGGAAAACAAGAGCGTGACTACTCAGAGGAGGATAAAGAAGCGTTGGGAGATTCCTAGTGAGATTGCAATTCATAGTAACTATGATGATGAGAAGTCCCCCCAATCTGTTTCTGTGATGCATGATTTGCTTCCTAAGCTTCGGGTTGGGCGCTTACCTAGGGAAAGTCCAAGGGATTCTGGACCTGCAAAAAAGGTTGTTGAACTGATAGGAAGAAAGCCATATTTCTCTAGAGATGATGAGATGGAACAACCAGTTTGTCAATCCTTGAGTTTTGCTGATGAAAAATGAGCATGGCCCTTAGTTCGAATTGCTGTACTGAAAGAGAGTCCTAAAACAGGATTTTATGTAAAGGAGATGTAAGCATTCTTTTGATTACTCATATTATATACTCCGTATAAGCTACATCGGTTTTACTTATTTTTGTGATACATGAGCTTTTCTTTAAGCTTATGTCATAATGAAGAACTGGAATACTGTTCTCAACTTCTGATATGTTTTCTTATGGTTGACAAGCAGCACAACATTTGCATATTTTAGCATAAGATAGTTCAGGCAATATTTAAGATTCAAATCTACAGGTAATATACAAGAGAATGGCAAAATTCATAATAATGCCCACAAAAGAACGACTAATTCTCAGTTTACAGAAAAGAACATTAGATGCGACTTGAGTCTCTCCCAAAGATGAATCTCCTGGTCCAGTCGCCTACAACTAGAAGCCTTGTACGCCAGCTAACTTGCTTGCTGAACGGAGGAACAAAATCCCATTAGAATTAAGGCAAAAGCAACTGCAGAGATAGGAGGGAAATGAAACTTAAGCTCATGATTTACCTTGCATACACTGAATACCAAAGCCATTGTGTACTATGGCCCATGGACACCCAATCTCCTGGAAGTTCAGCCGCTGCTTGCTCCCCACCCAAAGGGGCAAATGATCCAAGATGGCGGTATCTGGCCACAGTATTTGGTGGCATGCCAGAGATAACAAAAATTATAAATAGTGTCATTTCATATACACTTAAACTTAAGTGGACAATTGCAGTTTCTTGCATTTTCATAGGTTAGTATAGAAGTCCAATAGACCAATAGTATTCCATTGCTAACTTACTAATAGAGAAAATGGCCAAACAACTGCTGACTCCCAATAAGAAAATTTTCAAGGACTTATCTCTAAGTACACTAAACAATAAACAAAAAATGAGCTTATGGAAAACACCTGAATGGCAGAAATTCGTGACGACCACCAGTTCTGAAGCGACGAGGGCCTTCTGGATGTTCCTTACTCAGATCCATCCGATTGAAGCATCTAGATAGATATGCACCTTGTTGAGCAGCAACCTACAATGCCAAGAAATATGATGAAGAAACTTACTTCCCATTGAGTTAATTGATTGGCATGCAATGGTTTAAAAGATGTAAAGTACCTGAGCAGTAGCAGGGAGACTCTTCAGCTGAGAATCCACATGAGAAAGAGCTCGCTTAAATCCTTCAATATTGACCTCATCTTTTCCATTTCCTTCTGAATCCTTCAACAGGTCCATCACATCAGCCAGGTGCATACTCTTTAAATATAATTCCACTTGGGGATATCGTGTAATGATATCTCCCACGACTGCTTCAAATTCTTTAATAGTTAGGGTACCGGAGTTGTCAGCATCAGCAGCTTCGAAAATGCTTGATATATCTTCCTAAACGACACATGAAAAGATAAGTGACAGGTCTTTCTATGTCATACAGTTAAAAAAAAGAAGCCAGGTTAACATAGCAAAGAAGAATGCTGCTGAGTGCTGACTTGACAACAGATCAATTGGTAACCATGTTAGCACAGTGATAATTATTTATTTACTTCCAAAACTATTTGAATCCAGTTTTAGCAGCACTGTTTCATGAGGATGCGTTTATTTAATTGGCCATCCTAGATTTTATATCAGGAATTTGATTCTGGATGCTGTCTTTTTACATTGATCTGGCAATATTAAATATGGTGTCAACTCGATAAAATATCCACTATATCAGCTACGCTTAATAGATGCGACGTGGATATGGCTGCTCATAAGTGAATCATTATAAAATTGATAACGGGAGATGAAAACTAGTAAAATCTCATGGACTTCTTAGGTGATAGGTCAATGGCTGTCATGTAGGAAAGCCTCAAAGCTGTATGTCATCACAGATTAGAAGAGAAAAAGTTGCACACCATGACTTTACGTTGATCTACAGTAGAACAGTCACCAAGTGCATATACTCCGTCACCTCCCTTAACTCGCAACCATTCATCAGTTGCGAGAGCACGCCTATCCCCCTGCATAGTAGTATGTAGTTAGAACCAACCAGCTTTAAAAACCCACAAGCAAGCGACTTTTAAGGCAATATCAGCAATGAGGCACTTGTATGCCTCAGAACTGCCTCACTAATAAGTTATATCAACACTTAGTACAATAGATGTTAAAAGAACAAAAAGTACCAATTACCTGACCAATTTGTTCCATGAAGTCCTTAATAACTGGTCGAGTTCCAACCCCAGTTGACCACACAACCATCCCATGGGGAATAGAAACCTCATTTCCAGTAGATTTTGCTTTCATACTAATGAACTTCTCAGAAATACTGATCACTCGTTGTCCAGTTAAAACTTCAATTCCATCCCTCTGAAATTTCTGTTCAGCAAATGAGCTAATTCTTTCATCAAACCTACAGGATTATGGAAAGAGAAAACTGCGGATATCAAAAGGCGCACAACACACGTTCACTAGCTAATGAGCTTGCTCAACCCATTACTAAACCAGTTGATAGAACTGCATCATCAAGATAGTAATTATTGATACAGGATTATGTGCCTCTCAATTCTAAGAAGAGATCGTAGTTGCAGAATACTTAATCTTTGACAGAGACAATTTAGAATATATTTGACGGCAGATATCCATCTATAAAAGGCAAGGAAAGCCAGAACCAGATGGCCTGTGGTTTGCATAGAATTATGTTATGTTAAAACTGAAAAATTTGATAATATAATCAACACCAATAGAAAGGTTATTTACTGATAAAAACTTTTTTTTTAAAACTTTATGAAGATGCATTAGCCATTTACAGGGCATACAAATTAAAAAATAATTTAGAGACGTCGCAAAAGATGCTCTTTGGGTTCTTTCTGTTCTGTTCTTTATTTTGTTGGTTCCTGTTCAACTATTTACATCGAATGTTAAATTACTGATATAGAGGATACGACATTTTTCACCGTAATAAAAAGGTAATGGCACAATTACTGGAAAAACACACCAATAGGCGTTAATGTAGGTTTTGTTCCTAGGAAGATGGCCAAAAAGAACTTAGCCATGATAGAACGGAAGATTTGAAAAGGTGAGCATCCCTTTTGATGCTATCTAGGTGGATGAGCATCATCATATGTCCCCAATAAATGCATGATTGAAAACATTTAACTATAGAAAAGAATGAAGCAAGATAAACCACCCATAAAATCCATTTTACATAAATATGTAAGCAAACTTTCACTAAAATTAGCAAAAATAGGTAAAGGCGAACTTCAGATTCATGGCAACTATAAAGCATCAATTAGTTATCTAGCATCTTACCTTTGAGAAAGGAAAGGTTAAATATATAACGGTAAAAAGGTATCTTACGTGTTCAATATATGGTCACCAGATTGAATGACTGAAATCTTCACCAAATCTTTAACTGAAGGGTATATCTTGACAAGATCCTCATGGACGAAATCATGAAGCTCAGCAGCAAATTCTATCCCAGTAGGACCACCTCCCACTATCACGAAGTGGAGATTTATCCTCCGTTCTTCTTCAGTGAGATCCGGAAGAACAGATTTCTCGAAGCAGTCTATCACAGTTCTTCTGATTCGTTGAGCATCCTCTACTTCCTGCACAACTTTTGAGTTACTTGAAGGTAGATTGATGGGTGTGTATAGCAAAGAAATTGAATGAATGGGTACCTTGAGAAAGTGGCAATGTTCCAGGACGCCAGGAGTGTCAAAAGTATTGACTTGAGAACCGACGGCTATGACTAGGTAGTCATAATCAAGTGAGAAGTGATTCGAGCCAGCCAATTGTTGGATATTAGAATGGCAGAAAACCTTTCTGTTGGGGGCATCAATCTTGACACATTCAGCTTCCCAGAATTGAATCTGTCCGTTTGTCTAGTAAAGAAGGAATGAATGTTGAATATGTTTTGTTGGAGGAGAAGGAGCAATGGAAGAATATATATAATAGCATTACCTTGTGAAGTATGTTTCGAAGAGGTTCGACAATGCTCCGTGCCTCCACAGATCCACATGTGACACTGGGCAACAAAGGGGTGAAAGCAAAGTAATTCCTGGGAGAAACAAGCTGGACGTCATAGGAAGAGATATCAAGATCTTTGAGGAAGCTGGTACTAGCCCATCCGCTTCCCAGCACCAAGACCTTCTTCTTCGTCTTCTGTGGTTTGTCTGAATATGCCACCAGGCCTCCACCACTGTATTACCATCACTCATCTTTAAATATATTCAATCAATATCATACATTACCTGCAAGGGATTACCTCAGAGTCGAAACAATCAACAGCTTGGAGTAGGAACGAGACTGGCCCTTGAGATACGATAACAATCCCATCTTTTTTCAACCCCAGATCTCATCAAACACTGTCCAAATCGTAATTTTACCCCTCAACCAATCAATCATATAATTTTAAACGATTGTCATTCTATATTTTCAATATTTTTTCTACGTAAAAATTGCTAAAATGACAAATAAAAAAAAACGGTGAGAGTATCGATCGTTGAGTTTAGACATACCACAAAATAATTTTATTTTCAACTGTAAAATGACCATTTTATCCCTCAATAAAACTTTTTTAATTAATATACTTAAAAATAAGGATGTAAAGAGGTAGTTTCATTCATAAAAATTTGATATTGGACTATTGTTGAGCTTGGATTGGTTATTAAGTTTTAAGCCTAAAAGAAAGTTTTGTGGGATTTTGGGTAATTTAATAGGTGAAATTATTTGTAATTGCAAATTGAGGAAATTTAGGAGAATAGCAGATTGATAAATCTAAGAAACGAAGGAAGGTGGGGATGCAGATAAGGGTATGGGTCGGGTTATTAGGCGATTCGACACCAACATGGATCAGTTTGGTTGCAGGCGTGACCGTTATAATAACGCTTACCTTATCTATATACCTTATATTCGACCATTTGTCCACTTACAAGAATCCCGAGGTATTCAACGATCCCTGTATTATTTTTATTATTCCAATATCGGAATTCATTTTTGTTTTGTTTGGCAGGAGCAAAAGTTCTTGATTTGTGTCGTTTTGATGGTCCCTTGTTATTCTGTGGAATCAGTGAGCTTCTTTTATAATTATTTAATTATTGTCTTTGCTGCATATATTCATACTAATATTTGTAACCTGTACAGTTGGTATCATTAGTAAACCCGTCAATTAGTGTTGAGATCGGGATACTGCGTGATTGTTACGAATCATTTGCTATGTACTGCTTCGGGAGATATCTTGTTGCATGTTTAGGAGGTGAAGAGAGGACTGTAGAATTCATGGATCGGGAAGGACGCACCCGATACAAAACTCCCCTGCTACACCAACACTCTGATAAAGGAATCATAAATCATCCTTTCCCCATGAAATATTTTTTGAAGCCATGGAAGTTGGGTGGCTGGCTTTACCAAGTCATCAAGTTCGGTATTGTCCAATATGTAAGTGTCATCCCGATGCTTGGCATCTTACATTCTCACACTCTTAATTACATTCAATGTCATAGCATAACTTCTTTTTCCTGCCAGATGATTATAAAAGCGCTTACTGCCATTTTAGCAGTGATTCTTGAACCCTTCGATGCTTATTGTGAAGGAGACTTCAAATGGAACTGCGGGTAAGGGTTTTCTAAATCATTGTGGAATATCATGCTGGGAATTTAATAGATGTTGTAGTTATTGATTGTTACGCGATGAGAGGAACATTTGCAAATTTTGAGCTTTGGGAGAGAGGGGGGTGGAGGTTATACTAACAAGATGGATCTTGATTTATATTTTCCTTTTTCACTCTGACATGGTGCCTTTCTTTCTGTCTAATATTTCTAAATTAATGTATTGAACTTTGATGTGGTGCATTTCTTCGTCTAAAGTTGCAAACTGATAACACTTGCTTTATATTTGCCTTTTGCAGATATCCCTACATGGCAGTAGTTTTGAATTTTAGTCAATCATGGGCTTTGTATTGCTTAGTCACATTCTATACTATTACAAAGGAAGAACTGGCACACATTCAGCCGTTAGCCAAGTTTCTCACATTCAAGTCTATCGTATTTCTAACTTGGTGGCAAGGTGTGGCTATTGCTGTTTTCTATTCTATTGGCTTGTTTAAGAGCCCAATAGCTCAAGCATTGCAATTTAAATCAAGTGTACAAGATTTCATCATCTGCTTCGAGGTAACCTTCTAATTAGTTTCAACATGTTGCACATCATTTTCTTTGATTTGTTGTCAACCCTTGTTTATTTTACATCTCTCTTAGAGTATTATTATTTGCTTGCCAGAATTTCTGACTGCAGTATTCATGATCATAATTTACAAGCTTTGAATTTTGTATTGCATATTTTTTTAGCTATACACACTAGGTCAGTGCATCATCCACTGGGCTGAAAATCCAGGATTTCTGATTCTTTAGTATCTGATACATGAATTCGTACATTTGTTTTGGTCATTATAGTTACCAATCCACTTGTTTGTATCTGCAATTAGTTTATTTAATCATGAGCAATCATTAACCTCTCTTATTCATAGCACATGAAGCAGAACATTCCTTAACCAACACACCTAATTATACTCTCCTGTTTCATACTCGGAACTTCAATTGGATTGAAAAAAAACTCAACACAGATCTTCACTTGAATTGAAGTTTGCTCCAATAACATCTCAAACCAACACATCTAATTATATTAGTGAAGTGACTTCATCTGCTACCTGAAAGAATCCTCATTACTTAATTGCTTACTGCTGGATTTACAAACTGATTATGTAAGTCCATTATTTGTGTCTTTGTCCAGTGCAGATGGCTGTTGCTTCTGTTGTTCACCTTTATGTGTTCCCCGCAAAGCCATATGAACTGATGGGGGAATATTTTGTTGGAAATGTTTCGGTTCTTGGTGATTATGTATCCGCAGATTTTCCATTGGATCCTGATGAAGTCAGGGATAGTGAGCGTCCAATTAAGTTGCGCCTTCGCCAACCTGATGATGATGCTAAAAGTGGAATGACAATTAAAGAAAGTGTACGAGATGTTTTCATTGGTGGTGGTGAATACGTAAGTCTCAATCTTTCTGATGATGGAACTGCCATCTGTATTTAGAACTTGCGGCTACAGTTTACTTCACTGGTTCTGGCTTTTGCTTCTTTCTGTCATATGTCATTCAAAATGCATTGCTTCCTTTGTTGTGTTTGATTTATACATTGTATCCATGCTCTTCATTTGTTGAGCGTCCATATTGTCTTGTAGCTGTTCAGTTGAAGTTTTGAAGTTTTATTCCCATTAATTCTCTAGGGTTTGACACTTTGACTATAATTGAGTCCTTCATCAAAAAAGTTTGAGAGCAGAGATTCTATTTTCCAATAAGCCTCCTCCTCATACAATGGCATTTTCCTAGTGCATGGCGTTGATATTATTCAAAAGTGGAACAGACGTAGATATCAACTTTGTTCTGCTTGATAAAAGTATTAGACCGTAATTTTATTTTCCAATAAGGCCTTCAAAAGACAAAGGTATTTATTTTGCTAGTGGATGGTGCTAATAATATTCAAAGTTGGGAGAGTGCTAGAAAATGGTATTATCAATTCAGATTTATGAAATGTTATTCCTCTGGTTTCATAATTTCATCTCATTTAGAACCTTTTTTTAATCTAATATCTACACCTTGCTCTTTTTATTCCGTTCTATTCTGATGCACTCATATGTTACTCAATACCCCTGCGCGTAGATTGTGAATGATGTGAAGTTCACCGTCACCCAAGCAGTGGAACCTGTGGAGAAAGGATTTAACAAGTTCAATCAGAAACTGCACAAGATCTCACAGAACATCAAGAGACATGATAAAAATGGTAAAACTAAGGATGACAGTTGTATTGCCACTTCAACTCCAGCACGAAGAGTAATTCGAGGAATTGATGATCCCCTGTTAAATGGGAGCATCAGTGATAGTGCAACTGTTAGAAAGAAGAAACACCGTAGAAAATCTGGTTATACAAGTGCTGAGAGCGGAGGAGAGAGTAGCAATGACCAAAATTTTGGTGATATTCAAATTCGTGGGCGTAGGTGGGTTGTCAAAGATTAGTGATCTGAGGCTGCAGTGGAAGTGTAGCCATCAAATGTTCACCTGGACTCCTGGAGGCATCTGTTACTGATGCCAAATTCTATACAAGAGGCCAAGAGATATCATTGCCCATGGAGATTAGTTGTGTTTATTGTCTGATTGATAGATGATCAATGGTGGATTTTAAACCATATTGTGGGTTCATGTACCTGTACCTGTACAGAGTGTTGTGTATGTCTGGGGAATATACTTAGTGGTGTATCGCAATAAGGCAATATATAAATACCGTCTTTTTGGGGGGAAGACACTGCTTGGATTTGATAATATAATCATATGCAGTTGCTTCTTTATGCATTGTTTTGTCTTCATTGGCAATGATTGAACAGAAACAAGGTGTGACAATAGACTTGAAAAATTCACTGAGGCATTCGTTTGCTCAATCACTACAGAGATATACACAGATTACTGACAATTAGCCAATAGAAACAGTAGAGTAGCATACAACTTAGATAACAAATCTTCTTTCTCTCATTCGCTTTAGTTGTCTTTTTAGTCTTAATTTTTTGTTTTTAAAATTTATATCTTTCTAACATGAAAATTGTATTTTTTACGTTTTGATATCTTTTGACTATTTTTTTGTTATTAAATTATCAACCAACCAATAGTTTTAATTAATTGACATTTTATATTTTGATATATTTTTTGATTAATTTTTTATTTTTTTAATTTATATCTGAATGATTAAAAGGCAATTAAAGAAAACGGAGAGAATATTTGATTTACCATCAAGGAAGCCTTATCCCTTAGGGGAAGTTAATAACGTCACACATAATGACTGACAAAATTGTTATTGAGAGCATCTCCACTGCGAGTTTTTTTTAGATGTTTATTTTTATATGCTTAAATGGTATTTAATCTTAATACTTGTCGTTGGATCGTCAGCTTTTAAATGCGATGATTAATATAATAAGAGCGGTTAGAATTCGATTTTTTTTTATTTAAATTTGGCGAATCGGATCAAATATCTCGTCTTATTTTTGATCAGATTTCCTTTTACATTTCCTTTTTCGTTTTAGACTTGCATTTAGATACATTTAATGCTTAGAATTGTTTAGATTTTTTGTAACCAATCAATCTATAAACATGTCATTTTTTAATCAATTTTAAAATTAATCAAAATCATCTCAAATATTCAAATAAATACGAAAAATATCAAGTTAATTTTCATACCGCTTAATTTCATTTAAATTGTACGGTATACAGATTTCTTGTTTTAGGTATGGTATAAATCGGCGATATAAATGTAATACCCGACCGTAAAATGTGTGTGTGTGTGATATGTTTGATATGATTTGATTGAACTACTTTCGTACGCGAGATGCATCTTCTTTTGAATTAAATGCATGGAAAGCTTCCCGTGTTAAGCGTCTTGCTTGGACCAGTATTGATAGTTTGTGGTAGGTCAATGAATCCCAATATAGCCAGGCCAGTGCGCCCGGGCAGGCGTTACACTAAAATACCATTATATTTTCTGATGATATGCTGTAGGATTTTAGAAAATCCTTATTAATTTGATTGTAACTTGATAATATTTTTATCTTGAATATCTTAATAATATCATATTAATATCTAAGTATGGTATGTAACAACATCACTAAAAATATTATTATAATATGATAGTGTTGTTACATAAGACGATGTGGAAAATTATATGTGATTATGTTTGGAATACCATTTCTACTATGCGTATGGTATGTAACATTAGTACATACCATATTTTTTTTAATAATGGTATACATTGGTTTTATTAAGTATACGAGCACGACTATTTCATATAATGGTATAAATAAAATAAAAAATAACATATAGTATTACACAAATTGTATTCAAAAGAAAATTTCTAGCATTCAATAGCGTCGATTTTCGTTTTATTTTTCAACTTCTTGTTCTTCAATTTCTTCCGATCCTTCACAGCGTGCCACTGCATCTTTCGTCTCTTGAGTTAATCTCGGTCTGTGATGGTGGATATTGGATGATGGTTGGTGTGTGTTCATTAGCTAATGATATCCAAAATACAAACACATATAAATATGTATGATTATGTGGTATCTGTATTTGTATACATAGATATGATATTTTATAAAACAAACCAAATACCATTACATTCACTGGTATGACATTCCAGACCACATAAATACAATCATATTTTCATATATGATATTACATTAATTGTTATGGAATTCAAAATGCATAATAAAATACCTCTAACTAAAATAATCAAATTTCATACATTAATAAATAGTCATACATGGTATTATATTCATCAAAACGAATACAATTATATTCAAGAATATGGTATACCAATTTGTAAGGATACACAATATTTTTTGCGACATAATAAAAATCATTGTATGCATTGATATGGTACTAGATAGTATAGATGGTACAAAATATCAAAGTGATTTTTATTTTATATGAGAATACGTATGATATGCAATTTGTGTTGTGGATATGATATATATTAGCAGTACATTAATACCATTGTATAGTCATACATGGTATTTATAGCGACCAGTCGAGTCGGCCGCGCCGAGGTTAGACTTCGTTAGTAAGAAATGGATACCGAGTAAGCCCAGCGATAATATAAAAAAATAAAAATTTGGTTAAGCAGTTTAAGCGTCAAAGTAAGAAATAGTTCCGTATGCGGCGTGGGCCGTCGTCGTGGCCAATGCTTGGCATCGCGTATTGATGCATAAAGTGACATAAAAAATATTATTCAATAATGCATCCATAATATAAGTCTCACCCTTGGCTGGAGTAAACAATGACTTCAGCTTCGATAAGACATAAATAAAATGGTGACGAGGATCCACAACCACCATACATTCACCTAAAGGATAACAACATTTCCCGAGGTCAAACGGCTCCGCCTACATAACAACTACTCAATGCGAAAGTTTAGAGGGGTCGTAGAAAGAGCTAGCGATGAAGCTCTCGGCGCAGTGGCGACTCCAGGTACAGAGAGCGAAGAAGTCAAGAAGGTAGAACCCGCGCCCCGAGGAATATATATATATATATATATATAAGCCCAGCGATTCGATTAATAGTAAAAATACTAAGCAGTTCCTGTATTTACCTGCCGGTATTAGGCAGTTTATATTAACGGTAGGCCTGATAGAGCCTTGAATCTAAATATAGTGAATACAGGATTTGAAAGTAACATGTAAGTCCCAACAGTTCATCAATATGGTAAAAGTAAATCTCGCTGCACCGTATTACGCGAAGCCCGACCGAAGGTCCACAAAATCAACACAAGCAATAATACCCAGCGCTTTCGATCCGAGCGTCCCGGCGTGTACGCTGTGATACTTACATCTGAAATGCAATGGCCCGGCATATGCTATAACTTATGACTGGTCACATATGCCTGAAATGTCTTCCTCTTGACCCGTGGAGTCACGTATAAAGTATCCCGATCATCCATAACATAGCAAAACATCATTTGGCAGGTAGTATGCAAGCTCCCGATAAATCCGTAATGGATCATTGTTTCCTCACATGAGACTTCATTTCGGCCTGCTTAGCCAGTCAGACCGGCTACGCTTGAGACGCGCGACTCACGAAAGTTCAGCAGTTTCACGTATCCTGATTAACCAGCGTCTCATGGCCAATCGTCGCGGAGTCATGTTTACGGTCTTACATATTATAATCAAAACATTTCGAGTCATCACGGTATCTCAGCGCGATATATCGGTCCCTAACATGATGTATGCGCGGCAATTTCAACAACGATAAACTCACTAGCATGTTTTGCGCCAAATAAGCGATGCTTAGCGTATAGCGGGCATCTGATCAGAGGCAACATGGAAATGTAAGAGACGACACAAAGGAGATAAATCCCGGCTTGTCTTGGTACATTTAGCGCAAAGCTACCAACATGGCCAGTCAAAAGCGACCTCCAGAGATTAGAGTCAATTTCACAAATAATATAATAAGATTGCATTTCAAGTGATACTTTAGAGTCATATTTTAATTATATTTCGCATCTATTTAATCAAACTTAGTTGTTCCTTCTTTGTAAATGTATCTTGAAGTAATTATTCGGGTGAATTATGCATGGTTAACTATTTAAAAGGGAATCCACCGTGCTTTATAAATCAAGTAAATATGCATAATAGGTCGAAAATTTTAATATTTTATCATTATTCCAAAATGTACTATATAATTTAATAAAAATCAGTTTTATATTTTTATGTATAAAAATCTGATTTTTTCAATTAACTCCAAAACTAGCTATTTACTCATCAATAATTCAAAATAAATACCAAACAAACTCCAAAAATTCTAATATTTTATTTATAGTCCAAAAATACCCCATATAAAATATAAAAATTCAGTTTCTAAATTACAATCATAAAAATTTGATATTTTTATTAAAATCTCCATTCTAGTTAATAAATAAACAAAAATAGTAAACATTTTAAAAATTCCGAGATTATTATATGTTGGTTAAAATCCAGTTATAAACGTAAAAATCTTAGTTTTATTTTAAAAGTAAAGGTATATAATTTATTTCTATTTTCTACCAAAAATCCAAAATTATATTATAAAAATTAATTAAAATTCAAAAATAACTATTTTCTCATGAATATATTACTGGAAAAACTCTTTTATTATATCTATAATCATAAAAATATTAAATCTAAACATATCTAACATAAAAATCAAATTTTTAAAAATTAATTTATATAATTTGAAATAAATTATTGGAAATTAAAAAACTCAATTCTTTCCATTGACAACCACAATCCCCAAGGAGGCCAAGATCATAATTTAACAAATTTTTAATTATTAAATTGAACATAAATATCTAATTTTGAAATTCTCAAAAACTTAAGCAGTGAAACTTTTATACCTTAAAGCGGCGGAAGGCGAGAGGAGAAGATTGATGTATTTTGGAATTTTAAACAAGGATGATGATTAAAGTGGGAAAAAAAGAAATTTTTTTGAGTTCTTCGATGGGAAAGGGGCGGCAGTTTAGGTTCTTGGAAGAGGAGTGTTTAACTTCTTTTTTGTTGTGTCTTTATAGTGTAGGATGATGAAAGAAGAATAAAAGTCTATTTTTAATAAAAGATATAAGTTTAGGCTGGATTACTTGACGTAATTAACTAGCCCATGAGTAAAATCGTATCAATTTTTCCCGATTAAATTTTGCATAATTTAAGTTCGTTGTTTGATATGATTGTGTTAGAATCCGTTTTTTATTATATTCGTCAATTAGATTCTTTCGATTTTTAATTAATTAAAGATCGGGGTTAACCCCATTATATTAAATCCAAATTAGATATGTTCACGTTCAAAGTTGATATGTCCTTGATACTTGAATACTAAGCAATTCTTAGAATAATCAAATCAAATCATCTTCAAATCTACAACAACCATACATTAGAAAAACACAATATTTGATTTACGAATCACACCCTAGGTTTCAAGCATCTTAGCATCATCATACAAAACTACAATAAATTGATTTAATAAACAAACTTCAAAAAATAATTTTAGATAACAACAATAACATCACACATTTAATACTCCATCAAACGAAATGCGGCGTAATCAACAATTTCCAGCCATGTTTTTCAATTTTAACATGATATTTTACTTTAAATTGAAAAAATTCAAAGCGAATTAGTACTCTAATGGTTGAAAAAAGTACCTACTTCGTTTGCTATTTTTTATTCATTTTTTTCGATTTTTATGTTTGATTATTGTTCCTTAACTTCGAATTTGCTGCAATGGAGTTTATTCTTATAGATTTTCTGGAATTTTGTTAGAGTTTTTTTGGGTTAGAAAGTTTTAATGTTGGTATTAGCATTTAATGAAAGATATTTATTACAAAAAATGAAACTAATTAATAGAAATATTAATATTAGCATTTAATGAAAGATATTTATTATAAAAAAAGAAACTAATTAATAGGGTGAAATTATCATATTGTTCTTGTAAGCATTATGCTTATAATTGAATGTAAGCTTTTAAATATAACTCCACCCTTGCACTATTGAGAATCTTTTGAGTCCATCTGACGGGACGCACATCGTGTTTGCTGTATCTAAATTTACACTATTCATCAATGTTCACTAAAAAGGTTCTAAATTTACAATATTCATAAATGTTGAGTTCATATAAGGTTCAATTATTCATATCATTCACATCTAAATTTTTATGATTGAACTTTTATTCCCTTTTTGAGGATTGAATGTAAAAATGGTAGTCAACTAGTCATTACCATAGTAAGTTTGAAACACCAATATTTTCACTAGAGTAAATGCTCCATCTTATGATGTCAGATATATACATCAAATGAGCCAATTAATCACATACTTTCAATTCTTTGCTAGCTGTAACTAGAAGCATCGACTCACTCCAAGGGAAAAGGCTTAGAATTTCATTTTCAAAAAACAGAATCTTGAAATTCATAGGGGGTGAAAAGGCAACCACAAAGAGCATGCTATTGCAATCTGCTTCTGAAATTTCAAATTTCAGCCCCAAGCCCGAGCTTAATTAGCAACTATTCATTTCATTGCAATTGTAGTAAAATAATATATACCGAGTAGATTACATGCATCTTGACGAACATGCTTAGAGTTCACAAATCAATACCATGATCTAACAATCCAATTGTTAACATACATAAAAACGAAAATCTATGTTTCCAACTGTAAATGTTATACAACTGTAGTAGAATATATGTAACCAACAAGCAGGCAGGCATAACTAAAATGTACATAAAAACATCAACAGCCTTCAACCATTTCTCGACTACTAAAACCCACACATGTAATACCTTTTCGACTTCAGTTGAGCCCATTCTTCCATAGCTATTACTCAAGCAGCCGATTCTTGAGCAAAATTAGGCTTTCTACGTACCTGTTAACATGAAATGAGGATGCGAACCCAACAATTCCTATATTCTTAATGGTGGTTGTCTTGATGTCATATAAAACCAGCTCATTTCCCACTCTTGTTGCCAACAACACACCCTCATCCTCTTGAAAACCAATTATTCTTTCCATTCCACCAATCAAATCAAAAGTATATATGGTCGTCCAAGTTCCAAACACTCCATACTCTTTCATCACCCAAATGTTGCAAGTCCATACATTTGGTGCTACATTATACTTAACGAGGGTGAGGGTATCGCTAAATAGATTAGGGCATAACTTCACCCTGTTGCCTCTACCTAAATCATCTGGCACCATAATCTCTTTAAACACTTCACCGTTCATATCAAATGTCAATACCAAGTTCTTGAGACCATTTTCACGCCTGCGATAAGCAAGCCAATGCGGACAACCTTTAAACATCACCGGGGTCCAAGAAAATTGCATTATCCTACACCTGATATCAGGCTCTACCAATCGTTTCCAAGTATTGGTCTTTAGAGAATAAAGCTCTGCCTCGGGAGACTGCAAGCGAGCAAACCCGAAATACTGATTTATCCTGGCAAGAACTATCCTGACAAGCTTACAATCGGAAGTAGCAGAATCCACACCCATACCAAACACAGCTAAATGAGGCCAGGAAGGCCTAACGGTGGCACGAGGCAAGTGAATAGACCTGGAAATGGAGGGGTTCCAGAGGACAGCCTGATCGACACCATCAAACAAATCAGGGACAAAACAAAGCAGGCCATTAGAGCTACCAACTATTCTGAAAGAGGGTTCATCTGAAGCATGGGAAAAGACGATATCTGAAGTGGAGGGGTGAAATGAATCGGGTCGGATCAATGTATAGTGGTCATTAGAATGCCTAAAAAAACGCCTAAGAAGAATGGATCTGTGTTCCTGATGATCTAAAGTGTTGAGGGTGTGATTTAGATGCATGGAGATGAAGGTTGGATTAGTTATGAATTCATACCATGTTTTGGAAACTAAAGTGAATCTGCATAGCGATTTAACAGGGACTCTACTTAGGATTTCAATCAAGATTTCTTCAGGAAAATACCAATTCAAACTCATATTATTACCTGAGCTGTTATATGCTTCAACAAAAGCTCATCATCTCTTTCTTAACTCTCAACTGTTGGAAGAGTGTAGTTTCGGAGACCATAAATGATAACATGTGTGTGTATGTCGAGTTGTGAACTCGAATACTATCTCCGTCGTTCCCCTCAAAGTCTCACTCCACAATTTCAATCCTTCCCATTAATTAATAACCCAAACCACAACCCAAGATTTTGATACAACTCAATGAAAAAAACTTTTTCTTGGTGGCTGAAAGAATGCAATTCTTATGGTTTAGTATCACATGTGGCCACTTGTCTTATTTTTAGTGTGCAGACAAAAAACTTCATAAAGGCGGAGCCTTACATACTTTTTTTTAGTATACAAGCTACAAACTCACATCTGCTTTAATTTTCATTAGTGAAATACTTATATTACCTTAAAATACATTGATCGCTGATAAAATAGTATTTTGTCCACAACGCTAAAGTATAAGGTGTGAAATGACTATTTTATTCTGAGTGTAGTAGTTGGCCGGTTTAAATTTAAGAGCAAATTAATCATTTTACATCCTGCTGCTGCCCACTTACATCCCACGGCCCCCGCCCATATGTCCATTTAAATCTATATGTCCCGTTTAAATCCCGTTGAAAATCAAAACCAACTTAAAATCAAAATTACAAATCAAATTTGGAAAAAATCCCAAAATTAATTCTCCATTTTCATCCCAAATTAATCAATCAAATCTCGTGCAAAATAATAGAAAGCGTGACCCAAACTGAATATTGCAAAGTTTCTGCAGAATAATGGAGAGCGGCGGCCAACCCCCGAATATTGCAAAGTTTGCAAGAATAATGGAGAAGCGGCGGCCAACCTATTACATACGAAACCCTACGCCCTTACTCCCTACTCCCTTGCCGCCCGACCAACCGTCTCAGAGCTCGCGCTCACATCCTCGGCGGCGACTTGAGAATCATATGTAATACTCAGCGACCCCTGCATGCAACAAAATTGACATCATCATTGCTCATTATTATTATCTCACATTGATAAAACAAGTGCTTTCTTGATTTAACTTTCCCCATTTCTCTCTTACTTAATTTAACCTCAAGATTTAATGTATTTATTAAATTAAGTTGTTCTTAACCATGAAATATAAGATTTCTTTTTGTCTGACTTGTATTTCTTTTGAGTTAGTTTACCTCGAGATTTGAAATGTATTTATATTCCGTGATCAATTTAAAGTTAGTATAGGTATGGGGGGACTCGTAGTGATAGGTGTTTGGTAGGGGTGAGGGCGATGGGGAGGTAGTGGTGATGGTGGTGGTTGGTGAATATTAGGCTTAGGAATGATGTTACGGGAGAAAATCAAGCCATTCTATTTTTAGTTAGATCCTTCGAGTTTATTAGGTCAGCTTGAAAAAACGGCATTTCTCTATCCAGAGCATAATCGGATTCGATTTTTTTCGATGTTCTAAAGTATCTTAGCTTAGGAATGATGTTAAGGAGAAAATCAGCGATTATTTTGATTCGTACTTCGAGTTTATTTGGGCCGAAGCGAAAAAACGGCATTTTCTCTATCCGAGCCTTGTTGTCCAGTTCGAGGGGGAAATTTGTGGAAATAGGGGAAGTATGAGGTGGGAGGGATAGGGGTAGGGGTGGAAGCGGGTAGGGAATGGGGGGTAGGGGGTGGGGGGCAACACTATACACTTTTTTAGTGAAATGACAATTTTTCCCTTAATGAAACTACTACACTTGCAAATAGGGGAGGGGCAAAATAGTCATTTCATATCCAAACCAAACACTATTTGGGTGTGTGTATAGCAGTACCGGGGTGAGGGAATTTGTGAGGTAGGGGTGGGGGGTGGGCGGGTGGGGGTATGGAAGCGTGCCCATACCGTTTTAGTGAAATGACAATTTGCCCTTAATAAAAAGCGCCTAACTCTGCAGCTTGCAAATAGGGGGAGAGCAAAATAGTCATTTCACACCCTATACTTTAGTGTTAGGGACAAAATAGTCATTTTACTGTGACTCAATGTGTATTTTAAGGGTAATATAGTCATTTCACTAATGAAAATTAGGTGTATGGGAGTCAGGGGGGTGCCTAGACACTAAAAAAGTATAGGGGCACTGGGAAGTTCAAAGGTCATGCAGGACACTAAAAGAAACAAATGCAGTACGTAGGCAGCTAAAACTATAGTCACGAGGGACCTTTCTGCCACCAAGCCTTTTTTGACAAAGGGAACGAGGAATGGGGACATGAGGAAGGATGGGGGAAGGAAAAATTGAAATATTATTTGAAATAAAACTAACTATTGTAGAATGTAATATTTTTTAAAGATATTTGATGACGTGGGATAGGAGTAATATGATGTGGAAGGATGTTTTTTATTTTTGAAATACTAGTTATTGGAGATAGTCTAATAGGTAATGAAAAAAATTAAAAATGGATAAAATGATGCTTTTTCATCTCCCCTAAAATAACTTGAGCCTCTAAAAAAATTTGCACACACTATTGTACAGCTCTAATATTTTTCTCATACTTGATATTTCTTACATTAATGAAAATCTTGAAATACACGATTTTTATATTTTGGGTGAATAATGAGGAAGCTGTTAAAGTACATACATAAAAAGCTAACCCCTAAAATAAGAAAAGTGATGATTTTGAGTGTATTTTAGAGAAAATTTTAGGGAACTGATGCATGCTCTAAGTCCCGATAACTTGGAACTCAAAATTACAAGGGGTCCGGTACTTGTGTCGTGACTTTGCACGACTCAATACTCAAGTCCCGGGGCACTATTTTGTGCAAAACAAAGAACTCGCTTTGTGAACTTGATTTTGCACTTAACTTAATTCCAATTTCAATCTATTTATGACATAAAGTCATATCACTTGAATTTAGAATTGATTTAATTACTAATCAAATCCGAACAATAATTCTCAAGCTAACTATAGATTTAACACCTTTATCAAACTATGTAATTTATCAAATCTTAACACCAATTAAAATTGCACTCTGTAATGAGACGAAAGATTTTATTATTGATATGCTCATCGAAATAATAAAACCCCTTTGGAAAAATCTTTTTGGGTACAAAGGAACTTTTTGGGTGCCCTTCTTCCTTTGATTTTTCAAGTTTTAGGGTTGTCGTCCTTTTGTATCTTCAAGCTTTGGGATTGTCCTCCCTTTGTATTTTCAAGCTTTAGGATTGTCCTCCCTTTGTATCTTCTTCTTTAGAGTTTTTTTTGTAGTTTTTTCATCTTTTCTAGATATGAATGACCACCCTTTTTTCCATGGTGCAAAGGAGGGTATTTATAAGATTTTGGGTTTGCTTTTGATTGATTGATCCATCTTCAGGCGGATCATGATCTGAACCATTGATCAAATAATTATTGAGACATGATCTAGACCGTCGATTTGAATGAAATATTAAATTAATAATATTTAATTAATCATTTGAGAATTCCAATGTCGGTACGCACTTTTTGTAGAATTAGCACGGCACATTTTCAAGAAATAGGTTACTACCTATTTTCTTACTTCTTTTTTTCTCGGGTCCATTAATTTTGTGCCCGTTAATTTAGGAAAACCTTATTTTTATGCCATGTCACTGTACGAGGTGTATAATTAGATTTTAATTAATAATAAAATCTAATTTTACCATTTTAATTAATTTTAGGTGGCTAAAATATCAAGAATCCTTATTTTCCAGGTGTTAAATTTTGATTGGAAGCTCGATCGAAACCTTAATCAACACATGTAATTGTGTGATTGGTTATAAATTAATAAATCCGTATAAATTGGATTTTATTAATTTTAATTAATAAATTTTGGCTGTATACACACTCTTACCATATTCTTCGAGAAAGAGAAAGATATAAATTTCTTACAAATGTCTAATAAAAAGTTTAAGTCTTCAATCTTCAACAACTCGTCTTTGATCTTAGACTTGACACTTGTGTCTCGTGATCTTCTTTGATCGCCGCATAAAAGTCATCTTAAAAATGCATTAGTTCAACGACATAATTTGTTATCTTCAAAATATAAAATTTGAAGATCTTTCGATCAATAACCGATACACACTCGTTAAGGTTATCGGTCGAACTTAACTCTTATAGTTTTTTTTGTCCATGCCTTGAATGGGACTGGACCGATAACCTATAAATACCCTAAATTTTGCGTCTATGCTGAAAATATAAAAAATCTCGACCAAAATACTCCAAATGCGGATCGAATTATCCAAAATCAGGGAACCCATTCTGGACGGACCGATATATAAACACCTATCCATTTACTAACCTTCTTATAATAATGCTGCTTGATGCGTATCTGAGTATTTTTATTATTTTTATAATAAAACTATAATGAAAAAAAAATTTAAAAAAATCTAAAAGAAATACGATGAAAAAGTTAAAATGAAGAAAATAAAGATAGAGGGTTGTGAAACAAACATTTTATAGCAGTGATAATTATGGAGTATTCGTAGTAGATAATATTTATAGTAGTAGTTTGGCAATTTATCTTGTTAAGCGGTTATCTGGCCAGAAGGATTCTTATGAAAATTAAAATAAAAAAAAATTTATCGAGAGGGTAAAATAGGAAATACGTTAATTTGAGCTTGACTTTGCTTGTAGTCAATCGCACATTACTGATATATATATATATATATAGTATAGATTAATACACATAATAGCAAATGTCATGTAAATTGTAGTAATACAAAGACTTTTGATTTAAGTAAATAGCATGGTAGGGTCAACTAGTGTGACGCATGAAGAAGATAGTTAATTGATTTATATGTTCCTAGTAGTCTAGAACCTTACATCTCAACAACCGCTGGCGTTAGATCTGGCGTATATGTCCACCCCTCACCGACACTTTGCTTACAATTTGAGATACTCGGGAGTATTATTCTTAATATTTTGATAATTAACATGATCACCTAATCGAGTTGAATTTGTCTTTTCCACAAATATTTCAATTGATATTTGTTTGTTCAAATAAAACGATAAGGCATTAATGGTAGATGGGGGGCAAATTGAAGTGTAATTTGTAGATTACTCAACCGAAGAAGTAGACAGCGTTTCAATATCATAATAATGTAGTCGTATTTAATAGAGAAATAATGAAGTTAGGGTGTCTATATGACTATATTTGGTGTGTGTATAACAGTTCATTAAGGTAAGAGAGAAGAAACGTGAGGTTGCAAAAGGTTTTGCGTGAAACGAAAGAACATACCAGGTTTAAAAACACAGATCTAGATCAGCTTCTAACCACAATGGCTTCCAAATTCTTAATCATAACAATCTTCATTTTAGATCTCATTGCATTTGCTCTTGCTGTTGCTGCTGAGCAGAGAAGAAGTAAAGTAAGCCTTCTTTTTTCCCTCTCATCCTCATTTATTTGCTCCATTTTTCTTGTCTAATTCTATAAATATTAACTAGTCATAATTGTATCTCATCTAACAAGTATTGGTAACTTGTTCTTATTTTCTCAAATTATACTACAACTACTTTCTCATATATAATGCCGAATTATTACCGAGTATTATGTATTTGCAGGCAAGAACAGAGCCGGATAATGAGAAGAATTATATATATTGCGTTTATGATTCGGATATTTCCACCGGATATGGAGTGGGTGCATTCTTGTTCCTGATGGCTAGTCAGCTCATCGTCCTTATCGCAACACGATGCTTTTGTTGCGGCAAGGCATTGAAGCCTGGTGGTTCTAGAGCTTGTGCCGTTATCCTCTTCATCATTTGCTGGTAATATACCAATATCACATTTCCCAACTGTTCTCAAGCTTTCTTAACTTCAATTGTCCATTTACTTTAATATTTATATAACAATTATAATGCAAGGTGGGGATTGATTGTTGTTGAATTGCAGGGTGACGTTTTTGATTGCCGAGGTTTGTTTGCTGGCGGGCTCAGTAAGAAACGCATATCACACAAAGTACAGGACATATTACACCGATGCACCGCCGTCTTGCGAGACAGTAAGGAAGGGGACATTTGCTGCCGGAGCTGCCTTCACTCTCTTCACAGCCATCCTTTCCGAGTTCTACATTGTTTCTTATTCTAATGCAAGGGGAAATAATTCACCTTATGGCGGTGAAGCAGCTGTTGGTATGGGAGCCTTTAAATAAAAGACCCTTCGATTCGTAGTCGATAGATTTCCTTCCGTCTCTAGTTTCTGCATAAATGTGTTTTTGTTTTCTTCGTGTACTACTTTGATTTTGTTTCATTTGTGTGCTTTAGCAAAATAACGCCCGGTGTGTAATAATTTACTTTACCAAACATTCTTCTTCATTTTTTTCCATTGTAGTTCTTTCTTTACATGACCATTGTAGTTCTTCTATTTTAACATATCTTACCTCTATAAATAAATAGGACAAATAGGACAAATGACACTAAATATTACTAATATTTGATAAAATTTCCACTTCGATCATCCTATTTTAATAATACTGTTTTGAATCACTTACATTTTAAATTTCGTTAAATTTAGATAAATGTGCGTATTTTAGGAGTTGATTATTTATTTTGAGACATTTTTAACAGAATATTATAATCTTTTTACCTATTAAAATGCTATTAATCTAACTCCTCCTCCACCCCCAACCATCTTCATCACAATCACCCTCACCCTCACCCCACTACCCTTCATCAAACTAACCCCGTCCCAAACTTTCTATCACCACTACCCCAACCCCCAACAACAATTGACAATCATGAACAAAAAGAAAAACCCAAAAAAAATGAAAAAAATTATCTACCTTGGAAAGAACATTTATAGAGGAGAATAAGAACCTTCTCACTTTTGATATGCGCACAAAAAATTACTTGCTTTATTCTTACATTCAACATTCTATTATAGATTTCATGTTATAGCCTGTTTATGCACAGAAAAAAAAAAAATCCTACTTTATTATTTGGATTGCCTGTTTTTACTAAGAAAAGACATATTTGGGTATTGATTTTTCAGCAAATATATTGAACCTTTGAGCTCAAGTTTTTGCTGCTGTTTTTTTGTTGCTGAAAAGGCATATTGGTATTCATATCTGAGCAAAAAGATTGAATCTTTTAGCTCAAGTTGTTGGTTTTGAGTTTTTCAATTTTTTTGTTGAAAAGGCATATTGGGTTTTGATCTTTTGCACAAAAGATTGAATTTTACTATTACGTATGTATTATGTGTATATTATGGGCGTGTATAGTTATTCCATATGTTATATTGTGTAAACATTATATATTAACGAGATGTCGATAATATCAGTTGAGAGCTTAATTTTAGATGGATCGAGGCCGTCACGGTTAGTACAAAATAAGTGATTTTTCTATCAAAATTTCCGCCCCTAACACTGCCCTCGCCAATGGTCGGCAGCCAGAACCCCAAAACGATGATCGGCCTTTCGGCTCACTTTTGGGCCGGTGGATGCAGCGGCGATGAGTGGCTCCTGACCGCCTAATCCTCGAACCCGCGCTCTTCATCCGAAACTTGATCATAACTCTCCGTTCTCTTGAGTTACAATGATAATCAAAGGAAATATCATTGAATGCATCGCTACCACAGGGGCATAATTAGTAATTACGATGATTGGTCCAAATCTCTTGATTTGTCACTTATTGCGCCCAAGAAAGTTTGGATTTATTGATAGATTACGTGGAAAAACCTATCACGGGATCTACAGTTTAGCGATTGGCGATGTGTTCAAGTGATGCTTGTTGATGGATTTTAGAATACTATTGATTCGTGATTCACGGAGAGCGATACCTTATTAAAGGAAGCTTCGTCACTTATGGGTTG
Organism: Lithospermum erythrorhizon; assembly: GCA_019722365.1. Classification (NCBI taxonomy): domain Eukaryota; kingdom Viridiplantae; phylum Streptophyta; class Magnoliopsida; order Boraginales; family Boraginaceae; genus Lithospermum; species Lithospermum erythrorhizon. Next base: position 967,214 of record JADFUC010000789.1, on the reverse strand, counting down.
TCTTACTGCGAGAAGCGGTTTGATGTTGGAAGCGGAACTTCCTTGATAGCATCTGAGGCTACTTTGGCGATCTGTGATGCGTCAACATGTCGATTTATTTTATTAGGTACAACCTGCAGGATGAGCGGAGTACGTCGATCGATTCCTTCTTGTAGTTTGTGGTATTTAAATGTGTGATTTGGGTGAGAAGTTTCAAAGGCAGCTTGATCGATTATGAAGGATTCTTGTGTGGGGTTTATGTGGAGAAATTATGTGCTCTGCGATGTAGCGTTGTTATGCCGGGATCCTCCGCTGACTTTGGATCGGGCTTATCGTATGTTGCGGGGAAGAAGCGACTTCTAGTCAGCCAGGGGTATGTCTATTGATCGTGATAATGTGATGGCTATGGCGGTTCAATCTTCTTCTCGAGGTACCTCCCGTTTTGATTCTCGTACTAAAACTAATGGTACTTGCTCTTATTGTCATCGTAGTGGTCATGATATATCAAATTGTTTCTCCAAGAATGAGTTTCCCGATTGGTGGGCGTCGTCGAGAGGTCCGGGCACGGGCGTGGCTCCAGGCCAGCTCGTATGGTGCGTCCGGGATGTCAAACACCCGCAGTGAGGCTGGCAGACAGCGTGACACTTTGCCCGTCCAATGTGCTTGGCGCCCGATTAGAGGCTATACGAGGCGATGGGGCTATGCTGGCGGTTGGGCATGCAGACCGAGTTCACGCTTTCCCAGGCATGGTACGTCTGGATCGGAGTAGAGATTCACGTACTTTTGCTTGGCATTCGACTGCGTACACCAGTGTCAGCAGCGGAGTTACCTCAGTATTGTAGCGGGTGATTTAAGATTCACGTGTTTAATATGATCGATGTCTTCTAGTTTGTCTATTGGGTGGATGGGAGAAATTTCTAATAGTTAAGAGTGGTAGTATTCGTTTGTCTCATGGTGGTTTTACGTGATGTTTTATATGTACCCGATTTTACTGTGTTTAATTTATGTGTCCACAGCTTAGTAAATGGTTTATTTGGTTAATTTACTAAGGTGGTTGCATTACGCAGACCTACCTCGAGGACTGATCGGAGGCGGTGGCGGCGAGCGGACTCTACTACTTTTGCGGTATTCGAGAGAGGAATGGGCCTTTAAATGTATTTGAAAAGGTAGCCAGGAAATGGATTTGTGGGATTGTGGGTGGCGTCCACCGAGCAAGTAGTTAGATCATTATCTTTCATTTTAGATCCGTCTTAGTTGTCGAATAAGACTTGTATTATGCGTAAATTGACCAAATAGTCAAAGGGAGTCTTTTTCTTAGTAGCGAACATAAGCCTACTCGTAGTTTGAGGTTGATTCATTTGGGCTTTGTGGGGCCGTATCACATTGTCTTCGTGTGGTGCGCGGTATTTTCTTACTATTGTTGATAAGTATTCGCGTGCAGTTTGGTTGTTTTTGTTGGTGGATAAAACAAAATTTATGAAGTATTTTATGCAATTTTTATCTTTGGTTGATCGTCCATTTAATTCCAAAGTTCAAATTGTTAGAAGTGATAATAATTTCCGAGTTTTTACATGCTGCGTGATTATTTTCTTTGCGAATGGTATTATTTTCCAAACGTCTTGTGATGGTACCTAGGCGAGAATAGGCGAATTGAGCAGGAAACACCATGTATATTAAATGCACGTCGTCTTTCTACGTTTTAGGGCTAATCTACCTATTAAGTTTTAGAATTTAGTATCTTCTTCTTGCTTTGGGTATCTCATTAATCGTACTCCATCTAGTGTGCTTCAATTCAAATCCCCGTATGAACTTTTGTATGGTAAACCTCCTAGTTATTCGAACCTCCGTGTGTTTGGGGCTTTATGTTTTACTCATAATCAAAAGAGTAAGCTAGATAAGTTTAATAGATGGAGTAGGAAGTGTATTTTTGTCGGTTACCACGTTTGGGAGAGAGCGGAATTGGAAATTGTTTGATTTAAGATTAAGGTATTTTTGTCTCTTGGGATGTGGACATGAGTTTCCATTTCCTAGTTCTTACGCTTTTGTGAATGAGGTTAAAACATTGTCTCCCTAATTTGGGGTGTAGTTTGGATGAAGAGGATGAGGATTTGGAAAGGAACTTGGGAGGGCGTGGGCTGTTTCGCCCTTCAGTGCCGAGCTTGACACAGGTGTCGGATGAATCCAATCCTGGATTCATCTGGTGTGGTGGGGGTCTCGGATGGTTCAGCTGGAGGAGTCAACCGAGTCTGGGGATGGAAATGGAGGGGACGTGAGGGTGGATGTTGAGGACTTGGGTCGCGGGTAGCGTGTTAAGTATTCGTATGTGAAGCTTAAAGACTATGTTATGAATATTGTGCAAAAGTTGTCGAGTCCGCTCTCACCGTCTACCTCTCAGGCATCAGGTATCCTCTATCCTATAACTAATTCTTTAAATTGTAGCTTGGTTTTACATTGGGCATAGGAGTTTTCTTGCAAACGCTAGCTAGCAGTCTGAGAACCTCGATCGTTTAAGGAGGTGATGAAGTATACCCAATGGCGTGAGGCTATGAAAAGGAGATTGAGGCCTTGGAGGACAATGGAACGTGGGTGGCGGTTGCGATTACACGAAGGAAAGCGCTTGGAACTCAATGGGTCTACAAGGTAAAATACAATTCTGATGGTAGTGTTGAACGGTTTAAAGCTCGTTTAGTTGTTTTTGAATCATCAGGTGGAAGACATTGATTATAATGATACATTTTCTCCAGTTGCAAAAATGGTTACGATTTGGACTTTCTTAGTAGTTGTAGCTATTAAGAATTGAGAGTTGCATCAGATGGATGTGCATAATGCCTTTCTGCATGGTGATTTATCTGAGGAGATTTATATGAAGTTACCTCCAGGGTTTAATAAGGGGCGTCCGGGCTTGCTTTGCAAATTGCATAATTCATTGTATGGGTTGACGGGCACCTACGGTGGTTTTGAAGTTGGCAATGATATCCAAAGGTGCGGTTTGTCAAGTGCTACTCGATTGCCTAGTTGTTTACTCTGTGCGAGGGCTTGATTCGGTATGTTTTTGTTTATGTTGATGATTTGATCATTCTTAATGATAACTCACGAAATTTTGAAATTCAAGTATCTTTGATAATTGTTTTCCATGAAGGATTGGGCATTCTTAAATATTATTTCGTGGGTGTTGAAGGATGTCTAAAGTAGCCAAGAAGAGATATTTCTCGGTCGGCCGAAATATGCCTTTGATATTATTCTGAGGCGAGGTCTTACGGGAGCTAAGCACAGCTGGGATTTCAGATTGAGCAGGAATCAGCGTTTGGCTCAAAAGCTCCTTGAGTCAACCTCAGAAGGGCGGCGAGAGATCACGATCGGTTAGTTGGACGGTTACTTTATTTACCATTTACTCGTCTTGACTTGTCATTTGCTGTTCATGTGTTGTCTCAGTTTCTGCATGAGCCTCGTTTGGATCAGCGGGACTGACGCCTAGATGTGGTGAAATTAGCCGAAGGGGTTCAGTTCGGGGGATATTGTTGAGTGCCGAGAGTAAGTTGCAACTTTCGGGTTGGTGCGATTTTGATTTGGGCGAGTTGTCCGATTGCAAATCGTACGTTTACGGATGGATTGTATTTTTGGGTAATTCTCCATTTCTGCATTGGAAGTCTAAAGCCGGGGAAGCGGTGTCCGTTTCTTCTCACGAGGCCGAATACAGATCTATGGTGGTAGTTACGTGTGAGTTGAAATGGTTGAAGGGTCTTCTGCATTGCTTTGGGGTGTTCCACGCAGGTTCTATCGAGTTGTTGTGTGATAGTCGATGCGCTGTGTACTTAAGCGCTTGATCACGTACACCATGAGCGTCTGGCTACATTGAAATTGATTGTCCGTTTTACATGGGATGCGGTGTTGGATAGCAATATTAGTTGTAAATCTTATATATTAACTTTTGAGATGTGAATAATATTAGTTGAGAGCTTCTAACTTTACATTTGTTGTTGGATTTTTCATTTGTTGGTGAAAAGGTATGTGGGGGAGGGATATGAGGTAGTGAGGTGAGGGGAAGGGTGGTGGGGTGGGGGTGAGGAGTTAAATTAGTAGCATATTAATAGATAAAGACTATAAAAACGCCTTAAAACAAGTAGTCAACTCTTAAAATAAACGCGGTTACCTAAATTTAACGAAATTCGAAATGTGATTGATCCAAAACATGCATTATCAAAATAGGATGATCGAAGTGGAGATTTTATCAAATATTAGTGATCTTTGGTGTCATTCGCCCAAATAAATATATACTTTATATCATTTAAATAGAAACTTACAAAGACACGTACAAAGACATTTTTAACTTACCGTTAAATATAGTATAATGATTTTTTTATTCCAATATTTCCTTAACCTTACTTCCATCTCTTTACAATTTTGATTCCTTAGGAAAACGTGTTCGTGATGAAGCACGATTTTATTAACTAGATAAATTCCGTAGATAAAAATATATTGTAATTCCTATGTCTCAATTTACTTGATCGTGTAGCAAAATTTTCTATTTCCTTTTTAATTGATCATATAAGAATTCAATGCAACTTTATCATGCTCTTTCCACTTTTATCCCTTAATAAAGTACTTTTTTGTTTCATGATTAATTAAAGTATTTTTTGTTAAAGTAATTTTTTAGGGTATATTAATAATATTTACCAAACCTTTAATAAAATATTTTTTAAATACATGATCAAGTAAATTGGGACGGAGGGGGTATTATGTAGTGAAATACATTACTTTTTACTCATAGCCAACTAGAGGGGTTATAATTGCATATATCTTCCTCATTTACCACAAAAATGCAACAAGCTAAGAAATGAAAGATTGTCCAAAAAATTTCCAGTCTCACAGAGATATAATCGTTTTGTGTTTTGGCATATTAATCGTTTAGCAAGACCACTCTGGTAGAAATTACCTATAACTTCCTCCAAAGATGAATTTTCATAATGTTGCTTGAGAGTTGAACGGATTTAAAAAACTATCCAATGACCATGTGTAACCACAAGAGCCCAAAAATTCATACATATAAAATCATCTATAACACCCATACTAGGGTTTTGCAAAGAATCCGAATAGAAAATAACATAAATTTTACGAGGCGGTTCGGCCTTTGAAGCAAGGCGATTTGGAGTTCGTCTTTTTGAATGAAGCCAAAGCTGATAGCTAAAAGTTTTTTTAGAAAAATTAGTTCATTAGACGCTAATTGTCCCATAGATTCTTTATATATGATTTCTAATCACAAAAAAAGATTGTGATACAAAAATGAAATTTAAAGTAAGAATACTTAGATTTAAATTCGACGTTTGAAAATAGATGCAGTCAGGTTTTGTTCAATGGCCAAGAGCAGATCGCGTAAGCTAACCGAAACTGACTTTAGTCATTTTTCTCTAAAGGAGGCCATTGGCTGCTGTCTTATAACGGTAAACGAGGCGAAAGATATAGGTAGGTTGGAGTCGGGTTGATAAAAGTTGGTGCACAATTTTGAATTGAGAAAGGAAAATAGTATTTGAAAGCAAAGTAAGCATTATGTTGTAGTTTGGATGAGGTGGTAGGAAAGTAAGAGGGTGGTAGTGATTCGGATGGAAATGAACAAGTTAATGTTAGAAGATGAGGAGGAGCGGTTTCACGACTCTCTAGATCGGCTGCTGTCTTCATCCAACACTTCCTGCTCGGACGACGACGACGATGAGAATTCAGGCAACACCTACGACATTTGGATCTCCCAACCTTATTCTTCAGTGGAGGAACGCCGGCTGAACCTCCTCCGGCAGATGGGCCTGACTCACGACAGATCTGCCTCCCAATCCAGATCCGTGGATCCCCCTGCCCCTTCACTCCCCGACCGCTTAGTTAAGGATCCGGCATGTTTAATTAAGGATCTCGACAATGGAAAGGAGTTCGAGATCAAAGAGGACGGCTCGCGGAACAGGTTGAAAGAAGTTGGTACTGGGAGGCAGTTGACCATGGAGGAGTTTGACAAGTCTGTTGGCACTTCCCCAATCGTCCAGGAATTGATGCGCAGGCAAAGCAAGAGTGATGACTCCAATGCTCATGCCTCCGCTTCACTCTCCAAGAACAAGCCCACTTTGTTCACCAGCATTCGAGATGTGGCCTCTTCTCTCACTGCTCGTAGTAGTGACGATAGGGATACCTCATCTGAGAAAGGTGGTCGGAGGTCCAGCTCTGCCACCGATGATAGCCAAGATGCTCCCTTTCATGGCCCTGAAAGAGTTCGTGTTAGACACTATGGCAAGTCCGTCAAAGAACTTACAGCTCTTTATCGCACCCAGGAGATTCAGGCTCACGATGGATCTATCTGGAGTATTAAGTTCAGCTTGGACGGCAAGTATCTTGCAAGTGCCGGTGAGGACTGTGTCATTCATGTCTGGCAGGTTATGGAATCCGAGAGGAAGGGTGATCTCCTGTTCGATAAACCCGAAGATGGCAATTTGAATCTTCTGTTTATGGCCAATGGATCTCCCGAACCAACTTCAATGTCCCCAAGTCTTGATTACAAGAGAAGAAAGGGAAGGTCGTCTATAAGCCGCAAATCAGTCAGCTTGGAACATATTTTGGTGCCAGAGACTGTCTTTTCTCTTTCAGACAAACCCTTCTGTTCCTTTCAAGGACATATGGATGATGTTCTTGACCTATCATGGTCCAAATCACAGGTTAGTATTGATTGACCACTCTTTTGTTTAGCATGATCTCGTTTCACAATAAATAACCTGTTCATGGCTTACTCTTTACTCTCCCATATTCTTGCTCGATCATTCAATACATTGAGATTACTTGGACTTCGGAGTAACAACAATATCACTAGATTTATTTTACTGTTAAATTACTAGATTGTATACTAGCAATAGCTATGCTAAAAGTATTATTCCCTCTAGCTTTTGTCATGAATGATTTTCGATTAGATTTAGGGGAAGCGAGCTGCGAGCATCAAAATATAATATTGTTATTTCACTTCGTTGTGGTGATGTGTGTTCTAAGTTACTGAGCTATGTCTTCTCAGTTCTGTGTTTTCCCTTGTATTTCAATGTCAAGTGGTTTGTTAACATTGTTGATGACACTCATTAGTATACTGCAAAGATAACTGATGTAAATAGCTACAATGAGAATATTATCTGTGGGAGTAGATAATGCATGAGTACTGAGTAGTAGTCGTCGCATATGTTCAGGCAGCCTCATTTATTCAACCATGCTATCTGATCGTTATCTATTGTCGTTCCTTTGTTTAGTGATCCACTTTTGGTAGCTCAGCAATTACATTTTCATTTTGTGATTTGAATTATTAGATGATGATGATTACTTTTGGTTGATATATCCTTGATTGGAGTTCTTTTTTTCTTGATGAGACCTGCACCCGTTAGCTTGTATGGAAATTGGTTGGAACAAAGATTTATCTATTCATTCGATTAATGCTATCAGCTAACTGGTGCAATAAATATTCAGCACATTGTTTGCCATTGATTCTATCATACCCCTATAAATAAATGACACTTTAAAAAGTCATACATGTCTCATGGGTGACTTATGGACAATGTCCAATTTCAAACTTCTTCCTTTTCCAGTATCACGGGCTTGCGAATGTCATTTCGTTTCAGTGTTCCCATATTTTGCAGTTGCGATGGTTATTTGCACTAGGGATCACTTGTGCCAACTGACACCGAGTGAAGAGGGGTAGTTTGTTAAATTGGAAAGGGAGAAATTGAAAAATGAACTGAAAAAATTGTGTGATTGACGCAGAAAACTTGTGACATTGCAAGAGAGGAGCGTTATGGGATATTGGGGTTCCGTAGGATGGGATGGAAACTTGGAATTTTCAAAGTGTAGTGAAAATGGAAAAGGTCTGTTGTGTTTCATTGTATCTTGATCATTGATGTCTCTGAGTTGAAAAAGTGGAACCGCCTAGCAGATATTCCTACTTCTAACTATGATGAAGTATATGATGAAATGGTATTTTTTCACTAACATTATTATGATGATACAGATTGACTTTCTGAGAGTGGTTCCAGCCCCTAAAATATGAATATCCTGTTGAGAAAGTCTTCCATATGTTATAGCTCACTTGGAAGTTGGTCGAGGTTGTCTGAAAGAGAAGCAGTATGTTTGCTTACAATTTTTTTAATATAAATCTCATGAAAGGGTTCATACTCATATGAAAGGTGAGAAGGTCATGAGATGGTCGTCTCGATAGATATGTTTTCCTAATCATTTATATTCACCTGGTGGCTGGTGAAAGATGCTACAATGGCCTGATGCCCCCTTAATGTTGTTCGGAGGAAATTTTCTGTGATTTGTCATTGAACAGTTGGTATCAGGATGCCAAAATATTCTAGCTCTTAGCATGATCAATAGTTTGCAAAATTCTAGTTTTTTGAGTATTTTGCATTTCGTTAAGTACTAAATCAAGTGTTATAGAATCATTTTTTTTTGTATTTGCCAATATTACATGAGAGGATTCATCATAATGTGTGACCTTGTCTTATCTAATTCGTAAAATTGTATATTGTCATCTGTGCTTGAAATTTGAGTCATCTGTTGTTCTAAAATTTGATAAATCTAGAGTCTGCATGACTTCTGATTGACAATTTGCCATTTTCTGTCTGCGACAGTATTTGCTCTCATCTTCAATGGATAAAACAGTACGGCTGTGGCATCTGTCTAGCAAGGTTTGTTTGAAGATATTTTCACACAGTGATTATGGTGAGTGCTAGAGATTTAAGTCCGTCATGGTTTTTAATTGTTTGGCGGACAGGGACTTGTTCTTGTCAATTGCTGGTCATGTTCTTGTTGTGTAACGTATATAAATTGTTTGATCTAGCTGCAAGCTTCCCCTGTTTACAAGTTTAGTGGCATTTATAATTTGCTTGCCGTAAAGGAAACATTATTACAGTAAATAAGCATAATAGAGTACTAATTTTGCTATTGGTGGTTAATGTAAAATGTGTTTCATTTTGGCAGTAACCTGCATCCAGTTTAACCCTACCAATGATAGATACTTCATCAGCGGCTCCCTTGATGGTAAGGTTCGCGTTTGGAGCATTCCTGAACGCCAAGTTGTTGACTGGTATGACTTACATGAAATGGTCACTTCTGCTTGTTACACGCCTGATGGTCAGGTGAGTTTTATATATCTTTTAGTCCTTGCCTTTTTCTTGTGCACCAGATATTGCTTCAAAAGTTTCAGATGGAATATATTAAGGGAGTTTTGTTTATTTTGAAGGGGGCACTCGTTGGCTCATACAAGGGGCGTTGCCGACTGTACAACTTGTCTGGTATGAGCTTATGTCTTATCATGGTGAGACTTAAAATTGTTCACTTTTTTAATTTACTTTATGGCCTTTTTGTTTGTGCAGATCACAAACTACAGCAAAAATGTCAAATCAATTTACACAACAAGAAAAAGAAATCTCATCACAAGAAAATTACCGGTTTCCAGGTAATCAAAGAATTTTGTCTTATGGTTATGTGTGTCCGTTGATGTGACTTTGTGTTGATACCGTGATAGGGAACATCTTAGTGAAGTATCACAAACATTGCTTGCTCACCAGTTGCTAATGCTGCTTGTTTTGACAGTTCGTTCCAGGTAGTTCGTCAGAAGTGCTGATTACTTCTGCAGATTCACGCATTCGTGTTGTAGAAGGTGTTGAATTGATCCACAAGTTTAAAGGTTTGATTGCCCTTGGATGGGCAAAGAGGAGTAATAACTGTGAAAGTTTTAAATTTTCTTGTGTCGTTATTTTTATTTTGCTTATATCTTCATGATTATCATACTGTTATTGTTATCATTGATAATTACGAGACGTGGCATCACCAATCATCCATACCCATCCCCCCCCCTCTAACACACACACAAACACCCCACTGTCCCCCCCCAAACCCCAAACACAAAATTCTAAACTACTTCTATTTTTTTCAGTATTCAAGCATTTATATCTTCAATCGGGAATCTAGGATAAACCCCATTTGTATACATCAATGCTACATTCTTTGTTACCAATGAGATTATAGAATTTTGCAATCTAAGCTCTTAATTGGATAATAATGAATAAAATCTTTTTGTCTTAGCGAGAAGGAGATCTTGTATCTTGCAGATAACATGATGGAGATATTGCTAAGAATGTTGGCCTGCTTCTTCCTTTTTACCATTTTCTGTTGTTTGCAGCTTTATTTAGGTGTTCTGTTTGGTATCACAAAAACTGAACAGGTATTTTATTTATCACAGGATTTCGCAACACGAATAGCCAAATATCAGCCTCTATCACAGCTAATGGAAAATATGTGGTCTGTGCTAGTGAGGATTCTAATGTTTATGTGTGGAAACATGACGGCGAATTCCGACCCAGCAGAAATAAAGGAGTTACTGTCACACGGTCTTACGAGCATTTTCAATGTCACGATGTTTCCATGGCCATCCCTTGGCCTGGGATATCTGACTCATGGGATGTCCGGGATACGTCCTCTGCAGAGTCTCCGACTGATCGTTTGGATGAAGTTTCAACAGTAAATCATCCTCCTACACCTGTGGAGCATGATAATGGTACTGACAGCTTGTGTTTGGAGTCTAGGTGCAGCAATAGCCCTGTTAATGGAACTATGTCAACCGCTTCAAACAATTACTTCTTTGATAGAATTTCAGCAACATGGCCTGAGGAAAAGCTTTTATTAGCTACTAAGAACTGTAGTCCTCGAGTTAGTGCTGACTTCACAAATGGATTAAGCCAGTCGAAGTCAGCTTGGGGGATGGTGATTGTAACCGCTGGTCTTCGAGGGGAGATCAGGACATTTCAGAATTTCGGGCTGCCTGTTCGAATCTAGGCGATCATGATCTGCTCATTCTTCATCCACGAAACTTGTATAGGTATCTGGTGAGATTTGTAATATTAACGGGGTTTTATTTATTTCTTTACTTGTAAAAAAAAAAATCATTTTTATTGATTCTTGAGCTTGATCTGGTCAGATACAGACCCAAATGATAGGGAAGAATCTATCTGACCAGGCATTGTGGAAAAAGAAATTAGGTTATTTCTTGGGTCATGGGGGGAAAAGAAAAGAGATACAAAGTTACACTTTTGTTATGTAGTTTAAAACCGATTGGTTTTGCGTGGTCGGAAATTGTAGAGTTCGAAGCTTTATGAAATACTTGTTAAATTGAAAGAAAATTCTTTAGATCCAGAGTGGCTGGTTCTTCCATTTCTCGTGTGTATTTGTTGGAGAATAGTGTACATTCCTTCCCCACTTTTGTTGTGTAATGCCTTTTCTTCTTCTATAAGTTGGATTACTTCTTTAAACACAAGTTAAATACCTTCTTTTATTATAAAAAGGAACTTAAATTTTGTCAGATTATGTATGAAGGAATTTATGGGATTTTTTATTGGCGAAGCCAAAACTTGGAAATGGCGCATGCACTGAGATTGCATTATCAAATTCATTCCATTCTATCTTATTCTCATTTACCACATACATGATACATCTCTAGGAAACCTCGTGTTCTATCAAGTCCCTCAGGCCTCTACATGAATTAAAGAGACCCTCTTATTTCACTACTCAAACGGCTCTGCATTGCATCCATGAGAAAGGGGGCATCACTTACTTCATCAGCGAATCGTCCCGTCCGTAACCACATGAATGAACTGTTATGATTTCAACTCATGCATAGCCTAAGAAAGCATATCAATTTATACACATGTAAACCCCATTAAAAAGGAAAGTTATTAGTGACAAGATATTCTCAATATTCTAACACTCCCCCCAAACTGGATCATAAATGTTAACCATACATGGCTTGTCACATAAATAATCCATTCGTATTCCCGTTAAAGCCTAGGTGAATAGATCTCTCAATTGATCTTCACTCTTCATATAACCTGTAGTAATTAACCCCATCTCTCACCTTATCACGAACAAAATGACAATCTGCCTCAATGTGTTTAGTTCGTTCATGAAACACTGAATTCGAAGATATATGAAGAGCAGCATGATTGTCACACTATAGTTTAGCCGGAATTGAAGCTACAATGCCTATGTCTTTTAAGATATGAAATATCCACATAATCTCACACCTCACCATAGCCCTCATATTCCGCCTCTCGCACTCGAGCACCATACAACGCTTCTAAGGCGAAACTACAGATTCTAATCCGAAACAAGAAAACACCAATGCGAGGCGCGATGAAGTGATTAGCAGGCTGATACCCTCGCCTCGGGCGCCTGAGATAACATAATATATGTTCTAGAATAAATGAGAAACAATTGATTCTCGCAGAATTAGAATTAACCTAGTGATGCAAATGTTATATCGTGCCGTAGTTACTCTAAGATAATTCAACTTCCCTAACCAACCTCCGATACCTTTTCAAGATTGTCAACACTTTTCCATCAAAAGCGAAGTCAACGTCAGAAGCCATTGGAGCGCCATGGCTTTGAACCAATTTTCCGGGGCTCGTAGCAAGTCCATCAAGAATATTTTCTCCGAGACGTAAAATGCCTTTCTTTGCCTCTGCTAACTTTCAGCCTATTCTTCATATTAATATATTCTCTGCTAATCTGTGTGCACTCCATCTTTAGTATGAACCGATTCAAGGAAAGACTTCGTAGATGCACACCACATAATCACTCCCCGTATAGTCAATATCATCAACATAAATACAAGCAGAATGGTATCAACACCAAACCATTTGTAGAATTACGTATTCACTGAAAGTTACATGTCAACATCCCGAACCTTTGATAGCTCTCTACTAAACTTTCCATACCATGCTCGTGGACTCAAGCCTCAACCCATACAAAGATTTCTCAAGAGCAAAGCGTGCACTTTTTCTTCCTCTATTTTCCATACTCCTCCTCTCCGAGCAACAAAGTCCCATAGCTGCTCCATATATACTTCTTCCTCAAGATCACCGTAGTTGAAAGCATTTTTATAAGCATCAAGTTGATACAAATCGCTAAATTAAGTAAGTGGCGCGCCTGGGTAGCGAATAATTTGAGCATGTTAATTTAGCAACAGGAAAGCAAAAAGTATCTAACAATCAACACCATAAGTTTACATAACCCTAAGTAACAAGATCTAGCTTTTTAACATACAAGAATTGACCCATCGTGATTAGTTTTAATAAAGAAACAATCTATTTGCACCACTGTCTCCTGCTTTCTCAGTTACGCAAAGTCTACCAAATCCCAGTACCATTATCACTTTCAAGAGATTCATTTCTCTATCATTAAAATTTTTGTCAAACTGCACGAGCTTGCTAAGCTTTCATGAATAGTTGTAGAGTGATGAAATCAAGGTAGCCAACAAACACGAGATGAAGGAGACAAATGATCATAAGAAACAAAAGAATAAATAGGATAGGGTACAAATTTCTTTTTACTCTTTACGTATTACAATAGGTAAGATCATCGTCCAAGGCCGCATCTGCGACGGAGGGACATGAAACGCTTATTATGAGAGAGATCGGGGAAACATTACCAGTTTACGCCTCGTATATAATGCCGCTATAGTGGGTTCAAGTGGGAGGACCTACCAGACATCCGGTATATGGAGCAGCATTTATGTGCACACACACGGGAGTGCCACTATGGTATGGTTTTTTTTCCTGTTGTCACTTAACTATGTGTGATACAACAACAAATCAATAACATCAACATCATCCCTCCTCCCCGAGGAAGTGCATTTGAGGAGAAAAGAAAAAGTGCGGTGTACTGCCAAAGAAAGCAACAACAATTGAAACACACATATTTCTTCAGAAAGATGGGAATAACATTTATCCCTTCTAATAGCGTAGAGCAATTCAGAAAATACATCTTTAAAGACTTATGATCTAATTTAAGTAAACAAAGGACTTAACATCCCGAACAAACCGCACATCCAAACACTTTAGATCATAGAATAACGTTTCAGAAAGAATATGATAAGGGGACTCACCATGAAGAATAGATGAGGACATACGATTTATTAAAAAATACGCAATGGACACAACATCAGGCCAAATGGTTTTAGATACCTACTTCGAAATAATAAAGTTTGAAGCTGCTGGAAACATGGTAGAAATCAACCATAAAAAATGTTCAAGTGGAATTGGCTCCTAGATTACAAGAACCGATTTAATCATCATATATTAATTTTTTATACAATTAGTATTTGTGAAATAAAGCGATAACATTAGTTACGATATATTTCATTGAGTCCGTCAGAATCTATATATTAAATACTATGATATTTGTTAATAATATTTAATATATACTCTTATCAATTCGTCTCTAAAGGTGACACGCCAGACGATAAACCGAACTACTTATAATAAAATGTATCATAAACTTCGAGTTTAAAGTGTAATCAAGGAAACATTCTAGATTTTGAAAAACCAGCCATAAAGTTTAACTCGACTGCTCGCCAAGCAGAGTTGGCCATTTGGGATGATGAAAGAGTTGAGTTTGAGACTTGTCTCCTTAAAACTCTCAAGTGTGTTATTATCTACTTTAAGTGTTGTTAAATAGTGTTATGTTCAAACACAATCAAAATTAATGTTAAAGGTTTCATAGTATATTTTCAGTGGGATTTTATTCTGGCATTGTGAGCAATTCAATTCCTGCCAGTTAAAATCCCAGATTTGATCGACCAAAGGTACATTACTTGTAGAACCACAATTTTGCTTATTATTTTGTACAATTCAGATGCCTGGGAATCAGATCCATTTAAGCTTTCTGTAACTTATAATATGAATGTAAAAACACCAACAAGGGCCTTCGTAACTCGTTACGTGACCAAAGGCGAAAAATATTTTTGCTTAATTTTGGAATTTTCATGTTTAATTTGGTTTATGATGTTTTTGATTCTGGCTGAATTATGCTGATAAATAATTAAATATGACGAAAACAATTTTCAAAAATCTTTTTAATGTGAGCAAATCTTTTAAACAATGATTATGATTTTTAAGAATTTTTCATTTTTTTTTTGAATTAATTTTTATCTCGCTATTGTCATTGAACGAGTAAAAATCATCGATTCCCGCCGCGAATCGTATCGACGTAAAGCCACGCGACCGCCACGCCGCCTCTACCCGACCGAAGCCGGATCTGAAAGTCAACCTTCGTTGATTCAACCTCCGAAGTTGACCTGGTCACAAATCGGCCACCCACCTAACCCGGATGATTGCGCTAATGCGCTGCTACATGGCACCACGCGCGTTTCGGCCACACATGTCTCGAACATGCGCTAATCGTGCATGCTAATGTAATGCCACCTGGCGCCCATCGCCGACTCGCCCGTGCAAGGCCGACGCTATTGCTGCTGGGTCCAGCCATGGGCCTTAATGGGGGCCGACCGGTTTTTTGGGTGCTCTGCGTTTATTTTTATTAATGGTAGAATCACCCTAGATGGGATTTTTAGCAAAATTGATTTATCGGACATCACCAATTGATTTTAATTAATTTCACGAATTAATTTAACTAATTATTTTAATCACATTAAAAATTAGTTCTAATTAGATTAGACTAAGCATTAATCGCTTTAAGAATCAATTAAGACTAATGGATTCTAGACCAATTAAATTCTACCTCGGCTATTAGATTTAATAATGACATTTCGAATAGTATTTAATTAGAGTAGACCGCACTTCCAAATTATTGTATAAATCAGAAGTTTGTATCCGCGCAAGAAACAAATCATCGTAGTGTAATATTGAGTATTTTGAAAATGCTAGATGTCAAATCTCTATTATTAGATATTAAATGAACAATAGATTAGATTACTAGTGACCCTTACACTTGGTTCACTAAATAAAGCCCAGCTTCATTTGATGATTATTCTTGTCATGAAACAGTAAAGCCCATTTTATCGCTCATACATGTCATGTATATGTTTTGAATAATATAATATATTTTAATACAGAATATGATTTATACATGATGGATGCCATGGACCTTGTATATATTATTGTATTATATAGACAATATGACCCTATAAATACTACTTAAGCAAGGCCGCTAGTCATGTATTTATTAGTAATGGCATTAAAAACTATATAATTACCAGCAATTAAGTTATACTATTATAAGCTATCAATCTACCTTTAAAGGATATTAACAGAAAAAATACTATGGAACCAAAGTTAGAAATATTTTCCACTAACAATAATATCACACCTTTCCAAACAAAGTATTATATTTTCCTAAAGATTCATGGGTGTGTGTGTGGTGTGTGTATATTCTTTTGGGCTTGTTGGATCAGCAAAACATGACATGGACATATAAAGTTTACAATACACAAACTCCTGGACTTAATAAATAAGGCTGGAAATGTCATACCAAACGCAAAGTCGAATAGGATCACTTATGTGTGTGGGCTATGATTTGCCAGATTTAAGCGCAGACGTGTCATATCTAGAACCAAAGCTAATGCTATTCGACCCAATGATTCAATGCTTTTACGTAATTTCATAATCTAAGTTGAATTTTTTGGCAATCCCAAGATTATGATGAGTCACAGTGGATAAGTAACGCTGTTTATGTGATGAATGGTAAACATGGCGCGGTTGAAGTTCGCTTAAGTGTGTAGGTTCTTTTGATTATTGCTTGTGTGTTTAGTGGAATTGTAAACATCAAAGACATAATAAATTTAAGGACGATTATAGAATACATTTATGACACATAGATTAAGTCAGCTTTCTTATGAACCTTTCTATCGTAGTTATTATGGAAGCCCCAACATCAGGACTCTTCAAATTCAGATTCCTAAGTACGAACCCTATGATACACCCGCCAACTTCATAGAATGTATAACTGAGAAGGATATTAAGTGTATTGAAAAGTGAAAGTCATAAATATCTCAAAGACCGGGATCCCCTTCATTGAAGTAAATAAGGCGCGTAACGACGCCAAGAGTGTAAGTGGCTTGAATGACAATCTTCACGAGATTTGTGCTTTTCTCAACCAAGTTAGTCATGTTCTGAGCAAAATGAAGTCAAGTGTTTTTGTAGACTCATTAACCCAATGTTCGTAACTCCCACATGTCGAGGAAGCGATTTACTCCTCCGTATGAATCACTTCACATCAATATCTCAGAGCATATCTCACGCACCCCCAGATCTCGCAAAAGCTGATTCAGTGCGCAATGCAATCCTTTGTCTCCGACATATATATAATTAGCATATGACTCCAGCACGGTAGTGGTAGAAAAGTGGTGTGGTAGAGGGATGAGCGGTTCTCACACCGGCCTTGAGTGGCCAGCTAAAGACATCGTGATACTATCAATGATCTATTTCGTAGGTATAGTCATACTATGACTCGAGATACTTCATATTTCCCCTCGGGACACGATAATGTTTCGACATTAATCGCCATACCAGCACCCTTTCTGAAGATGATTCTCCAGTATTATGTTGGGTCAGCCGACTCAATACTTATCATCATAGTATATATAGCTCATAAGATTTTGAACTTAATATGGTTAAATGAACAATACTAAAATTTACACCTCACAATCTTCATTGGCTTAAAAATCAATACAAAATAAACATACTGATACGATCACAAATGAAGATTTATGATAAACCAACAAAATAAATGCACTCACTTATATTGATAGTACAATAAATCAATAGAATATAAAATTCTGCATTTTTGGGGAATGCGTGAAGAGTTGTTTCCAACAGTTTAAAAATGATCAGAGCGCTTTGTTTAAACAATCTTTAAAGTTGTTAAAGAAGAAATACCATACATTGAGAACTAGATCCATCCAATGAAACCAACAATACATATTTACCCCCCGCCCAGCTCACAGCTCACCTAATAAACATGCAGTAACTCAACCAATCAACATTCCAGATCATCACATGAAAACGGATATCTAATTTACCCATGATAATCAAAGTTCAAGGTCTTATGAACTTTTCTACCAAACAATCAACAAAGATGATGATTGGGCGAGATTCAAGGACAAAGTCGAATAATAACCAAACAATGTATTTGGATATCAACATGTTTATTCGAGATAGTACCCCATCAACCGACAAATAAGATGCCGAAGCACCAATTTATTAACAAAATGGAAATGTCCATGTTCACAAGACTTGGTCGATAAATTGCGGATTTGGTCCAAGTCAAGGTGCGATACTCTTTGCGCCGACAAAAATTTCAAATTAATCATAGATGCTTTGGACTTAGCTCCTGGATTCACGAATGCCTGTATATTTATATCAAAGAATGAATAAACTAGTCATATGGTGATTAATCAAATGTCCATAAGCCATGATTTGAGCAAATACTTAAGTCCTAAGCTGCGACTCTTGCACTGATAAATTACCATTAATAAACACTTCTCGGTCATCCGGATCTAGAATAGATGATATATACAATGAAGTTAATAAAAGCTCAAATAGTTTGAATTCATGAACAGCAAATTAGATTTAAGTATATAGAAAGTTAAGGTTAAAGTGGTTTCGCCATGTCAAACATGTGTGATTAATATGCATGGGACATTCTAATAGGAATGTAAGCAACAAATCCACCTCTAGTAGGGGATCAGCATGAGTTCTTATCAAAGAATCGTGGACGACTGAATCTTCAAATTCATAAATGACCTGCTTGAACGAGCCTCAACAAGTCGAGCGAAGCTTATAATGATAACGCATTCAAAGGATCCATGAATACCTAAAAGGAAGAATGTTTTTCAAAGAAAACAACTTCCTCTCCCATATTAGAAGTTATCTAACGGGAAAGAATAGCAAATGAAAAGTGATTGCGTTTACCATTAATATAAACCAACGAAGGACGACCGCTTCCATCCCAGCTGAATTAATATGTACCGATAAAACAAAGTTAGAACGACTTGTTCAAGTAACAAGTATGGTCATAATAATAACTATTACAAGCAATGACAGAAAACCAAGCACAATCACAACATGAGAAATTATGAATAGTGGGCAAGCCTGATTGTAACATTGATAAGTGATCTTGAAAAGTTGCTCCGAAGTACGAGTCCCTTTGCCAAAGATGATTGTGTGTCTAATAAATGTTTATAGAAGCTAGAGAATCAAGATCTCAATGGTAAAGTCCGAACATGTACTCAGACAATGACACTTCTCTCAAATAGTTGAACAAGGAACCATTAAGTGATATGGATACCCAGCTAATCAACCACAAAGAGTAGCTTCATCCCGAGTAGCTAGTAATGATCTTCTCAGCTTCAAGTAAAGTTGGGATTTAGTGTGGAGGTAGTATTATGCCTAACGTCATAACAGCCAATAGTTATCAATATGTTGAATCTATATGCAGAAGCTCAAGATTTCATCCCACATTATCTATTATCATGAATAATGATGAGTGTATGTAAATATACACATATCAGTTACCATAAGTAACAAACTTGATTCCAATCAAAGAATTCAATGTTATTTGAGAGATTTGATTTCATTAATCCAAACAAAGAAAACCTCTAACAAAACCATGAAAAACAACCAGATTGGCAAAGTCCCTAGTCAAGTATTCAATGAACGGAATCAAATACCAAACGATCTACTATGTGCTTGATTAGGCCGAATGCCTGATCAAAGGAAGTATGGATACTTTAATCAATCACATACAGCCAAAAACAAATTTTTGAAGGATGAATACTCGACAATGATCGATCGAGAGAACTGGAAGAGCTAAATTATCCGCAGGTTCCAAGAAGATTCTTACAAGAGCTTATGTTGAATGGCCATTCTTAACTATAAATAGGTTTATAGACACAGAAAATGTAAAGCTTGACCATGTCAAACGCCCTCTCAGAATGTATGATTATAACGGCACAAATAGATCGGTATACTAGAAAGTATAAAATGGGAACCTAGATACAATAGGCTCATTCCATACAACCGACAAATCGCTGTATTTCATTAATTCTCGCCGTGTTAAAGCGACAGGCCACTAGTTAGCTATGAGCCTGATATCACATAACTGTCTGGCTGTCATGAAACGCGGAAATACCAGTGATCGCTTAATATATAGCTCAAGCCGCTGGAAATCGATTAGAAGAGATCGCGATATTAATATCATAAATCGCCCAAGGGCAAGCTGAGGTTGGAAATACGTAGAAACGATTCATAAAAAGCTCGTTGAACAATGACTGCATGTAAAACTATATTTAATCATTCAAGTTATATTCACATTACATATAAGTCTTCAATATATATTCAATCGTTTAGACAATTAGTATTTAGGAAATAAGCGTATTGACATTGGGGTTACTGAATTTCACAGGAGTCCGCCGTAGTCTATATATTAAATATAATATTCAGCTAATAATAATATGCTTAATATATTACTCACAATTGCCCCTAAGAGGTCACACCCATACGATAAACCAAACTACTTAATAAAAAGTGTTGGCATTATAAACATCCCTGAAAGTTTAAAGTGTAAATTGAAGGAAACATTCGTGGGGATCGAAAAACCATTGTTAAAATTGAATCCTTTAAAGAATCTGATACAAAGTATCTCCTGGCAAAACCTCCAGTCCGTAGTTTGGTGTGGTGAAATCATCATGAGTGCGACAAATTGACTGATCCATCGGTGCTGTGACGCAACATGAGCGCAGAAGTTCTCCTATCATGTATTGAAGTTCTTTCTACAAATATGCTTAAATGACCAAAGCCAGGACAATAGTGACAAATGACAATTAATCTCATTAGTGCCTATATTCAGCTTCCTTTTGAGTAGTAATGGGAAACCTCGGTAGAGACCTAACAATCGACAGATGTAACAATTTGAGGATGCCCAAAGAATTTTACTGAACTGGGTACCAGAATTTGAACAAGAGGCAGAGATCAGCT
This sequence comes from Lithospermum erythrorhizon, assembly GCA_019722365.1. Taxonomy (NCBI): domain Eukaryota; kingdom Viridiplantae; phylum Streptophyta; class Magnoliopsida; order Boraginales; family Boraginaceae; genus Lithospermum; species Lithospermum erythrorhizon. The sequence goes on along the minus strand of JADFUC010000789.1, from coordinate 946,398 downwards.
TCGTATTTGGATACAATCCGAAAAAGACATCTCCTTTAACGAGAATCTTTCCTAACTTGTCACATTTGAGATAGAAGACTGGGAATTCGGAGGAAAGTCCGCGAGAAAACTCATGACAACCATTTGTTTCCTATGTTGTCAAGTGGGACCTTAATGTCAACTAAAAGGTAGCTAACTTATTCACTCCCCTTCATAAATCTTCTTGAAGTCCATAAAATAGCAAGCATATCTATCGTGTTTTTTCAACACGAGAAAGCTTTGCAAACATCATATCCCGAATATATTTTTTCCGTAATACAAAAAATTCAAATATTCCATTACCTTTGACGCTTCACAATGATTAATCAACCCATTTAATTCGTCAATAGAGAGTTGAATTTGGAAACAAACGTGGGCATCATCAATGTCGCCAGGCCTTTGACCTTTCCGCTACCTTGAGGAGTATTTTCAGTCATATGATTGTCCTTATCAATACTACGCCGCAACAATATAAAGTAGCAATAGTTTTGCACCACTCATGATAATTATGAACCCAGTCAAAATGATGACTAGTTATTTTAGATACCCAGGTATAATCTCAATACTTGGATTTACCTTCAATAATTTTCTACTTTCTTATCATTATTTCCACCATACACCGAGTATTAGACATTTTGATTGCTGCAAAAACTCATAAACCAAAAAGTCACTAATATATCTCAAAACAAACCAGCCAAATTGTAGAAGCTATAGTTGAAACAAACTAGAATAATATCAAATAAATCACCAAAGCACAACCTTCAAAATATTTTTTTAAAAAGTGGAAATCTGTTACCAAATCAGCACAAGAACGTGCCAGCCTACATCTAATCGAGGAAGACCAAAGAAAATCGGTGTCGAAATTGTTCCCAGAAGGCATCGACGGCGGAGTGACGACATGACGGTGATTTTGACCGGCATCCAATCAGCTTCTGGTCGATACCTGAGTGAGCTGATTCCGATGGTATAAGAGGTGAGATAAAAAGATTAGTGGTCAAGGGGCGGTTCTAATTTTAGTGAAGAACCTAACCCGTAAACTTAAATCCTAATTTAACTTAATTAATTTCAGCCTCTAAGAACGAATTCCAGTTCTGCACCATAACCAAAATTCTGAGTAATATTTGTATATTTTCCAATGATGTAAACTTCATGGAAAAGAAAAATTATTAATGGCAAGATATTCTCAATATTCTAACAGTTCACAAGCTAACGGAACACTTACGTACACATTGACCAAACATAGTTATATGTCACGCACAAGACGAGCATAAAATACAACATACGTTCAAAGTTCATAAGCTGGAACCTAGCCTCACTTGGCTCTGTCATGTCTAGAAACAGATGAGCCATCCTTCCAATGCCTTCAAACAGCGAGTAGGGACGACAGCTATTATCAGTTAAATTCTCCTGGCCTTACAGCAGATTACATGTTAAATCATAAAGAGAGAATCAAAAGTGCATGTAGATTTTAGCCTCTATGCCATCCATAATAAAAGAGAAGAGGGTATATGTGAAAAAAATGAAAGAAAAAACAAGAGAAGAGCGTAAAATCTCCAAACTGCTCCGACCACCGAGTAGGAAATATGGCGCAGACAATCCGACCGTTGATCGCCCGAAATTTGGCACAACCCTAGCACCTCCATGGGAGCTAGCGGCCATTCTCCTCAATGTAGAATATTAGATTTAGATTCTAGACCGTCTGCCAAGTGATTTTCTCTCTCTGAAAAAAGTTGTGTGGTTGATCAGCTCACAGGTTTATTGGCGGCGGCGCCGTATTCCAAAAATTGATTCTCTGATGGATATTACGTGGTATGCCTCTTCTTATTAGTGAAACCAGTATTATTGATTATAGTGTAGTTACTTCCAAGGCAGTCCGTCCTGTGGTTTTTTTAACACTCCCATTGCTTGCTAACTAGAAGGCTTTTCCACACGCTAAAATTGCTTAAAGGTTTGACATTTTGTTTATTTTTTTGCACTTAGATATTTGGTGAGAAAGGAAAGTTGTAAGTTATTCCGTTGCATTGTAAAGTTTCCTCTCTGGGACACACAATGCCATACAACAATTGAAACTAAGAGAATATACACCAGCCTGTCCAAGACATAAAAGCAACGCTCCTACGATGGCAAAGAAAGAATGGTAACATTAGTCTACTCACCCTAGTAATATTATCTTTACACAAAAACAGAACCACAAGCTTTAAGTTTCTTGAATAAAAAATAAAAATTGATATAGAGCAAGATCTTCCCACACCACTAATCCAAACACCTGATTAGTGGTGTAGTCTACAAAACAAAATTACCTAAATGATATGTAAAAGCACTCTCATATAGATGATATGCCACATATTTGAGTCTGTTAAAGGTGCATTAAAGACTCATAATGAAAGAAAACGAATTTCTAAGAAAGATGAAAAAGAAAAGATATAACAATTATTCGAATGTGAAGCTAACAAAGAGAGAAACTATTATTGAGTTACTACCCAGGGGTGATTAGCAAGACATAAAGCTTTTAATGATCAGAGGAAAGATGAAGATGACTAATGTTCTTTGTGATTTGGAAAGCAGCCCCCAAAACACCAGTATACAAACCATAATCATCACTCACTCGTTTTCCTTTGTTGAACCATGCTTACTGATAAAATGGAATGCATATGTTACTCATTAAAGCAAAAAGGAAAGAAGTGGGAACCATTTGTTTGATTTGAAGTGCTGAGTGAGTGAGTTTTTGAGAGAGGGATTTATAAGGAAGACGAAAGAGCGTGAGTCTGATGATGCATCATCATCATCATCTTCTTCTTTTTTCTCTCTCTCTTCTTTCTCTTTCTCCATATTAGCATGCCATTACGCAGTTTAGGTAGATTTAATTTTATATATATTTTCTAATAATTTTTTGAAGTTATTTGGGATTTATAAAGTTTGGATTTTTTAGTAATTTTTAATTTTATTGTTTGGATTTATGTATTTTTTTGAATTTTTTTAGTTATTTGGATTTTTAAGGCTTCATCATCACTTATATCATCATCAATGCTTTTGATTATTATGTGTGAAAAATTACTATTAAATACAGCGGTTGATATTGTGTAGCAAAATTAAAATATGGTAGTTTAAGGCTTTGATTAAAAATATTATTAGGTTGTAAACTATTTAGCATTGTGCTCTTGTCATAAGTTCTCAGCAGTTAGATATAAATAGTTACAGAGATCAGTAATGACTAGAAAACTTCAAATTTGAAAGTTCTTGATGTTAGAGAAAAAAATCTTCAAACTTGAATGTTCTTGATGTAATGATGTTACAGAGGTTGTGTAAAAACCAAAAACCTTTCTAAATTTCATAGTTCTTGATGTTACAGGCCGAGGAACAAGAAAAAGTTTCCAAAACTTTGATACAAAGAGTTTGGTGCTAAGTGCAGAAGTTGTAAGAATTAGAAAACCTTCAATCTATAAATGTTCTTGATGCTATAGAGGTTGTAAACACTAGAAAAGCTTCAAACGATGATATTTGCCTTTTATATAAAGTTACAAGAGGCTGTAAAAAAAGTGCTTCAAACCATTTTTGTTGCGTAGAAAGCTTTCCAACAAATTAGAAAAACCTTAAATTAGCTGTTTTTAATGTTAATGAGAAATGTGTTTGGACATCTTTACCTCTCGCTAAGTTTCCTCCAAAAAGTCAAACTTAAATGTCCATAGAATGTTCAACCGACACTTTTTTGAAATATCATGGATCGAATGGGACATATTGAACAAGTGCGTGATCGAATGGTAACATGGTGGAAACATGTACCATCGGTAATAGCTTATTTTTAACCCAAAAAAGTAATAATAAATCAAACAATAATAAAACTATTATTTGGAATTTTCGAATTTAAAAACTTTAGTTCGCTTAAAGATGCTTCACGACTTATCTTCCCAAGTAGAATAAGATCATCCCAGATATAAAATTTCAAGATTATAGCAAGCTTGAACAACAATGACCGAAATAGAACAAGAAACAAAATACAAAATAGAGAGCAATGAAGAAGAAGAAAGAAAACTTTTTATTGATAAAATTGATATCCTGAATCTTGTATTACAATTGTGGAATCTAGATATATATATGAGATTCCGGAATCTCTACAAAGTATTTTCTACCGTGATATCATATTGTGTATGTGTAAAAATACATATAGTATCGTATTTGAGTTGAAGCTTCCTCTAACTATTTAACCAACTCTCATCAGCCTTCTAAATCGCCAGCCGTGCTCCAAGATGTTCTAGTGAAATAGCCAAGTAGTTACGTGAGCGCATGCTCACTTATGAATTTTTCTCAAATTCAATTGACATCAAGAATCCTAATAATCAAAAAAAACACAAATCAGCACCAATTGAGCTCAAAGGCCAATGCATTACTAACACAATAATCACAACTTTCACACCGTAGGTCTAGTTTATTCCGGGGCTTCTAACGATAACAACAACTCCACCCTACTAAGCAATTTCTTCCTAATTACATAAAACAAAAATAGAAAGTAACAAAAATTACATCGCTAACAGCTTAAGCAGGCCATTGCCAAGCCAATATGCTAATTTAAATCGATCAATAATTCAATAAAGACCATATCACACTAATATTGTGGCATAAAAGTAAAAACCATATCGACTAATATCAGGGTATATTTTGCAAACGTATTCGTAAGAGTGAATTAAGTTAACACACCCTGAAAACGTAATATGATAAGAGGCGTATAAAAGAACATACAAAACAAAGTCGTAAAACAAAAAAATGCTTAAACACACACACATTTGAAAATCATATTCGATCTATAAATCATATCCTCTCAAAATAATGTCGGGCATACAAGCAAAAACCATATCGCATCAATATCAAAGGGTATAACGAAACAAATTTAAGAGTGAATTAAGTTAACAATACACCAGAAAACAGAATATGAAGAGCAGAATATTACATACAAATAAAGTCATAAAAGAAAAAAGCATAAAATACAATACACATTTGAAAATCATATACAGATTTAGAATCATATCCTCTTACCATAATATCATACAAGTAAAAGCCATATCGCATCATTGTTATTGTAAGCATAAATATAAAATCATATCAGACCAACATTGTATATTGACAAAACGTATCCAAAAGAGGAACTTGCTAACATACTTGAAAACCGAATATGATAGCAATAAACATAAACAAAATGTAAAAAATGTATAAAAACACAATAATAGACATTTGAAAATCAGTATTCGATCTATAAATCATATCCTCTCAAATACAATGCAGGAGTATTTATAAAGCAAAAACCATATCTCAATCAATGCAAAAGCAGACAGAAATGTATTCCAGAGTGAATTGCACATGATCCTATCAGTATTACCTAACAAAATCAACAATACTGAATTAACTCAAAAAGTTAGTTATTTGTTGGTTTGTATTTTATATTCCTAAAGGCATCCCCATTGTGTAATAGTTGTAGGATTATAAATAGTTGAATGTATTGGAGAAACAAGAACAGAAAAATGAAATGAACCAATTATATTTCTCTGTTTTCTCTCCATCTCTATAATCTCTTCAAATTATACTCCCAATCTCCTTCATCTATCTTCTTCCCTAACTATCTCATCTATTTCTTCTATATATTGTTCTACTATCTATTTCAACCCATAACAACCTAACAAGGTCTCCACAGAATCAAGTTAACACATTTGAAAACAGAATATGATATATAATAGAACATACAAAATAAAGTCAGAAAAGAAAACATTAAAACCATACGCATCTAAAATTATGACTGAGCCCATAAAACCACATCCTTCAATATAGTACAAGTAAAAAAACCATATCGAACAATATTGTGGCATAATGACAAACGTATTCTAAGAGCTTAATCAATTAACACACTTGAAATGTATATTCATTTTGTTAAAATTCGAATCAGAAATGGGTATTAACAAGTTCAACATCGCTAAATTGAAGAAGAAATAGAAAAATTAGAAATAGAAAACCAAAAATAACAAAAACATATAGTTGAGGTAAAAATATGAGCCAATGGGGCTTATGTTTTTCCTCATAACAACTAATAACAAAAAACACACATCAATAAAGTTCAACTGCAACTAAATCAATCAGTTTCTGTATTTAATAAGCAACGAAATTTAAAAAAACTTCAGAAAAAAAAAGGACTCAGCCGAGCAAGTAAATACAAAGCTAATATTATTAACATCATCATGAACTCCTCAAAACAGAAAAATCAGCATAAAATGAAAAATTTAATGCAAAGCATCCAAGAACCGAACCGAACCTGCCCGGTCGACCCGGTCCGATAGTTCATCCGATCCGATCCAACATTCGATCCGTATCCCAAACCGATCCGAATCCCAGTGGACCCAGTAATTAATATAAAAATAAAAATAAAAATAAAAACCTATTATTCAAAAATCGCCGACTAAAATCAAACTCACCATAAGAGTTTTCCACTAAATAACGGATCCGGATTGCAGCAACCTCCCCCACTTCGATTCCGCCTTCCTCCGGCCCAACGCAACGGTCCGACCTCTTCCTCTCTCTCTCTTCATTATTGCTCATCCAGTCTATCCCCTGGCCTCTTCACACAATAATAGCCGCTTTCTTTCCTTTACCCTTAAATTGAAAAATATATTGGTTTGAATGTTAGTTTGTTCATGCAAATTAGCTTGATTTTGTGTTGAGTTTAATTGGTTGATTTTTGTGTTATTAATTTATTATTTTCGAATTGATCGAGTCGGATACGGGATACTATTTTAACCCAGATATCGGATCCGATCCGCCGTAACTTGCAGAAACGAACTATAACTCCTGCCTAAGTGAAGTTTTTTGTTATCATTTAGATAGGTGAAATTCTAAAGTATCACGCTATGTACCAAAATGGCTGATTTTGATGCAAAAAAAATTGTCGATCATGGCTCCAAATCCACCACAAAGATTTTTACTGCGGAAGTTTTCCTCAAAACAAGATTATATCAAATCAACCCAGGTTCCTGAACTCCAAGTTAGAGTAATCTCAAAGTAAAAGTACATATTTAATCTAAACATAATCAATGATTATTAATGAACGTACTTCATAATTAGTTAATAATCAAATCTAATCAATTTGCTATTTAATACAAATATTATTAATTAAAATGTATCAAATAAACCAAGAATTGAAGATGGCAAAATAAAATAAAAAACAAACAAAAATTAATAAAAATCTTAACACCAACACAAAGATCTCCATTAATAGAGATGAATACATTAATTTGATGAATCATTGAGCAAAAAAAATTAGAATTCTTTCAAATTCCAGTGTTGATAACAGAGTTTAGTCTGCAAATGAGAGTCATTTATGTGGTCTGTTAAAATAGGAAGAGTAAATACACAAATACCCCTAAATTTAACTTTATTAGACTTTCAGTCACCAATGCAGGACTGTAATGACTTAGATCACCTAGTATCATACTAAATAAATTAGTAGCCACTAAAATGTTCTTCAAAGTTCAAAGATACAAAATCAATTAAATGGATTGAGATTGGGTCTAAATGAAACTTCCTTAAACATTGTTAATCTTTTTTGGTTTGTTTACTTGAGATACGTGCTTATAGTCTAATGGTTCTTAACCCATGCTTATTTGCTCCTATTTTTACCTTTCAATTATGATAAAATAACAATTTTTTTAATCTAAATAATTATATTATATATAAATCGGGACTCTCAATTCAAATTATATTCTTAAATATATATTGAACTTCAATTAATTAAAAAAATTTAAATTAATATATCTCTTTCTTTTATATAAATCTGATTTTTTTTCTTGGTGAGATAGTAATTACATCAAGTGATGCAAGTGATTGTAAAAAAAGAATGTTAATGAAAGGTATTAGTTTCAATACAAATGAGTTAATATCATCATAAAGCAATTAATTCAGTTGATAGTTGGGGAAGTAATATATGATAAAGGAAAAGTTTTGGTGAACTAGTTTATGGGATTGTTTTTGTTTCAAAAAGATCAGTATGTAGAAATAGGAGGAAGAATTCAAGAATATAATCATGTTTTTCTGCATTCATACATACCTCATTAAAATACTAAAATAATAATTTAAAACACCCATAAAAGATTCAAACATTAATAATTGATCATCAAACTTGGAATGAAAACAAGAATATCTTATGTAATTAAATGAAAAATGTCTATTATTAAATTGTATTACTGTGTTAAAAACAGAATAGGCTTTAGAGTAGACAATAAATATTCAAAATCAACGTTAACCGAGTTAGGTAGATGACCCTCAAAAGATTACACTTTTAGTAGAGTACAAAACTACAAATAATGAATACAAATTAATACTAGGAACAAGTTTTGTAAGTACCACATTACAAATCACGCAGCTTCTCTAATTTATACAAAGATTTTCTGATTCATGAATAATATCTGGAACAAAGATCTCTGTTGGTTTAAGGCATCCTCGGAGTGTATCATGCCCCAACTGAGCTCTCTCATTATCTCCAAATCCGAATATTTTTCCTTGATTAGTGACCACTACACTATGGTATAGACCAGTGCTTACTTGAGATATATGATGAGGCCTCAAACTTTCAAGAACTTCAGGAGAGAGAACTTTATCCAACGGTCCTCTATTTGGGAATCCAAGGCTCCCAAATGCCATCCATCCAAATCCAAAGACCGAACCGCCATCTGTGAGAACAAACGTTTTCCGTTTACTTGCACAAACCTACAAATAAGGATCTTCAGTTAAGACAACTGATTGCTCGAATGCTAAATGAACCTTACTAAGACATTAGGTTCCATTTTAGACTCTCAATGGGAACAAGAATAAGGAAAATGAAAATTTAAATAAAACACTAAAAGGTAGCTGACAGCAAATCTTGAGAAATGTACATAGTAAGGAATCTTTGGAAATAGATCTAAAAGTGCTTGGTAGAGAATAAGAGAATGTCATGACAACTGGCTTTCCTGGACTCCCTGGAGTAAGTTCTTTCACAATGCAAAAAGAATTGAACAGAACTCCTTTCTTAATGGTTAATAAAAAGCATTTGTGCTAAAGTGCAGCTTAGTGTATTTGCTTTCCACTATGCACGGTCTAGGGGAAGATCAAACCACTCCGAGCACAATAAATTATTGTACAAAAATGATACCTGGACAGCTAGATAACTCTTAAGGTTGCTCAGAATTGCAGGAGTTGTCTTATCGGTCTCGTCCCCATGACCCAGTGCGCCACCGTACCCTTTTCCCCAGGTATACACCTAAATTTCAGACAAAAGACAAAATTAGGACCCATCTTTCAAATCAGGCTACCCTTTAAAAATAATAGTTATGCCTTACATATCCACTAGAATCAAGTGCTATGGCATGTTCGTCACCAGCACAGACACGGGCAACATGGATTCCCCTTCTTCTAAAGGACTGCACTGCACGTGGCTGCTGCGCATCGTGTTGTTCCCCATGGCCAAGGCAAAAATTGGCACCATAACCAAATGAATATAGTGTCCCATCGTTGGACACAGCAAGTACATAGCTCGGACCGGCCGAAATTTGAACAATGAAGCCAAAACAGGCAAGTTGCTCTATGATTTTGGGAGTTGCACGATCAACATTGTCACCATGGCCAAGCTGACCATGCACATTTGACCCACATGAGTAAACATGTCCTTCTCTAGAGAGAAATACAGTGAAACTAAGCCCTGCAGCAACCTGGTATAAGGGTCAACAGACATTAGCATCATAAACCCGCAAAAAAATACATAATGCAGCAACCAGATAGATGAGGTGTTTAATGTATGCCATTCAACTCATACTATTCAACGGAAACTAAGACATTGTGCATATGGAACTCAGCTTTGTTATAATGCATTTTGAGATGCATTGCAACAATAATTTATGAGTGGTCAAGTTAAATCACATAAATCAACATATGCACCTGCTTGCATGGAACTCCATTTAGAGCTTCTACACGCCTTGGCCTGAAAATAGCTCGATTTGTGTCAACATGACCACAACACAGTGATGAATTACCCGCATGTAAATAACTCAATCAATGGCAACAAATTGTAAAGCCATGAAGCAGAAAACAACTATTATTCAATATCCCTAGATACTTGCAGTTTGAGGCTAGCATTGATTAGTACTGAACCCTATCTAGATAAGGCACAAACTTCAAACCACTCGACCAGCTGGGAGTTGCAGTATAGCAATAGTACAATAATATAGTAAATCCATCTTTCGATACATAGAGCCTAGTGTGTTAAACTTTTTACCAAAAACTAGAAGTGTACCAAAATACATAAAATTACAATGAGTAATCCATCTTGGTGTAAAAATATGACCACTACGCCATGAAGCAGTGTAAGAATTTAATTAGTACAATTTATTCTAAAATCTCATTATTTGCTTAAGTCTCCATAATTCTAAAACATGAACTTATTATCTAAAATAAAAGTCAGAAAATGCAACAAGACTATAACAATTACAACTGCAAAGGTATCTCCCGTGTTATCAAATACTACCGCAGATTTAGAACCTTATGTGATATTTTTTAAACTGCTGCTGCCATATGTGTTCTAAAGTCCCCACAGTTCTGGTTCACACACATATACATATACATATTATACATGCTGAGATCCTAGATAGGAATAAACAATCTCCAAAACCTGTTTTAAACACCGGTAAATGCTGCAAGTCTTGAAAGAAATTATACATGCAATTAATCTTTTTACATATTAAAGCTAGACATAAAGGTCATAGTTTCTCTATCAATTTCAATCAGGGTCTGGGGCCATATGCGTACAACTTAGGTTACATATCAAACTTAATTTGTTCACTTAAAAGAGAAGAAAATGGCATGTCAAACTAAAAAGAAGAAATCAAGATGGAAAGTTAAAAAACATTTAACCAAAAATCAAGCTAGAGATGTTCAATGTGCAGCTAAACTTAACCCTTAAAAAAAGATAAGGTGAAGATGGCACAAACCTCCCCGGACTGTGTGACCTAAAGCAGCACAGATTGTGGGAAGCCGGAAATATTTAACCAATTTCCAGCAAATGGGAAACCATCAGAAGGCCACACATTAAAAAGTCACCTCTGGGCCCTATGACCAAGAACAATCAAGATATGCTATACAGTGGTAGAACCTAAGAATAGACAGTTGAATTGTTGATCAGCAATGTATGATATCTCCCACTTTTAATTTGCATCTGCTGAGGGCAAAGTGAAATGAGTAACTTACACCACTTAGGTCTAGATTCACTAAAAACATATTCAATCCTCCTATCTGACAGTCTTAAAATGTGAAATCTGAGACAAACAACATTTTATTAATTAGCGAAAGCCTAGAGCTCAACCATGTTGTCCCTTGCGACACATAAGGTCACGGTGTGGACTGGCGCACCGTGGAAACAGCAAGTTGACGAGGTATAAGAGATGCCACGCACCGGCCGCCATTTTCTCTATTATCATAGGTCGCATAGGCAGACATTATGCGATTAAAAAACTAGCTATAAAGAAGTTCAATATTAAAACATTACTATACTCCACCAAAATGGTTAAGTCCAAACATGGAAAAATCAAATATATAAAGTTATTAATTGAAAAATACATCGCAGAATAAAACATAAAAAATGACAATGTCCAAGAAGTAATACATTGCCTGCAGTTGTATGAACCATATCAGATGACTGCTCCAAAGACTGCAAGAACCTCAGTAGTCTTTTCCAGTTCCCATTGCATCTATTCAGAAGCTCTTCCTGAGCACTTAATTTCATGGAAATATACAAGTTATGAGACTGGCAAAGCTGGAATGCTGCAAAATCCACCAAAGATCCAAACTTTAATGGAAAAGGCAACAAATTGCTTCCTTTAAACAGCGTTGCTGTCAGTTGAAGGCACACCAAGTCAACTGCACTTAATCTTCCAGAGGTCAATATTTCAAGAATCAAATGCAATGGTAACTCCTCCAACATAATTGACTTCAACCTATCCCCCATTCCAAATGGATAAATAATCAAAGATCAAGTTTTTTGGCGAAATCTAAAACAATTAAGACAGTTTATAAAAGCAAAATGGAAAATCAGAAAGAAATTAACATAATATGTTTGATGGAAAATTGACGGTTGATACACAAAACACTTCACAGCAAGCGCGGCATAAGAAAACCAGCGAAACAAAATTAAATGTTGCTAAATTATATTGGTTTGATTTTTTTTGAAGAGGAAAGAGATGAGAAATGGGGTGCGATGTGATGCAGTGAAGAAAATAAAGTGAGTATTTGTGAGATATTTGGTTGAGCTGTTATACATACACCAAATAGTGTTGGATTTGTTGGGTTTAAAAGCGAAATATTAAATTCCTCTTATTTGTAAGAATTCATGACAAAATATTTATTCATTCTGTATACAGTTACATTTGGAGATATTTCGCCCAATACAGAATAGAGGGTATATTCTTCAATATTCTGAAAAAATAACATTTGATCAACTGAACTTTACACTTCGCAGATGGTAGGGACTTTACAGCCCTTGTCTGGTTAGTCCCCACACTCCACTCAGGAGAGCAGCAACTTAGTGCTACGTGTCAATTAGTGATTAATTATTTTCTTTTATTTTTGATTTATCCCTCTATTTAATTGGATATTTTGACATAGCTATCTCATAGAATTTAATTTTTTTTTGTATCAGAATATTTTTTTATTTTTTAAGATTTATAAATAGAAACTAGGTTTGATTAATTTGGACATCAAAAAAATTTCAATTTTATCTTGCTTATTAAAAAAGATAATTAAATAATATATTAATGATATGAAGGAAAGAGAAAATAATATGGTTAGAAAATAAAGTGAAATACTTTTTTTGAAATATCTCTGTTATAAAAGACAAAATATTTACGGTGATATTTGATTTATTATAAAAAGTTAATAAATGCGACACATGAAATATTTGCATTTAATATCATAGGATGCTTCTAACAACACCACCATACACAATCACATAACATAATAACCATGCCAAACAGGATTCCATTTGCTTCTAATACAACCGTTTAATTCATCACCCTTAATCACTATCATATTTGGCGGCAATTCCATCTGCAAATGCCTGCCTCGGTGCTAGAACCACCACCACATGAGCTGCAGAGGTGAAAATACTACTTTTCAGCCACCTCAATTCGAATAACATGCCTGTAATGGAGAAGAGGGCTACATAATAGCAAACTAGTCCACAATCTTTTCCTTCAAGTATTTTAGAATTGCTTTTGTTCCACGGTCCAAAGCTTATTAGCTCCGAATGCAAAGTCAACATGAGGTATAAACCAGAGTCTCACATAGGTATAATTTGTGTATCTATAGTATGAAACCAATTTTATTCTTTATCAATAATCCATTTCAGAAGTATGAAGAGAAGCGCTAATCTGGAGTAGCGTGCTTAGTGGATGCTTAACCTCTTAACGTAGTTATCAAATAGCCATAGAATGCACTTGGTTGCCATGGTTGGAGTCTCAAGTAAAGAAACTTGAAATGCTTGTTCAGTGAGAAGAGAAATTGAATAGCGGAAGGCAAAACAGTCAATATTTATATCAATGCATCTAACTGTTTAGCATAAGGTTAGTTAAAGAAGGCTAAAACTACGGTAGTACTAGTTTGATATGAGCAAACAAAATTTAGAGATTCTTGTTTTTCAGGCATATCTCTGTCAAATGTATAGTTCTTTAGTCAATGCAATATTAAAGCAATACAAAAAAGTTGTAGTACTAAATACCTTCGTATTGCGTTCCCATCAAGTTTTAAAACCTGCAAGCTATCTTCAAGAAGACCCTGCAGAATTGTTTGTAGAAAGTAAATTAACAGGAATCATAGAAGCTATACGAAATTGGAAATTGAGCCAATTTATCTGCATTCAAGTTAGTTATGAACTTCAAAGAATGAATCCAACATTAGTAATAGTACGTCAGTAACTTAAGTAACCTGATTTTTCAATGGAAACCCTGAAAAGTAAGAGTAAGTAGTGTATAGACTTTACTTACCAGTTGTGCTGGAACAGCAGTTATGTTATTATCTGAGAGATCAAGTTGTGTAAGGGAAGTCATATTCTTAACACCCTGCCAAGATATAACAAGTTAAAACAGGGGTACCCCGGGCATGAAGAAGTAAACAACATAATATTTCAATGGAACACAAGGTTTATATGCAAATGATGTAAAAATGTTATATAAATACAAAAGCAACTCTGAGGATCATGGTTGAATTTCACGCATTGAATCACATGACAACACCACCTAAACATCTAGAAAGGTTTAGTAAATGTATGCAGGTATCTTCAACATAGCTGCTGGTCAATCTTTACTATGCAGGAAAATTTAACATGTATCTTCTGTTATAAAATGTGATTTGGTTAAAAAAAATCATAATCTATCAGTTGAATAAACACTGTAGTAGTCAATAAGACAACTTAGCATCAGCATTTTCTTATAAGTTAAAACTCCGTATCAATGAAGTTCAAGTATTTTCAACAATGAGAAACAAAGCAATAAGGGTTGACCAATTTTCACTATCAACAAAACCTAAGTTTACCTCTGGAATTGACTGAAGCAAATTTTGGCCCAAATCTAGAATATTCAACAGCCGCAGACTCAATATTTCTGAGGGAAAGACGGATATTTGCATCCTTCTGCTTGTCAAATTTAAAAGTAAGTAAAGTAGACAAGTCTTTTTAAGAAGAAAACATATACGGAGTAATAAAATTGGCAACTTTCACCTTAGGTAAAGCTCCTGCAACTCGGATATACAAGAAAATGCTGGCTGTAATGATAGAGAATCTCTATTTCCACTTAGATCCAAAACGTGAAGCTTGCAAACAGCCAGAAAGCCATCAGCTGGAATCTATTCTTCAAACAAGAAGAACATTAGATGGAAATGGTGACAGTGTGCTCAAGAGGGAAAAAAGATTCAGAACTCAAGTCATTGAAAATAACCAAGTTAACACTTCAAGAAACTAAACTCATCCTATAAAGCAATTAGGCAGCATAACTTATGACTACATATTTGTTCCATGTCAGGAATTCTAAGAACACTTGGTAAATAAATCACCAAAACTGAGCTGGATTTCATTTGGGAGATACCGCCTGTATACATTTCATAAAAGAACATGTATATTAGGATGGATAACTATGAAACTGCTGAAGACTGCAGTAGAAACAAAGGGAAAAAGTGAGGTTTTACACCGGTAGTCGTATAGATGTAAGACATTCAGTGTGTAAGTGCAATTGTTTCATTACATTTACAGACTCGATTTTTCTGAAGACAAAAAAAATTATCATGACACAAAACCTTCAAGTTGAGTAGTAAACATGATTCTTACACAATTTCACACCAGCAATAAAAAATAATTATAAGGGGAGCCCGCTACCTCTTTGAGTGGATTATTGTCCAGTTTCAGACATGAAAGTTTAGAAAGGGACATCAAGATTGCACCAGGCCACTCTCTTATCTTGTTCTTGGATAATATCAAAGTCTGTACATGAAATCATGTGAGTAAGACCGTAACTGAATAAAAGATTTTAGCAATTCATGGCAGTAAACTGTGAGCATCATGAATGTCACATATAACATTATACAGCTACTGTCAAACATGATCATTTATATCACAATCAGAAATGACAGTCAGAGCAGGCCTCCCTACTAGATGATGACTTGTATTTATCTTTCTGGGTAACATGTTAATGAAATGACGATCATTGTAATTAATTTTGGTAGTAATTGAATGTGATTTACCACTACAACCAATTCCAGTAGATTCATTATAAGATTTTGTTTTTTGGATTATAAAAAATACTAATGCAGATAAATTGTATTTTGTCCAACTTCTTCTGCTCAAATAAATGGATGCAAACATCAAAATTCATACCTCAAGGGAAATACAAGATGAAAGTTCAATTGGTAGCTCCTCAATAGAGTTCTTGGTAAGATCAACTTTTGTGATTTCACTAGAACTCCACACCTGTGGAGGGACGGCAGCCAAGCCCAAACCTCCCAGAGAGAGTTCCTGAAAATTGCATGCATACGACCGAACTTGATATTAACAATTAAAATGAATAAGAACAAAAAATCTTTTCGAAGATGATCAGAGTCTAAAATCTTCTATTAGATGAAAATATTATGTTTAGTAAACATGCAGGCCGTTGCAGCAATATGATATATGCATGCAAAATATAACTAAAATGTGACAAAGAAGCCTAGCAAATGTTGATGTGATGAGAGGAGAATACACCTTTGAAGTAAGTGATAATCGAGAAGCCTGGGAAACAATATCCTCTTTATTAGGTGTAGCAGCTGCTGTCTCTACCATATAATAAGAAAGGAGATAACTTTAGAAATGCCCGCAACATGTCAACGGATACATATACCATAAATAGTTTAGACCGAAAAATAAAAAGAAAAATACTCCATACGCAAAATGGTACCTTTCCGACAAAAAAAATAATTAATACGCAGACTTTAAGTACCTTCATCGGCAGGAAGTCTACTACGCAGGTATCTTAACAGAGCAGGTGTAGGCCCAGTTACTAACGAGCTGAAAACGGCCAAGTGTATAGTAAGAGTTCTCAAATAAGAAAGGCATTCTGAAATAGAGGAAATAAATAAATACCAACCTCCTAAGAGTTCGAATTGGATTTCCATTGAGCATAAGTTTTCGTAAAGTTGTCATCAGACCTGTAGAATACAGCAAATTTGACTGAGTCAGATGTCAAAGAATATAGAGGCAGATAAAATAGAATTTGTTATAAGTTGAATGCAAAGCCTTTGAATACAACATAAAAAATTATATGTATATTCATGCAGAAGAAGGAGGAATCAACTCTTAGGCCAGTCGCCAGTTCACACACTGATAGCCAGTAGTGAAAGCAAACATTTTAACTTGTAAATCAAAGTGTCTTGTACAATACAGAAGCCAAGTCTAAGAGGACCTCAGTGATATTATTAAGCATCCAGGCAACACCTTAATGTTTGGTAGGACAGACACAAAAAGAAATGATAGTGTAGGACAGGGAAGGCTTCCAGTTACCGATTTCAGGAGGCAAGCTAGAGAGTGAATTGTTGGAAAGATCTAGAACTGAAAGACGCAACTTGCATGCTTCTGCAGGATACTCCTTTAGCTGGAGCATTGTTATATTGTTAAAACAAACACTAGAATAAGGGGCATAGAAGAATTTGATTAGCAATAGTGAAACCTAAACTGGACACCTGATTAGAATGGAGATCAAATGTCCCCAACTGAGTAAGTGCTGCTATGCTCGATGGTAATGAAGTCAGTAAATTACTCCTGAAAAGAAACAGAATGATAACACAAAAACACGAGTTAAAATAAAGAGAGATACAAAGGCCCGGTAAGTTAGGAATGGACTGCAACTTGCAACAACTAAAGAGACCGACCCTATGTAGAACTCCGTAAGGGATGAGCAACCCTTGATTGATGATGGGACTGATGATATTCCTGCATAATCCAGATGATTAGACGGATAGGCACAGAACTGACTAACTGTAGCTAATAAGAAGCAACCAGCATCACAAAACTTAACAGTCAAATACTCCTATTTTTCAACAGACTCTGCTCAGTGGGCTTTAGAGAAATGGGCAACCATTTTAACAAACTAGTGAAGTTCACCAAAGCCAAATTAACTCACTGTTTTGATATAGATCCAATCGAATAAGACGGACAAGGTTGCCGATGCTCTCAGGGATGCCATTCAGTAAATTTTTCGCTGCAAAATATAGAGATGAATGTTCAGATATGCACAAGTTGTCCAGAAATGGGGGAAGAGGCCCTGGAAAGATATAGAAAAATATGCAAAATTGGTATTTTACAGGCATTAAGTTCTGTAAGCATAGTCCATGCAGCAATTATATTTTCCGATAACATTTCCAGTTTATTTCCCTGGTAAGACGATTGCTGAAGTGTGAGAGGCCTTCAATATAACATCATAACATAAAAAATAGTAGTTTCTTCACCTGAAGATCTGCTTTCATTAACTTTGAACAATTGGATAGATCTTCCGGCAAGATAGATATTCTATTATTTGAAGCCTAAAAGTAACAATAAGACTATCAAATGTAAGATGCATCAATTCTACATCTTTTCTATATCTTAAATAGGAGGAGAACAACAACATCAGTAACAAAGTCAATTGCTCTTCAAACTTAATAAACAAACTCAGAATTTGAGGTGAGTTAGTGATTTAAGGCGGACCTTGAGTTCGGCAAGATTCACACAACTTCCAAGGGAGCTGGGAAGATGAGTGAGTTGATTATTTGAACAATCAAACTTGAAATAAAGGGTGATTAAATACATACTAGCAACGGGGTAATTTGCAAGTGAAGGGACTTACTTGACCAGCGCTAAAGCTGAGCCAATTTGTTGAGGTATGGCTGAAATGGAATTATAGGATACATCCAATGACTTGAGCATTTGAAGGCTGTTAAAGAGGGTAGGAATTAGCATGAGGAGAGTATAAAGATAGGGTTTGGGTAACAAAGACATACTCCCCGATAGCGGCTGGTAGATGGGTGAGCTTATTGTGAGCGACATTCAGTACAGTTAATGAAGGTATATTTCTCAAGTCTTCCTTCAATAATACAATATCATTGTGAGCGAGGATGAGCTTCTGTAGGTCCACGGCCTGAAAAGACGAGCAACTTAGTAGTTGTTTCGTGTTTAGTTTAGTGTTAATAAATACATGACAAATACCTCCCACCATTTCTCATCCTGCGAAACAGAATCCAGGCTTTTGTACACCTCCTCTGGCACTTGACTGACATTTTATTACATTAACTTGCGACTTTGCTTAACAGCATAATACTTAAGTAGCTAAAACGTTACAAAAAGAAAAGTACCTGAGAGAACGGTTAGAAAGATTGAGAGAGCCTGAAGCTCTGCCAGCCTTGAGAATTCGTTCCATTCACAACCCTATTATTTCAAGATCTACCAGATCTACTCATGCTTCATATTGTCACCCTCTATTCAATACTTGCTTAAACTATTACCAACAAAATTAAAAATAGCATCAATTATTAACTTAACATCTTACGCTAAAAAATATTATCTTGTAGACGTTATTAAATAATCAATTATTAATTTATCGAGCTTTTAAATAGAATTGATAATCGAAAAAACGGCTAAAAAAAGGGGAAAAAAATTCACTTAAAAAAACAAAAAACACACATCGCATACGACAAAGACGTAAATAACGAAAAAAACGAAAAAAACTAATTATTATTAATTTGAAGACTCTTATACTGAAATGTAAAAGCTCAAAATATTATCTTAAAGAAGATCCGACGAAAGATTTAAAGTATTTCATAAGAGCTTTATAATTAATACCGATAATAAAAATGACATAACTATCCAAACTCATGTTCGATATAGCTTAACGATCGTAAATTATTTTTATTAATGGGCCGGAGCTTTTATACTAATTAGTTGTTTCGTCCGCTAAACTATCGCTAATTTTAAACTTCTACCGAACTATTAATTCTTTTTAACACATCTCACTCTACTCCCCCTATCCCCACCCCTCCTCCTTCCTTAACTTATCGCCATAAACTTTCACCAAAATCCAATTTTTTATTCGACACCCCACCCTATCCCTTATCATTTCCCAATCGAACTTTCCCCCCTTAAACCTTCCACCATAAACTTCTTCATCGACCACAAATTTCTTTTTTCGACACACCCTATCCTACTTTATTAATTTATTTTAAAAGACCTCAAATATCTAATGATACGCAATTCCTAATTTATCTTCTATTAAAAGATATTTCGTCAATTTTAATGAAAAACTCGACTTCAGGGGCACTAAAAGCACGATATCTTAGAGTAAGCAGTTTCGAAAAAATAATAATTTCGTGAAGAATCCTCTTAAAAAGATAGACGGTTCGTGTGGACCAAATGAAAAATAAAGTTCCTTTTAACTTTCTTTTAAGTTTCTTCATTAACATTTTTTCTTCGACTGGGCCTTCATCATTCGATCACATATTTCAAAAATTATCACATTTCTACCATTCCGCCAAAATAAAAGTAAGTTTGCAGAATGAACGGAAAAAGAGCAGGCCCAACAACTGATAGCTACGATCCTACAACTCAAGTTCCGCAAATCATACAAGATATGTGCTAATTTGTTGCGTGCCTCCTATACTATGCTTATTCCTCAGCCACGCCTCCCAAAGCTTCGCGCCTGCCTCGACACCCCCAAACATTTATCTCTGTCTGCCTCGCTCTCTAAACTAATTTTCTCGCCTTAAATACTTCCGAAATGACTATTTTAAACATTTAAACAAACACTATATCACCACCCCCTTCTATAATTTGCAATATTGGCAATAAACTTAAAATAGGAAAGGACTATTTACCTTAAAAATATTTATACGAATCCCCATTCACATTTAAACAAACATAAATTCATTACAAATTACGAAAGTACTATTTTACCCTTAAAATTTCCTCAAACACTACAATTAAAAATAGAATACATTTTAAAATATTTTAAAACAAATAAAATAAACTTCACCTCTTCTTTTCTTCAATTCATCCTACTCCTACCTCTTTACCCCACCTATATCGCCCACCCTCCTTCTAAAGAAATGTCGGTCTATTCACAAAGTTATGAAATTATATTTAAATTGATACCATTAAATTGTAATAAGATTATACTCAAATCCATACGAAATTATACTCAAATCCATTCGAATCAACCAAAGAAAATCATCAACCAGAATCCTCACATCACCCCCTCTCCACCTAAATCCCCGCCACTCGCCCCTTCCTCAAAGCCACCACCGCCTTCGCCTTGCCGTAATTTTCTACGGAAGATTTACCCCTTCGTAATTTTGATTTCTAATAACTTGATTTTTCATTGTAATTTTGGGGCATGGTCATGGTAGGTTTGGGCTGGATCGAGTAAGTGGAACAAGAAATGGAGCATGTTTATGGGGTTTGAGGATTGGGTCATATTTTATTTATTAAAAAATATCCTCCCATATTAAAAGTTGCCAAATGTATCCATTTTCAAATGAAATATTTAAGTTGTAATTAAGGGTAAAATAAAGTTTCAGATTTTATGGATGTTTTTTAATTTATATATCATAAACGCAGAAATCGTGCACAAGTGTGATTCGAGATTAAAAAATAGTTTAGTGGGGGTAATACAAGAATAAAAGTATAAAGTATAAGTAGACAAATAACTCAAACTTGGGCTTTTATTAGACTGAAAAATAAACTTATAATATGTTTATTTAACGACAAATTGCACTATAATAAGATTAAGATGCTCGCAAGGTCCTTTATAAGCCGGATTTTTGTAAATCAATAGGTTAAAGAAATAATTACTACTTTCTTAGATAATTTATCGATTTTATTAAGATTTTGGTCAAATATTTTTTACTTAGATTAACTTAACAAAAATATGTGGATTAGATTAAATATGAGATACAATGATTTGCTTTAATTTTTTAATTTCAAAACGGTCATGGTGACAATTTTATCATTTTAATTTGTTTAAAAAGGAATTTAACATTTTCAAATATACATTGAATTGCAAAAGCTTTTAATTTATTTTATTTGTTATTAGTAGTTGGGGTAAATTGAAGCAGTCCGTATAAATAAAGGTAAATGCAATAATGAGAATTGAGAATGGAAGTGGTTCCTTGGAAGTGTTCGTATTCAGACAGCGACAGACAGAGTCTAAACAGTTAAGGTGACATGTTTGACCTGTAACTGCTGTGTGACAGTTTGCATATTGCCAAGCAGATCGCGATTTACACACTGCTACAGCATTATTACTCATGTCTCTGACAACCTTAATATCCAAATCCAGAAAAGCTTCCGCATCGCCAGGGACTGTTTCATCTGTCATGCCCCAAGATGTTGCAGAATTTCTCTACAAAATGCTTCAAGGATTTCACCTCGACATGGGGACAATTCAAGATGTGCTTGGTAAGTGTTAATTAATTACTGAGAATCAGATTGATGGGTTCCTTATACTGCTAGATCGACAATTATTGTGAAACATACTCGCTAAACTATTTTTCTAGATAAGTCTATGATATTTTACTCAGGACCCTATGTAATTCAAGAGATTTGTGGATATTTTGAAATAAATATGCTGCTTATTATCCCGGATAATAATAGTTTTGAAATCAAGTTAAAGAGAAAAGGTGCTTATGAGTTATAATTTTGAATTCTGTTATGCAAAACTCTAACTCAACTGCTCAAATAATATTATCCTCCTTGCTTGAAGAAATTATTGCATTTTACCTCTCAAGTTAACGAGAAAAGGTGCTCAAATAATATGTTGAAGAAATTATTGCATTTTACCTCTCAAGTTATAATTTTGCATTCCCTATTGTCTATGGAATGTATTAGGTGTAGTTTAATATACTTTCGCTATATAAACACTCGTGAATAACTTGTTGTATATACAGAATAATCATTATCATTATATGGCGGAAAGTTTGTCTTCTAAGTTCTACCTCTGTCCATCAACATCTCTCAGTCTTCCCTTCTTCATATTATTATTGCTTTTGTATATGAACTGTTTAGGTTTATCAACTATAGCATTCCTTGCATTCTTCCCATTTTCTGTATCAATCTGCTCATTATCATGCCTAATTAAAATGTGTTATATCTCAATTCTCACAGGCCAATGTGGGTTTGATGTGAAAAAGGTCAGTAGGAATCCTTCATTTGGGTTAACAGTTAACTCTATATATTGAGGAAAAAATCATACCAAGTTTCGGTGTTTTATCTGTTACAGATTTATATTAAGTAGTTGTTCCGTTGATTGATGTGCAGAGCATGGAGAAACTCTTGGATTTGTCAGAAATGTCATTCAAAGAAGATAATCCAATTATACCTTCTAAGAAAGTAACTCCCTTTTTCTTATCCCTTTTTCTTGGCCTGGGCTGAAGGATGATCTGATCCTTCTTATAAGAATATATCTTAGAAACATTTTTTGAACTATTTGCAAGATGTTATTTACCTGTCCTTCCACTAGTCTAAAATTCTTGGATTAAGTCAGTTGAATTTATGTCAAGGTTATCTTCCTTTTTCCATCTATGTGATCTGTTATGTTTGACATTATGATGTATGTACGTCTCCTAGGTTTTTGGCATGCAGGCGGGGTGAGATCAGTTATTTTTCGTATGATTAGAGATTTCATAGCACTACTACTAATGATCAATATATTAGTGTATATGCATATAATAATAATAAGACCTCTATGAGTAGTCCATGACACATCATGTATGTATCTGGCAGTAGTTCAGACCTCTCTCTTAGTTTAATCTTTTTAAGCAGCCCTTGGAGCTGGAGCTGGATCAGGGACTTCCAAGATGTCGAGAAACATCAAGGTACACAAATTATGAGGGGTGTGGAATATTTTTACAGAATCCGTAGGAAATGCAGCAATGAAGAAGAGGGCTTGAATATCTGAAGTTGCTCTTTCATACTAAATGTTTGTTGCTAACCCATGCAGCTCAAGGGCTAAATCAACAACTGGCAACGGAGTGAAATTGTCTGAGAACACTCGAGACCTTGGAAAGGAAGTTTTAAACTCTTTATTTAACTGCCCTTCAAGGATCGATGAACCAGAAACAGGTCGCCAAGTCCAACAAACTAGGAGACCTAGAGTGTTTGGTATGCCTGTTACGCATCCCCCGATAGAGCCTACTGAAACTCGAAGTTTTGTCACAAGACTTGAAGTCATTGGAAACTGTAAGATAATTTTTTCTGTTGTAAAGTCAATGTATGGATTTTCTTGTTTGTCGTAAATATTGAATTTAATTATTTAACTCTTTAGAACTTTAGTTGATAATTCTCAGTTTGCTTAGTGCAGTGCGTCTCTTATAATTTCCCTTTTAATATGTAAACCCTATTTCACCCCTTAACCTATTTTGGATATCATATTAAGCTTTGGGTGATGATGAAACGGGAGCAACTTTTGAAGATCTGAAGCAAGCTTCAAAAAAATACTGGAATGCAATGAAAGAATATTATAAGGCAGTAAGTTACATAAGTAGTTTTCACTTTTCCATGGGTATTTAGATTTAGTACAATACGCCAATGTTTTTCTCCTTTTCTGTTATTAATCAACCTGCACGACAGCTGATCGGCATAGTTTGTTGGCAGGCTGTCGAGGCATATGTTGCAGGAGATTCGGAAAGGACTCACAAACTTATGAAAGAAGTACAGTACTTACCTGTTTCTCTGCAAACCAATTACACAGTGTTTATTAGTAGTGTTGATGCATTAAGGACGTCATAATTAATCAATTCTATTGCTTCATATTCTATCACTAAAATAATCTCCAACACCCCCCTCCCACCCTTCTCGAAATCGATTCAGGGACATTTTTTTATGAAAAAAGCTCGAGAAGTAGATGAACAAGCTGCTCAAATGCTCACTGAGACCAGGTTAGTCAGTTAGTGAAGAGTGTAATACTTCTTATTGAAGAGTGTAATACTTCTTTAGGTACTTGGCAAGTCCTCATTCTAGCTTGATCGATTCTCAGTAAGTTCCGTTTGTTGTTGCAGAGATGAAACTGAATATTTGTCTGTTGATTTACAAGATTTTGAGCCGAGAAAAGTTGTGCGTCTACTGAAAATTCAATTGACAACTCTTTCCGGCATTGAAAGTAAGCCTGTAAAATACTTCAAGGCACTCACTTTTTGCAAATTAGTTGCAGCTTACATTTCTGTTTTCACCTATTCATCAGCCTTTCAGCATCTCAAGTTAGTTGTATGTGGTGACGATGAAGATCCTAGAGCTGCAAGGAGGAAACGTGTGGTATGCCCGATTTCTGAACCAATCATCATTTAATATCGATATAGACTAGTATTTCGAGTATGTATTACATTCCTTTCCTTTGCAGATCATTAAACTTCTGAAGAGGGAGTCAATTGGTTGGAGCGAGGAAGATTCTGGCAAGATAATTGTGATACCTTTGGGTCACATTGATCCCAAGGGACTGAGTTTTGCAAAGTAGCACCTTAAGCCGTTACAAGAAGTTATAAACGTTGGACTTCATACAAAACCTCATTTTATGTGTTACTCAATTGAACAACTGTAGGAGTACAATAGCATTGCCATAAAATATGAAGATAAGTATGAGGGTGTCGCATAATTTGAAGATGCGTCTTAGAACTACAATTTATTCAAGTATTCTAGTGACAAACAGGACCCTCATAACCACAAGTCTTTGGTTCATTTCATGTTGCTGTTTGTCATCAAGCAAATCCTACAAGTCATAGATTCATTTCATATTGATAGTTGTCATCAACCAAATCCTTAGTCTAAATTTTTGAAATATAGATATTGTAATGCACATACAATTTAATAGTATGTGAGAACGAGAATTGACGAAACTAGACATAAAAAAGATTCAACTCCATACTCAAAAACACTCCATCCACATTTATTGATTGAAGGTTCTCTGTGAGAATCTTCATCGCTTGCGCTCTCTAAAGAGAAATACTACACACTTTCTTATTCCATCTTATTACTAGCTGAACATACATCAAAATGGTACTTGCAAAACATCAAGTTCAAAAGATCCAAGTACGCATTAAACAGTCATCGTGAAGATAATGTGAAATACAACAGGTACGTTCAATCAATCGTTAACTGATCACTCATGCACACACAAAAAATCATCCCCTCAGATACATTGCTATAGTTTCTGCAGTATCGCTATTAGTCTAATTGTTTTGACCCAACTCTATCTCTTCTAACTGCCGTAATCATAGACCCTTTACGTTTTAAACTGCTAATAATCGCAGCTATGTGATTTCCTGCTGTTCGTTGCTAGTAACAGACTAGCAGCACAATGGGTGTACACAAAGAGATGCTCACATCCATCCTCAGAAAAGGAGAAGACACAAAACAAGGCAGCAGAGGAGAAATATGGACACCCTGTTGAGAGATTTATGAACCTGTTGCTCTTGCCTTCTTATCCTTGGGCTACTATATTCAGGAGGGTAAGAAGTTGGGTGAGGATAACCAAATAAATTGCTATTGCCCCCGAAGAACCTGGCAGATACCATCTCCCCAAACATCCAAACTGTTGGGCCGTAGAAATTAGTTACTGCAGAGCCACTAAAGCTGGAAGGTGACATGGATGCATAGTTCCTTAGGGCATGTGGAATATACTGCGAGTGATGTTGTGGCTGAGATGGCATTGCTGTTTGCCCTAGTGCTTGAGGTCTTCCGGGTATCTTGTAATCAGGTTGCACTTTTGTTATTTGGGAATCAGATGATGACATACCACGTCCATAGAGAGGGACCAACGTAGAGCCTGAGATGCAAGCCTTACAAATAGGACATTTGGCCTGCTCTGGAGGAGAGCTCTGCACCTGAATCCATTTATAGATGCACGGCCAGCAATACAAGTGACCACAGAGGGTGACAACTGGGTCATGCGCAGCATCTAAACAAATGTTGCAATCAAAGGATTCATTCATGTTATCTGAGGAAGCGTTTGTAGCTGGCATTGTTTTCCATTTTTGTTCGAGTGCTCCAAAATGGATTGCAGGTTCATTAATATTTTGCCGAATATCCATGGGACCTAGCATAAAACCATGCCGAGAGATCCATTATAGGCTTCATACAGCGGGATCTCAATCTTGATATGATATATCCAATTATTCAAAACAAACATTTTGTTTGATGGATATAAAGAAACATGATTCAATTTCATTGAATTATACATGAATAAAAAAGCTGTATTAGGTGTTTCTCCAATTAAGTATGAAGGACCACATGCAACAACGGAAATTATTAAGGAACATACCTATTCAACTCCAGCTATTACAAAGGTGGTGAACAACACGACAAACCAACAAAAGGAAGAAGCAAACGTTTGTGTTTATGTCCAATTAAAAATAACAGCTTTTTCATAAATCAATGGGCATAGGGTTGCTGTATTTGGCGTTTTTTTTTCGAGGTCAATGCTTCATTCTCAATTTTTTATTTCCAAAAATAATTCAGTAATTTTCAAAAAATATGGATCTTGATTATATATATATATATTCACTCGAGTACCAAAGTCAACCTCATCAACTATTTTTTTTCATTAATTTGAATTTTTGACAAACAAGACTTAAGACTTTAAAAAATAAGTAATTTCTTACCCAATTGTGATTTTTCATTAATTTAACAAAACCATCACCTGTTAAAATCACATATTCAAACTCCTACCACACCCCATCATACCTCAACTTTATAGAATTTGCCACGGACATGAGATGAATAGCAACTCCTCATTTACGCCGCCATAGTCAACGAAGACTTTGCCCCCTTCGCCTCCAACAAACCATAAACACTCCTCTACCATCCCAAAATCTAAGTCTCTCCTCCAATCAGTTGCTCTATCTCTTATCAACTCACTCTATTCACTTGTTGGAGCAAGTAATAATTGTAGGAATAACTTAGCAATTGAAACTTCCAAGCTACTAGTTGATTTTTTTGCAATGTCAAATTTCATTATTCAGCTGTATGCACAATTGACCGGATTACTTTTATTTGGAATTTTGAAATTGTGGAGAGTGTACTTTGTCGGTAAAAATAAAGGGAGGGAAGGGAAATGAGGAAGTAGAGGTGCCATTATTTGGTGGTGGTGGTATGAATTGGATCTGATGCAATGATGATAAAGCATGGTGGGTAGGATTGGGGGTTTGATTAGTGTAAAGACGACTAAATTCAATACGGAGTAAAAAAATACAGGAGCTGACTAAATTATCCTTTAAGTTTTAAGTCTTATTTGGCAGAAAATTCAACTTAACAAAAAAAATAGGACGAAAGTAGTCGATTTTAGTACTTGATTGATTATAGACAACTAGAAATAGGTTTGAGAGGCGAGTTGCCTAATTTGATTTTATCGTTTGCGGTATACCTGCTATTTATCTAAATAACTTTGCAATTCATTTCCTCAACTAGGCCTTATTTAACTACAAATAAAGGTGTCAGCATACAACTCTGAAAGAGAGGAGTTGCAGTATAGTGTATTTTTGAAGTGATTGGAAATATATGATCTTAGAAACAACGAGTGCAAAGCAAACAGGATTGAACTATACAAAAACAAGAGAACCGAAGTCTATATGAATTTTTCAATGCAGGTGGTCAATGTTGTCTTGGGAACAGCACCAATAACTGCATCTTTCTTCTCCCCATTCTTGAAAACAATCACGGTTGGGATGCTTCTGATACCATAACGGGTTGCGATCGAAGGGGATTCATCGGTATTAACCTTGTAGCATTTCAGCTTCCCCGTGTATTCTTTTGCTAGTTCATCGATCACTGGGTGTATCATTCTGCAAGGCCCGCACCATGGGGCCCAAAACTCAACCAGAACTGCTGTATCACACTCTAGTACCACCGACTGCCATGACTCGTCCGAAACAGGACCCACTGCAATATATCACCAACAAAATAAATATTATATCCCCAACCCAACAATATGTTTATACAAATTCGGAATAAAATAATAAAACCTTCAACTGCAGCTCCTTGAGCTTCACAAGTGATTCGGCGAGCGAGCTTGGTTGATGTAGCAAGGGAGAGCGGTGAATAAAGCTTAATGGCTTTCAAGTGGATACGGCGGCTAGAGGCGGAGACGGAGGAGGTAGGAGGAGGAGGAGGAGACAGAGGAATGGGGCGGGATTGTTAGGCCGGCCATGGCTACTTATTACTGCTTGATAGAGGAATGTCAAGTGTGTGTGTGTGTATTTCAAGAGATGAGAGCTTGTGGTATATGTCTCCACTCTCAATGTGTGTGGATAATGTTCTGTGTCTATGTGGTTGGATCTCATAATTCCACAAACATCATTCATGTCTCACAACTTACCATCTGCTAAAATAATATTAAATCTGTCCCCTAAAACTTTTATCATTTCTAATTGCCTCCTCAATTTTTTTCATTTTTAAAATATAAATAAGATATATTACAAACAAGATACGAGTTAAGCAAATATATAAACAACAATTATGTCTAGAGCTATTACAAAATATCTAAGTCTGTTCATCAAACACAAACAAATCCATTTTTAGTAGTAGTAGTAGATATATTACAAATGTTTCCACTTTGGTCAACATTAAACAAGACCATCAATATATTCCATGTAAGTAGGATTAATTTAGGATTTCATGTATTTCAATTTTGAAAATAAATAAATATGTCTCTTTAAATAGTATTTAAAATGACAAAAAGAAATTAAAATAAAGAGTTAATGGCATTAAATATCAAAGACACTTCGATCACTCAATTTTAAAACCATCATGTTTCAATCACTCATGTTCTTAAACCATCCTTAATTTCGATAATGACGCTCAAAATAACGAAATAATTTTACTAATTTAATCATTTTCATATTTAAGCGTTATACTACCAATATTTTTATCTTATAATATTTTGACACCCTTCTCTAACCACGCTCACAATTGCTACCTGGCTCATTAACGCTCATTAATATCCATACGTACTCTAAATTTCAATGTAGAAACTAAGACACATTACTAAAATATACAATTCTAGCATTGCAGATGTCAAAAAATTAAAAAAAACGCATTTAAAAATTATTTTATTCACTTTAATTAAACGCCACTCAAAATTCGCTAAATGTTTAAGATGTATTACTTTAAAGTTTTAAAAAATACGCCATTATAATCGATGACAATTCCATTTTTTATCGGTAAAACGATACATATTACGTATATGGGCTTGACACATAAAACTTTTCAGGATCAAGTAATAATGTAATATTTGCAACAAATCCCGGTGATATCAATGGTATAACTGAAGGAGACCATTAAAAAATTCAAGATCCCAGCCTTGAAAAGTTAAATTGTATCGCCACAAAAGAAGTGCAAATTCTTGATAACCCTCTACATCCTCTGCCAGAAGTCTCAATAACAAATAAATTGAAAAGATGAAAATGAGAATGACTAAAAATAGCCGATTTGGATTTCGAATTACAGTGTACAAGAAGATAATTGAACAAGAGTCCACAACCATCAGACCCCAACTCTGGATCTCGCGCAAGGACCTGAAGACAACGATCTTTCTGATGCTGACAAAGGAGAGAGACTAGCCAAAATATCAGAGGATGTAGTGAGAAAATAATGAGTTTACAAGGACTGCAATTGGGTTTGTCGTGATGGGTTTTGCTGGATTTTTCGTTAAGTTGATTTTTATCCCAATTAACAACACCATCGTGATGGTATGGAGGTTTGGGGTGGGTTACTTGGCGATGGTGGTGGTGTAGTAGTCATGAGTTGATGCAATAATGATTTAGGGTAAGAGAAATTAGGATAATACTGTATCAAATATTATAAAATGAAAGTATTGAGTCATTAATAATATTTAAATATGGAAATGATCAAATGATTTTTTTTTTTGAAACTTTAGTGATAATCATAACTATTAAAGAACCATGAAGAAGAATAAAATAACAATAAGATTTGAATGCCCTGATCCGGGCCAATTTTGGTTGGTCAAATTCAAAGTTTACGTCCTCTGTCGTCCCAAGTTTCTATCCAACAACCCCACCACCTAATATATAGTTATGGTCAGTCAGCATTTTGCACCTTTATCTTGCTTATTTCTACAAATGCTCAATATTTCAACTCCTCACTTTTCATTCTTCATTCTTCTCCTTCCTTTCATCATGCCCATCTTATTATTTTGAATAACTTAGATGATGGAAATAATCATAAATGCTCAAAAGAAAAGAGTGCAGCAAAGTTTGCATAATGATGCAATTACAAACAAAAAAACACAAGAAGAAGATCAAGTAAAGCTGGCCGCCATAGCCATAAGCTTAAACATTCGGTTAAGATCAGCTGACATGCCTTTCTCATTGCAAGAACGAGCTATTTGCTACACAAGATCACTCCTTAGCAGCACAGCCACTAACCGTCCTAGCCCCACCATCTTAGCTCGTGCAATCAAGAAGGTATTGCCATTCATTCTTCCTCTAAGTCATTTTCTGTTAAATGAATTGTCTTATATCTTTTGGGAACATATTAGGAATTTGATTTGCTGTATGGACCAGCATGGCACTGTGTGGTAGGGAAGAGTTTTGGGTCGTTTGTTACGCATTCACCAGGCGGGTTCGTGTATTACTCTGTTGATTCTCTCTGTTTTCTTCTGTTCAAGACGGAGGTCAAATTGGTTACAGAACCACCAGCTCTACTGCCACTTCAGCGGACTTGATTCATGTGCTTACTTCTTTTGATCTGTGAAACGGCCATGTATTCAGTAAGCATAGCATAAGAACTATGATTCCATTTTCCAATGTTTAGTTGGTTATGAAGCTTTGATATTTTAGATGCCATCATTTTAGATTATAAAGCTGCTAATTCATATGGCATTTGATATCACTGTAAGATCACATTTAATTGTATTCCAAACACATGATCATCCATTTAAAGAGAGTGTTAGTCCAACCACTCTCTGGCAAACACAGTTGGGTGAAAGTATGAAATTATTGCAATTTCCAAGGATTAGTTTCCATCAATACAAGAAGGAACATGACAAAAAAGTAGTGTGGTACTCGCTTACTATTTCAGTTTTTACATCTGAATTCTGAAGAACAGACATTACTGATAGATTACATAATTCATAAATATTCCTGACAGAGCCTGCAAGAATAAGGCCAGTAATTTGTCCATACCAGATTTTATTTTGACCACCAGCAGTGGCAGTTGAGGAGATCTCGACGGAACAGGAAACCGGGAACATTTATATTTGCATGTGTATATATATAGACCTTCAAAATTTGGTAATTCAGGGTGAATAAATCATAGCATGAAGAAACATACTCTGTAATTGAAATGATAAAAAGTGTCTCCTTTTGACAAATGATGGAGTGAAGTGAAGTGCTGTTTTCGTTGAGTCTACATTACTCACTAATACAGACCCCTCAGTGCTTTCGAACACCAAACTATGGGACGCAACACTAAATCACTATATAATGTCATGAACCAGCAGGAAAGAAACATGTGAGAAAAAGTTATAGAATCACGAAATATTGATATCCACACTCCATTTTTCCAATTTTACCCTTCACTTTACTCTATGAAAAGTTATAAAAAAATGAGATTTTGGAGCGTGGTTATCAATTTTGGAGTGTGAAAATCAAAGCCCCACCAAAAATGCAACTCACTCTTCTTACAGATTCCCACAATATCACTCTCCAGGCAGCCACCACCAAAGCTGATTTACAAATGATCAGTGCCAAAAAACTCACAAAATGGTTCAAACACTCTAATCATTCAGCTATCAATCAATTATTCTCACTCCAAGCCATCACTGCTTCCATAATACTAAGTTCCGTCCCTTCTAGTCCACCTATACTTCAACCTTTGCTCTAGAATTTTCAGGATGTTTTCCAAACACCCTCTGATCTACCCCCAGCAAGAAATCTTGATCATACAATTACATTGAAACCTGATGCCCAACCTAGGAAATTTCCACCCTATAGACATTCCCATACCCAAAAGCAAGAAATTGGAAAAATCATAGCTCTGAACTCCTGGACTCTGGCTTCATCCAACCCTCTCAATCTGCCTTTGCCTCGCCTGTAATTCTGGTTAAAAAGAAGGACGGAACCTGGAGATTCTGTGTTGACTACATGTATCTAAATGAACTTACTATTAAGCATGATTTTCCAATTCCTATTGTAGATGATCTTTTAGATGAACTACAAGGTGCTTGTGTATTTTCTAAAATAGACTTGAGGTTAGGGTAGTATCGAGTTAGGATGCACCTAGATGACATTTCAAAAATTGCATTTAGAACACACCAAGGACATTATGAATTTGTTGTAATGCCCTTTGGATTGTCTAATGCTCCTGCAACATTTCAATCCATAATGAATCATGTTTTCTACTGTTATTTAAGAAAATTTGTCTTAGTTTTCTTTGATGACATTCTAGTATATAGTAGAGACATGGAGAGCCACATCACACACCTACACAAGATTCTCACATTATTGCGAAAGAACAGGCTCTTTGCAAAGCCTTCTAAATGTGCATTCGGACAATCATACATTGAATATCTTGGTCACATCGCTGATCCTTGTAAGATTGATGCTATGTTGGCTTGGCCTCGACCAAACAATATCAAATCCCTTTGAGGATTTTTGGGATTAACAGGCTACTATAGAAAATTCGTGCAAAACTATGGGGTCATTGCAAAACCTTTGACTAACTTGCTTAAAAAAGACTCTTTCCAGTGGAATGATGATGCCACTGAAGCTTTTACTACTTTGAAAAATGCAATGGCCTCCACCCCTGTTTTGGCTTTGCCTAATTTTAACATGCCATTTGTAATTGAAACTGATGCCTCCTCAAAAGGCTATGGAGTTGTACTTATGCAGGAACAAAAACCACTAGCTTATATCAGCAAGGTTTGGGGTCCTTTACAGCTTGGATTATCAGTCTATGAAAATGAGTTATTAGCTATTGTATTAGCAATAACAAAGTGGAAGCATTATCTCCACTCGGGCAGATTTATTATCAAGACAGACCAACAATCTTTGAAACACCTTTTAGAGCAGAAAGTTACCACTTATCTGCAGCAAAAGGCTGTTTCAAAACTCCTCGGTCTGGACTATTTGATTCAGTACAAGCAGGGCAGGGATAATGTTGTTGTGGATGCCTTATCAAGGACACCATGAGCCACCTCAAGTAGCTGCTATCCCTATGGTGCAACCTTCTTGGATGGGGGATATCAGTGCTTCCTACCTCAAAGACAACCAGTTGCAACATATTGTAGCCGGCATTTCAGGCACAAATCAGAGAATTAAGGCACTTTTTTATTGGAAAGGCATGAGGAAGGATATCACTACCTATATCACTTCATGTGACATATGTCAAAAGAGCAAACGTGAGCTGGTTCATGTCCCTAGTTTGCTACAACCAACTGAAATACCTTCGTCAGCTTGATCTCAGATTAGTACGGATTTCATTGAAGGGTTACCAACCTCACACAAAAACAATACTCTATTGGTAATTGTGGACAGGTTCACAAAGTATGCTCACTTCATACCATTGTCTCATCCTTTTACTGCATTGACGGTGGCTAATTTTATTCATGGATCATGTTTATAAGCTACATGGAATGCCATCGCACATTATTTCTGATAGAGACAGGATTTTCTTGAGCGCATTCTGGCAAGAAATGTTCACAAAACTAGGCACAAAACTGCATTATAGCACCTCATATCATCCTCAGTCCGATGGTCAAACTGAGAGAGTGAACCAATATTTGGAAACATATTTGAGATGCATGTGTAGTGACAGGCCAACGGACTGGACCAAGTGGCTACCCTTAGCTGAGTTTTGGTACAATAGAAATTTTCATGCTAGCATTCGAATGACACCTTTCGAAGCATTGTATGGGTACAAACCACCTCACTTGCCAAGTTCTAGCTACCTCAAAAAAGTGAAGACTATGGCAAATGAAGTTCTGGAACAAAGAAGAAAGATTACAAAGCTCCTCAAAGACAATCTCACCCTTGCACAAGAAAGAATGAGAAGATATGCAGACAAGAAGAGGGCTGAAAGAAACGTTGAAGTAGAAGATTTCGTCTATCTTAGACTTCAGCCATACATGCAGAATTTGGTGGAGCTTAGAAGACACCTGAAGCTTGCAGCAAAATTCTATGGACCATTTCAAATTTTGGACAAGGTAGGGCCAGTAACCTACAAACTCAAGCTGCTTGAGCCTTGAGGGATCAAAAATCCACCCAGTGTTCCATGTATCCCTGCTTAAGAAGTTTATTAAGAGATCAACAACATCTGAGGAGTCACTCCCTGACATATTGCTAGATGGTTCATTTCCTGTCCATCCAGTGGCAATTCTCAATAAGAAAACAATCAAGAGAGGCAGACTTTATGTGTATCAGCTATTAATACAATGGAATCACTCTACTCCTAAAGAAGCTATATGGGAAGATTATTACTAGCTTCCTTGGGGTCAAGGAAGTGGCAATGAGGGGGGAGTGTCATGAACCAGCAGGGAAGAAGCATGTGAGAAACATATAGAATCAGGAATTGCATCACACCAAAAATGCTACTAGTGGTCCCCAATAAAATATTCCATAAGTTAGTTATAAGTCATGTTTTTTTTTGTAACTTTCTCTCTTATTTCCAAGTAACATAATTAGCTGTAAATCCCTATATATAGAGAGATTAATCTATTAAGCAAACTATGAATGAAAAAGTTATTTTAGTTTTACAGATTTCTTTTGGTTACTTCTTCTTCCAGAATTACTCTCCATCCCCTTCCCTAGGTGAGCCTTGTAAGAATCTCTCTGAAATTCCTTACACTTGGTATCAGTTGGGATCTTCTTTTATTCAGCCTAAATCTATGGCCAAACACACCTATAACACTAGTACCACCCAATCTGATGATATACAACTCCTTCAAGCCTAGTTTCAGAGCATCCAAGATCAAAACTCTCTTCGAGATGCCCATATTAAGATCATTACTGAAAATTTGAGGCACTTACAAGAGGAGCACTTGGAGTTCAAAACCAACAAAGCTCCTTCAAAGATGAAATCAGTGAAGCCATCCAAAAATTAGCCACCCCCGCCTCCCAGCCACAATCTTCCACTCCTCCACCTCCCAACTCCTTACCACACCCAACCATGAACAACCAAAATCCAAAAAAACGACATTTCATTTCCCAACTCAACCCAAAACAAGTACTGTTTTGGTGTGTGTTCAGCTTCCCAAGGTGAGCCTTGTATCTCAGTTGTCTCTCTGATACAATTAACAGTTGTCTGCTTTTAAGGAAGGAGTGCATAGTTAAATGTAGTCTCAGAACTTATAAACTTCCCTACAATACCACTGTCTTTAAGGAAGGAGTGCATATTAATCTTTGTTTGTTGAAATATATATCACTTAATTGGGAATGGCCACTAAATTAGTAAATACTATTCCCATGGTGTACGAGGCTAAGTAACATGAATTCTGATCTGTGCCAATTAATTTGTCTTCTCTGAATTTATATTATATGATTTCTTATACGCTTCAATTTACCTGCAAGACTTCGATTTCTCGACTAATCGGTAAAATACGAATCGTGATACAAATTTACTGGGCACGATGTTTTATACGGCACTCACTCCAAGAACTCGACAAGATCTGAACGTAGTGACTTTAATTTATTACTACAGAAGATTCTCGAGGTATCGATGCTCCACGCGACGCGAAGACGCTCTGCATTTACGACATCATTGACAAGTTTCATCCATCCGATAGAAGAAGGCGCTCTTTTAAATTTTATTATGAATTTTTCTCATTGATCATGCTTCAGATTACAGGTCATTCTGGCTAAACACACTGCATTTTCATTGAAAGTAAAGATAAGGCTACTTCCGACCTGAAAGTTAATCCATTAAGATTTAGACTCTATCGAACCGCCTTCGCGCTAGCTTATTTCTCGACAATACATTTATTTTTCTCGCAAGGTGTAATTATTGTTATCAAGTTGACAAAAATTGAAGTTTCAAATATTTCACACAGCTTCATTATTATTATCGATATACAATTTTGGGGTTATGGTTAAGATTGGCGCAAAGTGATAATGATAGAGTTTTTGTGCAATTATTTTTCCACTAATGGAATTGTCTTTCAAACTTCATGCCAGCTGCACTCCTCAAAGACAACAGGTTTGAACAGAACATGTATTATTATATTTTTGAATGCTGACGCGTTGGTGGTTAAAATCTGGGCATGACTATACTAAGTGACAATCACCAATTCATACATCCCTGATCCTCAAAATGCATATAAATCATCTAAACACATAATTACTATATGAATAATGCAGAAGATTTCTACATACAATGCGAAAACAAACGAAATCAATTCTTTCAAGCAACGCCTCCCTCACATCCCCTTTCTAAAAATGCTCTCCAATTGTTGACCAACACCAAATAAAAGGTTTCGACAAGACACACCGTATGAGTCAATCCAAAATTAAACTTCGTTGTGAGGTTTGTAACAAATGTACAGGTAATTTTCTCTCTTCCAAAGTGAGTATGAGGGAAGCGCTATATCGGGATTTATAGTGCGGTTATGATTTCATTCTATGGAAAAACCCCTGCCTCATTCCTTATATACCAATTCCTAATTAACTGATAAAGAACTCGTTAGTTAAATCAACTTAACTCGTTAACATGCTAGACTGCTTTATGTTTCTAATTAAACGATTTAATCACTGGGGCCATTGTTCATTTTAATTAATCGAACAAGTCAATTAAAGTACTAACGAAGCCACTATCAAATAAATTTATCAAGCTTATTCATCACTCAATCGCTTAATTAATTAAACTAAGAAAGTTTTTAACCACCGATGCTCATCAATATATATTGAGAAATACATCTCTCTCAATTTACAAGCCTGCTTAATTTCATACGAAATAGCGATTCAAATGTCATCAGGACAAGGACCTTTCTGCGCCCGTATAATAAGAGTCAGATAATAATAATACTCCGAATTCTCAATTACTATTATAACGATTAATGAGTAAGCATCTAGCAATCATCATAACCCCTTAAATTATCATGGTAACCCGAACTAAGAATATATAATTACTAAGGTGAACATTAAGTTCAAGAATCGCATTTAACCAATCTCTAAACGAATCGATACACAAATCATTTAACTAAGATAATAAAAAGCTAGAATCATTATTCATCGATTTCAACACTTTGCTGCTTCAAAGCTCATTTGCCAATTAAATTTGGGAAGAATGTATTTATCCGCTTCTGTGATTTGATTAATGTAATCCCCTATCTGTTTCTAGCTCAAGTCTCCCGCGAAAGATTATATAAAACATCTCCCTACACACATTTACTGCCTTTGATGTTTATGTTTTACTTCCATTTAATTAAAAGTCCAAACTTGATAAGTTCAAAGAGTCGAAGTCGTAGATATATTTTGTGTACGTGTTAAGGGCGGAAGTTATATGACCATTCTCATGTACTTGCGGTCTCGAGATGTCGCTTTTTATGACAATGAATTTCTACGCTAGTTTCGATACTACACGCGACTAGCACGTGATTCATCCATTATGTACCATCGGCTTATCAGAATTACAGCGAGTCCCAGAGCCGCGGTGACGTCAAGGAAGGACAGCCAACAAACGGTATCAAGCGGACTCCTATATCGTCGAATGTACGGCACCACGCTCTTCTATCGAACGACACCGACCAAGCCTTCAAGGCCAAGCTGTCAAGCAAGATGCTTTGGATATCATATAGCCTCGGCACAGATGAGGACATCGTGTCAAAATACCGTCTATTAGACTTCAGGATTATGTTATGAATATTGTTCAAAAGTTAAGTACGACATCCCGTTCTCCTCTTAAAACTCAAGTACTCCTTATCCTATTACACATTATGTCGCTTGTAATTATTTTTCTATCAAGTACGTAAACTTTCTATAAATTATAAATTTACCCAGCCAAAGTCCTTTAAATAGTAACGCAACACCCCGGTTTGGCAGAGACTATGCAGTGAGATTTCTACATTGTAGGAGAATAGTACAATTTAAGTACGGTGAAATTCGTTTGAAAAGTAAAAAAGATGGTGAAATTGCTCGGCGGCAAAAGGCTAAAGGCGAGGCGCGGCAGATAACGCATGGCGCATCGGTGAGGTACAGTTCGACTGTCAAGCTCGGTAATCACCGTGTCGGTGGATCAATATAACGACATATTTGCCCGCAGATGGTTACAAGACGCAGTTTTCTTGCCAGCAGCTAAAGAAGAAAAGAATCGAGAAATAGATCAAATGGACGCGCTAATGCTGCAATGGGATTTTTCCGGCGAAGTTTACATAAGACTCGCCTGTGCTTTACTAAGGCGGTCCACTGGTCTGCATGTAAACTTCACAAATCTTTATATGGATTAAAATAGGCTCAAGAAATTGCTCTCCAGCCAGTCGCCAACACTGAAAAGAGGGGTTCTGCTCACTGCATTCGATTACTTCATCTTTGCTCTATCGAAAGTGAGTCCGTGATTTACATGTTCTGCCTATGTCGGGATGATTCACAATCTCTCGTAATACCTTTGCTGCAATCTCTTGCTTTTACAATATCTTAGCTCGTGTTTTTGGCTGAAAGTTGAAGATTTTTGGTCATCGTTACACTCCATCGCAAGGAAATAGCGGTCACGACAAGTGAAAGGTATTTGCCATGAGGCATTTTTTCGTCATACCTGCTACTGCAGCCATTGGGTCACGATGTGGTCACGACGGCTCAGCCTTTTAATATTACCAAAAACATAGTTTTTGTTCTCAACTTGTAGAGTTTATCTGTTTCCGATAAAGCTCATGGGTCGTAGGATTTTCTGTATAAGAAAATACTCAACATAGATTATACGCCTAAAGGGTAAGTGGATCAGAACGATCTTCCTCGGGTTTATTAAAGCGGATTCTCAAGCAAGATCAAAGCACGCACCTTCACATCGGCGAAACACGTATAAAATTTCAGGTTCGCTTATTTCCGAACTTAAATTTCGCCGTTTTATTTGACGGCCTGAACCTCCTGAAAGCGATTTAGGGTCTTAAACTTACAGCTTTCATACGAAGATTCGTATATCAAGTATTTTTCGCGCTGGTGCTCTGCAGTTGTTAAGGAATATTTCTAAGTCGTAGGAAATATATCATCATATAATTTTTGGAAGTCAAGGCGCAGTTCGCTGGTTTTCCTATGAGCAAAAACCGTACTGTACCGGGTTCGACTCAAATTCATCAGTTGCAGGACGTCGAAATGATATCTTCGCTTAGCCGGGTGTATTTATTTATCTTCTTTACTCGCCCCGACCTATCTTTCAAAGACAAATGTTTTCTCAATTTCTACGAGCCACGCCAGATCACTGGACAACCGCTTTCATGGGTCGTTAAATATCTAAAAGTGTCATTCCCGTCAAGAAATTTTCTTGAAGGTCGACAAGGACCGGCAAATTACACGCTTTGCCGATTCGGGGACGCCGAAATTGCTCTCAACTGCGCCAGTTTCCGCTTCTATTGGGCCGGACAAGGCTTATTTATTATTCTTTGTTTCTCAAGACCAAGAACAAACGACGTTGTCCCGTTATTCTCAAGCAAAGTTCGGATATCACTCTACGCCGCGACACGCAGTTAAAATGGTTAAAGTGGTCTACTTTCGCGCGCAGTTGCCTCATCCACGGCCTACGATTATATTTCATGGATAGTCAACTCTATTCGCACAAAATCCCAGAGATTTCCGCTTAACGCATCAAACATATGTAGATTGACATTTTTATGGATTTTCCTGACAGAGACACGCTACTCGCCATGCTATTCACTAATGAAGAATGCAGCGATATATCTATGCTCTTAAGTCGACACACTCAATTTTTTATTTATAAAGTCGCATTCACGATTTTCTACGCCCAACTGGCCAGATACGTGCGTATTATTATTATTGTTATGTGCTTATTTTGTTGTATTATTATTATTAGCCCGCTAGATTTGCGACTTCAGATATATTATAAACTACATCAATAATATATCGAGAGAGCTTATTATATTTTACATGTACACTTAGATATTTAACTAGTAGTTTTCAAATATTATAAAATTCTTATTTGATTTCACGAGTTTTTGGTTTGAGATTCATATGACTACTATTTTGTCAATCTCAATTTAACTATAATATTTTAGAAATATATAATCAGCTTACTTTCCAATCTCAATTGATCCCACTATGATTTTTTATTTATTAAAATATAAATATAAATAGACAATTCATTGATGTAAGTTAGATTGATCTGAAATTTGGAATGTATTTAAATATGTTGAGTTATGGATTAAATTGAAAAATAAAAATAAAAATGAATGGAGTTAGTTTGTAGATTGTAGGTATTTGATATAGTAGCCCCTATTAAAAAGGTCGCTCTCTTGTTAGTTGTTGGTTTATACTATTAATGGAAAGCGCCTTTTCAATGGAATATCAATGATTGAATTCTATGTTTTTCTCATTTGTGTCTTGTTCTCTTTCGATCGAGATCTGTTTAAGTTGAATACATTATACATGCATTCAAACATTCAATCTTCACATGCTAATAATATATCTTTATTTTCTATGATTTTTTCTCAACTTGTTTTGGATGATGCAATAGTTGTAGCTGCTTTGGAGAGGAATCATGGGTACTAAAAACTCACAGGATTCTGCTCAAGGAGAATTGAAGCAGGCAAATGTTGGTGAAGAATGGCCTGCTCCTTCACAGATTCATTCATTTTATGTTGTCAAGTATAGATCATACGATGACGACAAACTCAAGTCCCAATTGGAGCATGCTGATAAGGACCTCCAAAAGATATATCGGGCACGGACTTTGTTAGTCGAACAATTAAGGCCACTCAGGGTATGATCTCAAATACAAAGTCTTACACATGATTCTTTGGGATTTTCAATGATTGTTATATCTCTATCTTCAGGCTGAGAGGCAAGAATTGATGAGCCAGATAATTCCTTTGAATGCTGAGAGAAGGCAATTCCGGGCTGTTATTGATGACAAGAGAAAGAAAATGGAGCCTTTGCAAAAAAATCTGGGCCTATTGCGCAATACTATGGGTGGTGGAGGTAGAGAGAGGGGTTCTGGCTTATGTTCAACCGTGGAAGAGCTTAATGCCTATGTATGATCCGACTGGTATTCGTGATTCATTCTACTTATAACTGTTGAAACGACTTGCGATCTTCAGTCCTTCCATATGCTGATCTGAGTAACTTCATCATGATTTTTTTAGATCAAAAGTTTGGAATACCGCATTCAACATGAAAGCATTACCTTGAATGAGGAGAAGCAAATCCTTAGGGAAATCAAACAACTGGAATCGACTAGGGAGAAAGTTATTGCAAATTCTGCTGCAAGGGCAAAGATCGAGGAGTCTGTGGGTGACAAAGATACCATTCAGGAGCAAGTCAAAGTAAAGTCATATTTGTGCCCAGAATTCTCATTCAGAGAGATTATGTGCTGGTTAATTAATTTTATTTGTTTGGTAATGTTTTCTTTTTTCTTTTTTCCCATGGCTTGAAGCTTATAGGTGTCGATCTTGATGGAGTTCGAAAAGAGCAAGACGTAGTTATGGCTAAGCTTAAGAAACTTGATATTGTAAAAGGTGCAATAGATGAGAGGATCGAGCTTCTAGATAAAGAACTGAAAGGACTGGATGAGAAGAAGAAGAATGCTAATGAATCTTTAAATGACCTGAAGAACAAACTTCGTCATGTGGTTGTTAATCTCATTCTTTTTCGTTTCCATAGTTTTTACAGTTTTTCGTTCTTTTTTCTTGTAATATACAGTGCATTCTAAAACAGTTTATCAAAATGCCTGTGGAGTTAATTTTCTAAACCCTTGGATTTCCTGCAGAATGCCCCCTTTTATGTTAATGCGGATCTCTTGAAGAAATTCAGAGACCATGCAGCTCAGAAAAATATTGAATCACTAAAACAACATACTGAGGCTGAGGTTCGTACAATAACCCTGACTTCAGCTTTGTACACTAGGAAGTACTCTTTTTCTGAAGGTATTTGCATCGTCTTTGTTTCGTAGGTCGAGAAATTTGTTTCTCAATGGGCTAGCAGAAAAGATTTTAGGGAGGATTATGAAAGGAGAATTTTGCTATCCCTCGACATGAGACAGTTAAGTAGGGATGGACGGATGAGAAATCCAGATGAGAAGCCACTAGTGCAACACAATACTGTAGTTCCTTCTGAAGCCATCATAAAACAGCCGAAGGAAAATTCTGTTCCAGCACAGAAAAAAGATGCTGTTCCAGCACAGAAGAACGATGCTGTTCCAGCACAGAAGAAAGATGTTGTTCCAGCACAGAAGAAAGATGCTGCATCAACTGAGAAAGTTCCTAAAGATAAGGGCTCAAAAGTGCAGAAAGAAGCAAATAACAGAAAGAAAGATGGTCCCTTAGAGCAAAGTGACCACACAGTCGGAAAAGATGCTGACGCTGACTTTGAAATTCTTCATAAGGATCCTCCTAAGGTTGTAGAAGTTGACAAGGAAAAACTAAAGGAAATGAAAAGAAAGGAGGAAATCACAAAAAACAGACAAGCACTGGAGAGAAAGAAGAAGCTAGCAGAGAAAGCAGCAGCAAAAGCAGCTATCAAAGCTCAGAAGGAGGCTGAGGTGAAACAGAAAGGAATCTATTCATTTTACATTCTTTGCATCTCAACATATCATTTTACTTGACCTTTGACTTAACTTCCTTGTGTTTCCTATTTCAGGAGCATGAGAAGAAGGCGAGAAGGAGAGTTGGAATTGCTGGCACAACTGCCAAATTGCAGAACGAATCAAATGAAACTGAAAGAGTGGAGCAGGAGGTAGCTGAAGAGAAGGAGAACTCAAAAGAAAAGATTGAAGAGGCAACTCCTTCACAAAAAAAGGTCAGGAAAGAGAATGTTGTCAGGAAGAGAACACGCGCTAGAGGCTCCGCCCCACTTCCTAAAGCCATCGTTAAGCGTAAGAAGGCTACAAACTACTGGCCATATCTTGCTGTTGCTGTGGCTGTTCTACTGCTTCTTATTGTGGGTTACAACTATTTTG
This sequence comes from Lithospermum erythrorhizon, assembly GCA_019722365.1. Classification (NCBI taxonomy): domain Eukaryota; kingdom Viridiplantae; phylum Streptophyta; class Magnoliopsida; order Boraginales; family Boraginaceae; genus Lithospermum; species Lithospermum erythrorhizon. The sequence continues at coordinate 902,723 of JADFUC010000789.1, read as the reverse complement.
TCTGAGTTATAGTGGAAGCAAAAGAAAACTCCTTTTAGGTCACCTGTCTTTCTGTTTTCGAAACAGAACTTGTATCGGTACTTTGGTAGTGTATCCTTTTTTTATGTTTATCTTTCTTTTCCATCTCTTACCTTAGGGAGATACTCCATACTAATGTCTGTAGATTAGGTGATTTGTTCACCTAGGAGCATAGGAGCAACGGCACACATATTGCTCTTTTGTTTATGTAGTTCCAAATTTTTGGTGTTGGCCGGGATATCTATTTCTTGCAATATATTTATGTCGTTGGAGTTAGTGTTATTTATTTGTCAAATTGTGGCAGTGTAAAACTGTAAAAGGCCATGTTCTTGGCTTGAAATATGTTAGAAAATGACAGCATTTAGCAATGAAGTTGTATTGAGGCAAATAAGAAGGTACATTTTATCATGATTTACTTCATCTTAATGTACCAATTTTAATGTTTGCTGCCCTTATCAACATTGAATCACAAAACAACAGGTTTCAAGAGTTATATATACAGTATGTGATAATTACTCTTTAGTCTTTACTCATCACTCAGACACTTACTAGCATGAGCTAGGAATTTAATCTTCCTAGTTAGGGTTAAGTTGAAGAAGATTTCAGTCTAAATAGTGTATAACGATGATCATAATGAAGAAGAATTATCTTCCTTTTTCCTTTCAATGATGGTTATAGATAACAAACAGCCTTATATGAATGAGAGAGACAACTCTTTATAAATTAAAGACAAGGGATTGTTTGGTGTGTGAAGTACGAAATGGTCATATGCCGGTGTAGTTTAGTATACTGAAATGATTGATCTACGGAAATAGTCCTTGATATCGGTGCAAATAGTGCACTTTAGTCCCTATTTTAATTGCACCGTTGATTTTAAACGGAACAGGGATGAATGTTAATTAAAAGTTGATTCACTTTGTAATCTCACCTATTAACTAATAAATATTGCATCTAAGTCCCAAAACTAAATTAGGTATGAAGTTAGTCAAACACCCTCATTTCACACAAACACTCCAAAAAATCTGATCTATCTCTTCTTTGTCTTTGAAAATTGACCAAGAAAAAAAAATCACCCATAAAATTGAAGAAAAATATGGTTGTGCGCCGGCTTGGTGGAGGGAGTTATAATTTCTAGGTTTATATAATGATTAGAGAAATAATATTTATTTAATATTTTAACCCAAGTTTAATAATAGTTTATGGATGACCTTACATTATATATAATTAAGAAATATTTGTTTAATGATTGTAGTGCATGGTATATATAATTAAGAAAAAAAATATGTTAAAACTTTGAAACGCTTAACAACTTTTTGTCAAGAATGATTTGAAAAACTTCTCTCGATGGCCTTTAATCAAGATCAAGGAAGGAAAGTAAAAGTTAGATTCAGTATAACTTTTACCTATTAACATTGCGTCCAAGGCTCGTCTCTTTAGATCTTGATTGATAATTAGCTTTTCTTAGTGTAACTTCTTTTGGCAGTAAATTAATTTGTTCTTCTCTTAAGCCGCCATTCTTCACTTTGACGCTTTATGGTTGATTCTTACATATCACATGTCATCTTTTTGGCATTGTATTACTCACCTTGAAGCTCATTTCTTAAATTGTCTTGATACATTGTCTTGTCTTGGTTGATATGAATGTAAAATTTATGCCCATGGCTTGCCTTTCTAACATGCCTGAAATAAATCACTTAGAACATATGTTAGATAGTAAATCGATGTTTAAGTAAATCGTTAAAAACAAGGAATTATCTGAACACGTAGTGTGGATGTGTGAGTGAGCCTAGAGATACCCGTTCAGGCCATTAGTTAAGAAATATACTCAGTTAGAAGAAAAAAATGTATTATAGTATCGTTGTTGTATTGGATAGGAGTTGAGTAAGGACCGGCGCGTGGAATAACTTGTTGACTTGAGATTGATTTGCTTGAGGTGAGTACAAATCTCACGTTGGTAACCTTTCATATACCTATATATATATATATATATATATTATGTTTATATTTGGTATGTATTGACATGGTTATAATAGAATGTATTGAAACTCTTGAGATTGATGTTATGATATTATTTGTAGTTGTTTTGTGATTATATTATGGTGTTGTGTGATGTGCGTGTTGGTTGTATATTGTTATGGTTGCTATGTGTTTTCTTTGCGGAGTTGAGTGAGTGGGAATGAGATTACGATATGCATATTGATGGGTTTCCCAGTAATCGGGAGGAAATGGTATGTATATTGATGGGTTTATTCAGGAGGTTGTCTTCATGCATATTGATGGTTGATGTCGGAGGAATGATATGCATATTGGTGATTGCCTCGATCGGGAGGTTGTGAGATGTGTATATTAGTGGATGATGTGACTGCGTATTTGGATTGGTTTCCCAGGAGTATATATATATAATAATGTTTGATCTCAATAGGATATTTGAATAAGGCAAATAATTTTAAGTATGAATAGTTGTTACCTTATTTACTCATATTATTAATTATATGCTCTTATATATATGTGATTATATGTTTGGATACCAAATGCATTAATTGTTGTATTCAACTAGCTTAGCGACTTACCCCATTTTCTCTATGGTGTTTTATGCCTGGTTTCAGGAGTTGTTTATTGAGGTTTAAGGGAGGCTGCGTTGACAAGTTCTTGGTTAAGATCGTAGGAGAGATGATGGCTAGGAAGTCCTCAGCCGATTCTTAAATCTATTGATTTTCCTTTTATCGTGTCTTCAAAACTTATAATAGATCTTTTGATGAGTCATGTTACCATATTATTACCATGATGTATTTTGGAATTATCGTTATGATGTTTGGTGTATTACTAAAACAAATCTTATGTGATTGTTTGGATGATGCGTTTTTTAGTGGTATGTTATTGGTTCCTTGATGGACCAAAAGTGTTTTCATTAGTATGGTATAAAACTGAAATCTTTTTATGTTCTTGTTCATCGATTAGTACTTCTAGTATTGAGTTGATGATAGTCTTAACCTCAGGACCGACTTTGAGGCCAGTCCGTTATAATTTTGGTATAAGTCTAGGTTTAAGATATCATGTGTTGTTGTCATGTGTGGTTATGTGCCCTCGTTAGTGTTGTGGACTTGTGTGCATTTGAATCATGTTTTGATCAGTCTACTCCTTATTGTTTATTTGTGCTTTCATTTTGTAGTTGTTGTTGATGATGCCACACGGAGATTTGCGTGTAGTTGCATCGAAGTTCCTTAAGTAAATCTGAGGATGAATCATATTCGTTTGTTATGAGGTAACATGAGGTTGGAGATTGTTGTAAAGTCGATTGTGAATATAAAATTGAGAGTTGGATGAGAGAAGAGCATATGTGCTTTAAGTTGGGGATGTTTATAAATAATTCGGTAGTTAAGTAGCTTTTATCTTTTATGCTGGATAACTAGAAGATGTGAACCTAGAATTGAAACTTATAGGAATGAGACGTTAAGATGTGGATGGATATGTTGGAATTCATTCCAAAGAAGGATATGTCAAGATGTTGGGAAGGAGTCTCACAATGTTGGATTTGGAGGTTGTTAAAGCGTATTTATGTAAATCTAAGAGTGTTAAGGATAAGTTAGGATGAAAATTTTGTAGTAGCATGTTTAGAAAAATCATGTGATTGTGGTGCTTGTAAGGTTATTGATCCTTGGAAGCCGTAAGGATTAAACATTATTATTACTTGGAATAATTGTGGATGATGTGGGTGATAATTATAATAGTTGTACCCAAGCATTAGAATAGAGTGAAATTAATTTAGTTTGACAAAGAATGATGCTGAATATGAGAATATAATTAGTGAGGAGAAGAAAAGCGGAGTCGTTGGAATATAAATTTAGCATATGATTGATTTTAAATCGAGAGTTATCAGAATTATGGGATACATATCTTGAAGGCTTCGAGGAAATTCATACTTTCGATCTTTGTTGGTTAGGAGAATGATAAATGCATAGATGTAAGATTCGGGATAAGGTGCGATCGTTGTGTGTTGATCAAGTAGTAGACCTCAATGGAGAGAAGCGATGGCCCGTTATGTAATGATACAAGGGTATATGGTGATTAAGACCTTTGAAGTTATCGGAGGTAATAATTTAACTAAGAGAAAAGATTTATTTATAGTAATAATAGCTTCAAGCCAGTTTTGAGATGGTACCGTTTTGAAGCTATTGGAGGAAATGTCAAACTCTAATATATTTAGAAATGATGTAGAGAAAAAGAAAATATGACTCGATGGTTGATGGATAATCTGTGGATGAAATAAAATTGATGTAATGACATTTCAAGTGGCTTTTAGGTATATTAAAATGATTAATGAAGAAGTGATATTGGTGAATTATAATATTCTTTAAAATCGATTGTAGTCGTGGAACAGTAGCAGAAAATGGATTCATCTGCTTGAGAATATCGTAGTGATTGAAGAGTGAATATTCAAATATTATGCCATTAATTTTTTTGAGTGTGTAAAGCTAAGTGGAGCTAATGATAAGTTGCAGTAGTAAGAAGTTAATGAAGTAAGGTGGGTATGATTATTTATTGACATTATAATATGGTTGTTATATATGTATATATATCTGAAAATAGTTATTATGCGAATATGTGATATTATTATGTAATTATGTGTGAGCTCTATTCCTAATTTAGTGGTAATGATGAGATATATATAGGTAACAGGAGCCTATATGATGACATTGAACCTAGTTGATATTTGCTATGATGATTGTTGTCTTAAGATGTCATGAGGTGTGATGGGTTGTTATAGCGTCGCGGAAGTAAATGTACACGTGGTAGTAGATAACGTAAGCGATGGAATAAAAAGTAAAGCGTGGAGGCGTGGAGTAAGCGTACCGCGTGAGACAAGCCGATGAGTAGCGTGGAATAAGCGTAGCGTGGGGTAAACATAGAGATTAAACAATATTGAGTTATGTTATTGAGTTATTTGTATGTGCCGGTAATGATATTGTGAGGGCTTTGCATATATGTTTATATGTTGGTTGTGATATATTATTATGAGGGAGTTATGAATTTTCGTCTTCTTGGCTTCCATTAATTATGATAATATGATTCATTGTCTATATGTGGAGTTGGTTGAATTCCACTTGAATAATATTGAAAATGATAGCAGATTAAATTTGACATATAGAAGAAGAAGGTAGAAGTGATAATATCATAATAAATAATGAAAATAGATGTGGAGATGTTATGAATTGAGTAGTATAATCATATATAGCATGAGTTACATGTTAATGTGTTTTATGAATATTATGTGAACTATGAAGATGATTATTATAATTAATGAAATTTGTTTGGGTGATAAGATGCTTTGTGATGATAGATAATAAAATTTGGAAGGTGAGTTGCGACAATAAGACAAATCGAGTTGTGAGTAAATTTCGAGGGCGAAGTTTATAAGCATGGTATATTAAAATAACTTTCGTTCAAATACTAAAGTTATTTTAATAATATTTTAGTAGCTCGGTGGTGTGTCATTAATTTGAGATTAAAAATTTGGGAGAAATATTAAATAATATGTTAATTATTGATTAAGATGCTTCGAAAGTAGTATAAACATTTTTGAGAAATTAGATGAATTCATGAGTCTATAAATAATACAAGTAATGCCCGATAATTTTTGAAGCGTGTAGTATTGTTGGTTTCAACCATATGTTTTATATTTAATTCAGTACTACCAGCGAAACATGAAATCATCCTTTTTTTTTTGTCTGCATAAGAACTACTACTACTAATTTGGGTTAACAACTTCGTTAATATGACTTAAGTAAGATATCATATTTCCATATGGCGTCCTTAGAGGGGGTGTGTGTGAATAAGGACTAAAGTGGGTGACCGTTTTTATGCTACTCTGACTTTAATACAAGTTTACTTTGGAAATCTGACTTTTTACCAATTTATAAAATAAATACAGGAATATGCTTTAAAATAATATACTTACAATCCATATATAGATTATGAATAGATAAAATAAATAAAAGCTTGATCTAGCAATCATTATGTGCAATAAACATCAAAACTACATGATCAATATTTAACATTAGCTCATTCATGCATAATCTGATTAATTCATTGTTAATTCGATCCTAGTGATCTATTTAACATATCACGATTCAATACAAGATATACTATAGGTGAGTTTAAGACAGAATTCTTGATGTGGATTCATGTAGTTGTTCGATTAGGAATATAACAATTAAGTTCATTGATCAGAATCAAACTATCAATCATGAGTAATGAATTACGAACAACATAGGATATTCAATTTAAATTGAATTAAACTTGTCCTACTCGATACTCAAGTAAATTCAATTATGTACACTTATATTCTAATTCATAAGCTAATATAGTGGTCCTAGCATTTCTATAATTATATAATATCAACAATAAGGTAAAGAGATGAAGAGTTAGAAACCAGCCTGATATTAACGAACTTGTGAATCCCCAGTCTTTCGGCCTTTGAAACTTAAACCTAAGAGATTTGGAAGTAACCATTATATATTATCAGTAACCCCTCATGGTACAAATCATGCTACTCAATATATACAGATCTAAATAAACCGCTAGACCACTATTTCGCCTCTAGGCAACCACTAGAAACCACTTTCGGCTTGATCTTGAAATTCACCCAGAATCCGAAGTCCTTGACCTTGAACAAGCGTTAGCTATACCACTGAACCTTCTAGCAATCTCTCTAAGGTGTGCTCCTATCAACTAGGAGACCCAAACTCTCTACTCTGAGAACTCTTGGGGTCACTTTATTGTTTGGCTTGGTAGCACCACTGACATAGTATCGATTCCTAGTTTGGAAGTAAGCCTCACTGACACCTCGAGCCCTTTTCTACAGTCTAGAGCCTAATCCAACTAATTAAAGAGACATCTTAATCACTTGGATATGTTACAAGTTCTCTTTAAATTACTCCATGATAAGAAAATATTACAAACATAATTTAACTCACTGATGGTAGATATGAACTTAGGCTTGTTGAACTCCTTGTTGAGTGAATATGAACTTTGACTCTTGAACTCCCCGTTTAGGCGTTTCATCAAACATAGCAGGTATTTTTATTTCCCATTCTCATTTTCAAGTTTTTAAAATTTCAATAAACTAACTCTTTTGATAATTCACAATTAAAACTCACATGTTTGAGGAGATTTTGTGTTTTTAAAAGATGAGAAATAAGTATAAAAGCGTTTAGGATTAATTGGGAAGAGTTGGGAGAAGATAGAAAGAGTTAGGATTTTATATGGATGAAAATAGGTTCAAGCGGTCAAAAAGCGATTTAAGTTTTAACCTTCGTAGTGATCATCGAGGAGCAAAGGGCGATGGAAGCCTGATGAAGCTTTGCGAAGAGATTCAGCTTAAGCAAGGCATTCAACGATAGAACTCACCAGTAGAACTTACGGGAAGTTTCACTTTCGGCTTCATCGTGACCTTCATCGAGTGCTCCATCATGACCAATACCTGGTGACTTCGATGTTTTAAAGTTCCTGTTTACATTGAGCCTCAATGAGACCAAATGGTCACAGTCGATAACAAAGATGATTTCCCAACATTATAACTCTGATTTTGGCCGATTCATCGTTTTAAAGCTCTTTTAAAATCCTTTAATAATATGAAATCAAACCTGATTTATCATTGATATTTTTAAAATTTATTTTGATATTTTCTTCACTTTAAACCTGCTAACTTTTTGTCAAATGAATTCGAAAAACTTCTCAAATGGCCTTTAGTCGAAGATTAAGGAAGGAAAGTAAAGTTAGATTCAAGCCATAACTTTATCTGTTCAAGACTCATCTCTTCCGATCTTGATTGTTAATTCATTTTTTCTTGACTGGTCCTTTCTTAAGCGTTCACCCATTTCGTCTTTTTAGCCTTGTATTCTCACACTTGAAGCTCGTGACATTTCTTCATTGTTTTGATCACGTTGATGCTTGTGCTTGGTTAATATGAATATGAACTTTCGTCCAACAAACACCTTTCTAACATGTCTGTAAAGAATAAATCACTTGAGACGTATATTTAGAGTAAATTAATGTTTAAGTCTAATTAAAACAAGATTGTGCGAACACATAGTCCAACAGGATGTGGTCGAAACTAGAGATAGATTCAGGCCATTAGTTAAGAAATATACTCAGTTAGAAGAAAAAGTATTATTATAGTAATACGATTTTGCATTGGATAGGATTTGAGTAAGGACCGGTAGCGTGGAATAGCTAGTTGACTTGAGATTAGTTTGCAGTGAAAATCTCACGGTAACCCCTTTCATATATATATATATATTATGTTTTTATATATTTGGTATGTATTGAAATATTGGTTATATTAGAATGTATATTGAACTCTTGGAATTGATGTTATGATATTATTTAGCATGATTGTTTGTGAGTTATATTATGAGTGTTGTGTGTGTGTGATACATGTTAGTATTGGTTGTATATTGTTATAGATTGTTATGTGTGTTTTCTTTTCTTGAGGTTGAGTGGGTGGAATGAGATTAGATATGCATATTGACCCAGGTTGCCCGGTGATCGGGGAGAATAGTATTTATATTGATGGATTTTCCCGATCGGGGAGGTTATCTTATGCATATTGATGGGTTGCCGGTGTCAGAGAATGGTATGCATATCGATGGGTTGCCTCGATCGGGAGGTTGTGAGATGTGTATATTGGTGGATGATGTGACCTGCATATTTGATGGGTTGCCCCGGGATGATGTTATATTATATATAATGGTGGGATGCCCTGGATGCTAGATATGCCGGTGGAGGATGGACATGCAGATGGAGGATGGACATGCGGATGGAGGTTTGGATATTGTATTTTGTTGGACTTACTTTTTGTTGGTTATGTTGTTTTTACTTGAATAGATATTTAATTATTTGTAGTTGATATTTATGAATATATGTATAAGGTATATATATGTTTTGATACCAAATACGAGATGTTTGAATAAAGAACCATCGTATAGTATGAATAGTTGTTACCTTATTTACTCATTATTGATTATTCACAACATACATATATAAATGTGATTATATATGTTTGGATACCATTCGGGGTATTTATATTCACTAAGTTTACTTAACTATCCCTTACATGGGCGTTTTTGAGCTAAGGTTTTTTAGGAGTTGTTTGATGAGGGTTGTAAAGGAGCTGCATTTGACAAGTTTGACTAGATATTAGGTGAGAAAGTGGTGGCTAGGAAGTCCCTGTGATCCTTCGTCTATTGATTTTTTCTTTTGTATCGTATATTTAGAAACTTAATAGTCTTTTGAGGTCATATTGAGTTGATTAATTACTATGATGTATTTTGGAATTAATATCGTTATGATATTTGGTTGTATTACTAAAACCTTGATGTATGATTATTTGGATGATGCGTTTTTAGTGGTATGTTGTTGGTTCACCCTGATTTTAGTAGTAATATCAAATGAAGTCTTTTTATGTTGTTATTCATCGATTGGTGACTCTGGAGTATTCGGGTTGATGTGATCTTAACTATAGGTGACACAGTCGTTACAATATGACTATTTGGGACCTACTCACATGGGGGATAGGCAGGTGGAATATTCTGAGGGTGATAGTGAAGATAATGCTTATAATGAGGAGTCTGAAGGCTTAGTTGATGAGGACTACAATATGGAAGATGATGACACCTTGATTGATATAGATAGATCGGGGAAGTTAGGAAGGTGGATCACGTCCAACCTTTCAAAATTTTCTAAATCAGAGTGCATGAGTGATTAGGTAGTTGATGGTGATATAGATTTAGGGTCTGATAATGAGGACTTGAGAAATGATAAAAGTTCTAGTGATGATGAAAGAGCTGGTAGTAGGCTAGATAGTTTCCTTAAGTATAACAGGAAAACTGATGATAGACATCCAAAGTTTGCTTTAGGTATGCTTTTTGGTTCTAGGGAAGAGTTAAAGTCTGCAATTGATACATATAGTATTAAAATTGTTCGAGAAATTAGGTATGTCAAAAATGAGAAGAAGAGAGTTAGAGTAGTGTGTAAAGATAAAGAATGTGAGTGGTTCATATATGCCAAACAGTTAAGTGGAGAAACAGGGCTACAAATTAGGAAATGGCATTTAGATCATACATGTATGCATGTGTATGATAATAAGACACTCAAATCATCATGGCTTGTTAGGCATTATAAGAAGAAGTTTAGACATTTACCTACCTATAAGCCTTCATATTTTTGAAAAGAAATGACACTTAAGCTAGGACAACATATTAGTAAGTGGCAGGCTTTTAGGGCTAAAGCAACAGCCTTGAAATCCATATATGGTGATGAGGATAAGAAGTTTGAAAGGCTTTGGGACTACTATATAGAAGTGATAGAGACTAATCCTGGCACTTCTTGCTATGTGAAGACAATTGAAAATGAAGAGGGCGCTGGTATTTTTCAAAGATGGTACATGTGTTGTGCAAGCTGCAAGGAAGGATTTAGAAGTGGATGTATAAATATTGTAGGGGTTGATGGTTGTTTCTTGAAGACTAAGAGGGGTGGTCAGCTTCTTGTAGTAGTTGGCATAGATTCAAATAAAAACATCTTCCTCATTGCATATGGGTTGGTTGAGGTATATAATAAGAATAGTTGGGAGTGATTTCTAGGACATTTATATGAAGATATAAGAACAACCACTTGTGATAGAGAATAATATGAATGGACTTTTATGTCAAACAAGTAGAAGGGCTTAATAGAAGCATTCAAGACAGTTATGTCTATGGTTTCTCATAGATTTTGTATGAGGGATTTGCATGAGAACTTTAAGAGAGCGGAGTTTAAAAGGCTCGGAAACATTTGAAAGTATTATGAATGATTCTGACATCTTCCACAACTTCTTTGTGTATTACAAGGAGGCAATGAAAAAAATGAAGTCTCTTGATGTTCTTGCACTCAAGTGGTTTGAAGATAAGGATCTTTAGTCACTAGAGGGAGGCATATTTTACTTCTAAATGTGTTGTCTTCTTAAATAATATGTGTAAGGTGTTCAACTCCTTTATTCTTGATGCAAGGAATAAACCTATATTGACAATCATGCCAATGATAAAGGATTTGATCATGCAGTTGGAATTAAATGAGGAATAAAATTTGATCGTGGGAGGCAAATTGTGTCCAAAGCCAAGAGCAAAACTTATTAAATATGTTAGATACTTTCGAGGTGGTTCAACAAATCAATGGGTTGTAGATTTGGACAGAGAAATAAATATTCTTGTAGAAATAGCTTCAATGGAATTCCAATACAAATATCTTTGTCCTACGTGACCCAGGTTGAATTGAAAAATAATTGAAGATTATGTTGATGAGTGATATACAATTATTTTACAAGTGGATTTATTCTCAAATCAATTGTAATATTAGGACCTAAGCATGGCTCAAGCAGAAAAGGTGGCATCCAACGCCTCAATCCATAATACATAAGAGTGTTGGAGGTTCGGAAAGTTTAAGAAGTAAATCCATTGAATGGAGTGAGTATTAGGAAAAGAATCAAAAGTGAGAAAATATTTGTACCAAAACATTATATAGACGAGCCATGACAACGGGGTTTGGTGATTGCTTATATTTTAGTTCATATGTTTATCTTTTGTTTATTTGTTTAGCCTTCTTGGTTATGCACATTTTGTAGAAAGGACATGATAAGCTTGGGTTTATTTTGTTTCATGACGATAACAAAAATCATAATGAGACATACAATATGTCCCGATCTTGATCTAAAGTAGTCAAGTTCACATTTGAAAGCCTTGAACAATGCTGAGAAGCATATACAACTCATTAGTCAGTGTTTTCTCAAACTGTTGGTGTTTTGATTCGGCGCCTCCACGATATTTCTTCTTTCATCACGTGATCCGGCCTTCAAATCGACAAGGACAAATGCAAAAGGCCTCAAAATATTTTTATTCAAAGCGGGCAAAAACACCGCCAACATGAAAGACTTGTCACAAGATTTGAATATTTGATGTTTAATTTCAGTTTTTTATCTAAACATTGCTACATTCCCTGCTTAGTTGATTCTAGTTTTGTCATCTATCCTATATATAATTAGGGAAGGGGAGAATTAGAGATTATTTTTGAAGTTTCATGATCTTTTCATAAGCAATCAATATGTAATAACTTGTCAAATTAAAGAATAAATATTATATGTTTTTAACTTTCCCACACATTATGCTCCCATTCTATCATATAATTTGGAGAGGGGTCAGAGTTATTTTAAGCCCGTGATCTTTCATAAGCAATCGACATGTGACCTTGTCCCAGAATTAAAGAATAATAATTATGTAATTTTAACTTTCCATCGTATGTTGTTTTAAAATAAATTTGATTATTTTCATTCCTCTTATCTTTTCATAAAGCAATCAACGTGTGACACTTGTCCCGAATTAAAGAACTCTTGGGTATGTAATTTTTAACTTTCCGTCATGTATTGTTTAGATAAATTTGATTATTTCATTCCTACTCACTTTTGTCATGTTTCTTCTAAAGTTAATATCACTAAAGTATTTATAGCAAGTTAATTTAATACATAATATCAACGATTTTGCTCTGTACCGATTATTTAAAAAATTAATCCTCACAGAATAACGACTGTACATCGATAGCTAGTGTTTTTGTAATAGCTTAATATTAACTTTAACTTGTAACCTATTTTTGGAATCAATATATGCTTAGTCACTTCCAATTTTTGTCATGTTCATTTCTTTTGTTATGCTATGCTTACTCAGGTATATATCAAAACAGATCCATAAATTCAAACAAAATTCTTGCATAAATTTTAACATTATGCTAAACTCTTGCATAAATACATTACATTATTACATAAATTGCCACAAAAAAGCTAAAAAAATAGTAAAATAACAAGAATCTTAAATTTTCTTTTCAAATTATCGATTTTCATTTCCATCTTGTTACATTTTTTGAGAAGTCCCAAGATAATTGACTTCTTTAGAACAGTGGATCCTTTAGATTCTTGGCATTCCACGACCATAGCTTACGACAGGACATTTACAAATAAATATTTTCATTACTAAATTGGATAAATAAATTAACCATTTAAAATTAGGTTTTATTTAAAATTAGACTTTAATTGCTAATTTCATTTAAATTCTTGGTCTGCGTTAAATAAATTTAAAGTGCAATTTAACAAATCACAAGAAGAAATATTTTAGCGAATATTTATTTAGAGGAATTTAAAATTTTGCACGGCATAATAACTGAAACTTCTTTAGAATTTCCTCTTGGTCTGTTATTGGCAGGGCGTATTCCCATGCAAGAAAGAATAATATATAAATTATCAAACTTCTTTAAAGCTTCATCTTTGAAATTATCGTTGGTTGGATTTATTGAATGGAAATCGGACCGATGGTGGAACATTATTCATACAACACAACAGATAGGAGTCCAACAAAATGACCAAACCAAAGAGACGGACCCTACTAGGTCACCATGTTCATCTTTTTCGATTTATTGTTCACTTAGCATTGCCCTTTAATTGAAGCTTTGTTGGTTAACTGAAAAAAAACAAAAGTAAGGCATTGTTTAGGTATGCACCTCGCTAGTCAAACCGACCGAATAAAAAATTCTTATGCTCATATAAAGTCAGTGTACATCTTCAATGATGGTTGCCTTATTAGATAGGGTGTATATAAGAGTGAGAATTGATGATCATAATAAGGAATACATTAGATAAAATAAATTTACATTGATCAATCAAAATGCCATAAATAATTATTATTGTGGGAGAGTTAGTTGAATTGAATAATACTTCATCCGTTTCAATTTAATTCATCACGTAGTAAAAAAAAAAATTCTTTTTTGCTTGTTTATATATAGGATTTTAATGTTTTCTTAATTTTTATTTTTTATCTTTTTATAAAATATTTTTATCTTAAACAAATAAATAAAGTATTTTTTGATAAAGTTTTTTTAAGTTATATTAGTACCGATAATATTATTAAACTCCTTAATAAAAATATTTTTTATTTTCATGATCAATTAAATTGAAAATGGACTATGATTTGCATTGAGAACTAACATATACATTCTTTCTATTATAGTGACTCAAATGAGTAGAAAGATGTTAAAATGCGCAATAATGTTGTTTCGATATTGATAGTATGTATGTGTAGTTCACGGCTTCACGCACCCTGATCAAAGGTCAATTTGATCATAAACATGATATGACTTCTCTTGCTAACATTCTCAGGTTTACTTGCTTGACACGTTCTTTGCTGTAGAGACCATACTACCAAGTTAGAAAATTTAATGATAACAAAACTAAAGAATGATAGATATTTGGAAAGTGCAAAAGAATGAGTAGAAGCAACATCTTTATTCCCAATGAGCATCAAAGTGCCTTCTACTCCTTGGCATTCACGGATTGGTTATGTAACAATGCTTCTTGTAAGGATCTTCAGTTTGGTTTTGATTGATATGAATCGTCTGATTATTCTTTTGATAAAAATGATGAGTGTGAGCATCCCACTAATCCCAATTCGGCTCAGAAGTCAATGCTGAAATGGGACAGTGTATTGTAAAACTCTTTTGTATCCTTTCTTTTGTTGGCCCTATTAGCTATATCATCAGTCATCACTCGGGCGGTCAGGCCACTCTTTTTTGACGTTGATGCCAAGCCCCCTAGACCCTAAGGGTCACCTCGTTGTGGACTTGGGGGGAAACAAATCAGAGCCAAAGAAATAAATTTGTATCATTTATTTTACTCGGAGTATGCATTTAAAGTCAAATTATCTAAAACTCCGAACCGACCCATTGATATTTTATTCAACATATAAATGATTTCCGGTGGTAATATCTTCTTTCATTCAGCAATAATACATTTGAACTTTGATAAATCAAACTTTTGATAGTTTTAATTTCATAAATAAAACTGTGAGCACATAGCATTATATAAATTGTTACATAGTTTTTGATTTCATCCCTAAACGATCTTTCCCTTGAGCTTGGTGGTGAGGTGGGGGCGTGGAGGCAGGTGATGTGATTAATTGTTAATTATAAAATTATTTTGATATGTGGTTGAGCTATATACTTAGGGTCGTCAAATTATTTTTGATGTTATTTGAAATTATTTTTTTTAAATTTAAATTTTTATTATTTAAAAGCATCTGAGTATAATTTGAAAAGAGTTTTAGTTATGAAAAATTCATTTTAGATATACTTGAAAGGTTGAATAATTTAGTTAATTATTTCAAAATTTTGTAAAAGGTGCCTAGATGAAATTAAGCCATTTTGATATAACTTAAGTAATCTTTGTCAATTATTAAATTATTAAATTATGTGATTTTCTGAATTAAAAGGTATCTAATAATTACATGACAATATATATTGACCAGAAGTACATTATTCATTCATTTATAAATAATTTTTTTTTATAATAGTCATGGGAGTTTAAATTTTGCATTAAATCTTCATATATTTAAATTAATTGTTTCTGACTTTAGAGATAAAATTGCTTATCAGACTACATATGCATTGCTAAAGTACAAACAAAATAATATTATGAAAATATTTTAAAAATAAATCAATGATATCCATTTTATATTTGTATTGAATAAAATGTAATTTATAATTCGGCGCGATGTGGAATGCCGAAATGTAATTGGTTTACGAAATAGAAGAATTTTTATGTTAATGTATAAAAATACTCAGTATTTGCTAATAAATATTATGTTTTCTTATTTACTTTTAAGTATTACGTACATTTTACTTCCAAATCAAATAATGGTCAACGGGGTTTAAAATGAGAAAAATGTGTGCATAATTAGCTTGAAATTTGAAACAACAATGTAATTGCTAAAAACCACTTATCACTTACAAGATTGAAAGTGATGATGAATCTATTTACTCAAATTTATATCTGTCCTTTAACAGTAATCATCAATTCATTGTGGAAAGTAAGAGTCAACAACGTAAGTAATAATGATTGATTTAAATCAATTTGGTGTCAAGGCTACTTAATTTCAATTTTCAAGTCAATTAAAACGTTTGACTAAATACTTAAAAGATTTAATTCTATTCTAATTTAGTTTTAGACAAATATTATCCCTATTCAAAAAGTTACGGAGTATGAGATATGAATGTTTGACTTGCAGTATTTAATACTCCATTTCTTAACATAAGCTCAAAATTGAATAAGGGATTCATTTTTTAAAAATGAATTAGTTGTCTTTTAACATAGTCTCAAAATTGAATGAGGGAATCCTTTCAATTAAATTAAGATGGTTGACCATTACACTTTTTATTTATTTTTATGTTTGTAGTATTAATTTATGAAGTATTGATATGTGATATTCGTCTCACAAATGCTTGAATCACTTTTTAGTCGTTAATTGATAAATATAAACAAAAATTTTATTTCTTTTTCTTTTGTGTCAATACTAAAATTAATCTGAAACTTATGTTGATATTTTCGTTTTATCCATAATAAAGTACTTTTTATTTTTAAAATTAATTAAAGTATTTTTTTGATAAAAAAGTAAATTTATGAATATATTAATAATAATATTAATGTTTCTTAATAAGTATTTTTTATTTCGTGATCGAATAAAAGCGTCACGGAGAAAGTATTATTTTATTAGTTTTTAAAAGTTGTGTGTGCATGTTATTACTATAACAATTCTCAACATATTGATCTCCCTCCCATTATAAAAGATACGGAGTATTTAACTAATAAGTAAAATATTCCTATAAATTTAGTGAGGATGGAGTATTGACCGTTGGTCTGCATTTCTCTTGCTCCTATAAATCTCCTCAACCCCACCAAAAGAAAACCATTAACCAAACTTGTAACAGCAAAATAAAAAGAGTTTTTAATACAACAATGGTGAGGACTGAGGAGAGATGTTGAAAAAAAGCCAAAGTTAAGTCTACTGTAGAGCAAAATCAAAAGAAAAAACAAGAATAAGCAATCCCCATTCACAGCACATCAAAGCAAATAACCTTGTTTTTCACTCTTCCATCTGTTCTTCTCCACCCAAAAAGCCAAACCAAACCAAACCAACCCAAAACTTACTCTTCTTCCCCTTTCCATCCTCATCATTCCAAATTTCCAATGGAGGTCACCTCAAAACCTCAAGAAAATGAAATATGTTCTCCTATGAATAGATCATCAGCCACTCTACCATTGACTCCCAAAACAACCATTTCAAGATCAGAATCCAACCCTTATCCAACAACCTTTGTCCAAGCAGACACAACATCATTCAAACAAGTTGTCCAAATGCTTACCGGATCATCAGAAACCTCTAAACAAACTTACAAGCAACCCCCATCATCAGATCTTCAGAACAAAGGAGGTTTCATCATTCCACCTAAAAAGCAGGGCTTTAAGCTGTATGAAAGAAGAAACAGCCTCAAGAATGGATTAAGGATCAACCCTTTTGTTGGAAGCAGCAGCAGCGGAGGAAGCTTTTCTCCTAGGAACAATAAGCGTCCTGAGATATTATCTCCAAGCATTCTTGATTTCCCATCACTTGTTCTTAGCCCTGTTACACCGTTGAATAATGAAGAGCAATACCATAATTGTTCATCTGAAGAAGAGAAAGCTATAGCTGAGAAGAAGTTTTACTTGCATCCTTCACCAAGAACAACAACACCAACAGACGACTACTCTGAGCCTCAACTTTTGTCATTGTTTCCTCTTACTTCACCTAAAATCTCAGGGGGGGCTTCTTCTTAAATCTATGTTCATGTATTATCATTTTTCTTAATAACGTATTACTAATATTTATGAGTAGTTATCTTATTAGGACCAAGAAAATGTACTAGCAAATATGAATGATTATAATGGATCGACATTTGTCTTAACTGTGCACTTTCTTCTCTCTTCTTCCACTATTGTATCCTCAATTATGTTTTTTATTCATGTTTTGCATTTAAACATCTTAGCTATATCTGATTCTTTTATTACCATTTTCATTCTAGAAAAACAATGAACTTGAAGGTGTAGCTAGGCAGCTAGCCAATATCTGACTCCACAGATCAGAGTGGAGAATTGGAGATAAGAGCTCTCATACACACCAATCACCAACCCCCTTGATTAAGCAAATAATACTCCATAACTTCTCTATTCTTGATTTTTCTAGTATAACTACCATTTTTTTCTTCTAATTTCCCTCTTTTTCATATATTCCTCCAATTCTTTATACGTGTTTAATATTTTAGATTAGTTTTAAAGGTAATATATTTTTTTTTTGTAATTTTTTGTAATATAGTTAAAATTATTTTTCATCTTTTTCGAAACTTCTCTTCAAAAAATTATAAAAACATTTACTAAAAAGGATTTGAGGAAGTTCTATTATATTCTTATTTAGGGATATTTCAACTAAGCTTATTGAATAGTCTATGATAAACAAAATAAACAGTTTAATAATCGTATGCTAGTACATTGCCAACAATTTTGGGTAGAGAGTCTCATAGTGTTATATAATTCTCCTGTAGTCCTGTATTCCAAATTAATTGATGTTTCACAAGAATTTAAGAGACATAAGTGATCGATAAAATTATAAATATTTTATCGAATTTTTCTAAAATGTGTTCTTAGATTACATAAATGTCAATAAAAAATATATTCTATTTGATAGAAAATTTGCATTTGAAATTTGATATAAGAATATTTGTTAAATAAATTTTCTTGTATAATATCATGTATTATATTTTACTAATTATCTTATTAACATGAAAAAACAGATATTTTATTACAAATAAATATTAAGAAGCCTATTAACTTATCAACAAATAAAAGAAACTTAAGAAAAGATAAAAACAAGCCTATATTCCTACTCTTATGAGTTAAGAACTTAATTGAGATATAAATCATATAATTGCGTAAGCAATCGCCTATATATAAAAAAAAATTGATAAATGATAAGTGGAAGTTATACAGTAGCTGGTAGTGATAAGAAGGATCAAATTCTTGGATTCTGAAGCATTTATTCAAATGCAATTATTCTTGATTAATGGGGTTTTATGGAATCAAATTCATATTCTTGTATTAGTGGACATTATCACATATGGTTACATATTAAATCAAAAGAATATGATGAAGTTAGCACATCCGAACGAACATAAATGGATCGAAAATAAGTACTCCAGGAATATTTATGCTGTTCGATCACTTTTATTAGTCAATTTTTATCTCGCTTGCTGAGATTAAAAGAGAAGCTATATCTAGCATATATAGTACATGCATGTTGCTTCATTTGCCTACACTTGATTTTCGAAGTCAAATTTGCAATGCTATAATTAAGCCCTAAGTGTATGACCTAATTACAAACGATTCTCTTGTTCCACACATTATTAAAGCTAAATGATGTCTCATCTCATTTCGTTACGACGGATTCATCGGTGGAGGAAAAAAGATGTTAGTGGAATTCGTGTGAGATGATTAGTGGGGAACAAGTAAATCAGGGAACTTAATAATTTTCTATGGTGGATTTATTTATAATCTCATATTCAATGCTTATTACATGTTTTCTGGTTGGAGTCAAACTAATACTAAAGTAAACCAAGATACAAAAAAAACAATAATAGCACATACGAACGCCATAATTTATGATTGAATATTTAGTATCTCAAGCTTTATTATTCTAGCAAGTAGCACCACTTTGTGAATATATATTTTATTGAAGCTTTTCAGAAAATGACTTGTTATGTTAGAAGTAGACTAGGTACTTAAATATTTTCTCAAGGTTTTGTTAATTTCAACTATAGTTATTAGTTAGTTGAAAAGTTAGTTCAAAATACATAAACAAGAAGAAAATAAGAAGCACAGATTTGTAAATAAACCGACCTTCCTACTTGCAATCTTGCCTCCAAAATCTTAATAATTGAGATTATAATAAATAATATGTTGTTCAAATCTCGAATGAAGTATTTCACATACACAGTCGACAATTTATAAATAGAATTGCTTAACAATTTTAGTTATTTCCAGCACAAGTTTCAACTAAAGTTGTTTACAGAGAACCGAATAGATACAACTAAGGGGTTCAGTAACTTCCACAATAAGAACACTAGAAGCAAACTTGAAGCAATTGATCAACTTCATTTATTTTTTCAATATTTCTGTTGAAGAAATGCTTAGTGGCAACAATAAGTTCTCATTTTATTTATCCAGCAGAAAGGCTTGTCATGAGTTGAGTCGAACTAAAATACATTAAACAGGCTAAAACTCGTAATTAATTAAACCAACACTTGAATTTCGTTGCTGCCTTGAGAAGAAAGGTCGATTTTTTCCCATTTGATGATTAATGTAAGCAGCAGCAAACAAGCAGACTGGCAAAACAAACCGCAGACTAATCCGATCCACAAGCCCTGCAGATTTCACAACCAAAATATGCAGGAATCATACCATGTTCCTCATCATGTTCGATTTTTCATTACAAACAAATAGATGAACAATATTCAGAAGAACAAAACTCGTGCAAAACAAAGAGACACAAGTGTTTACCTTAGCGTATAATTTCAATTTAAAAGCAAGAACAGCTGCTATCGGCATTCCAACTAGATAAAATGCTCCCAAGTTAATGCCGAAAGCCAAATGCTGCCAACCACATCCTCTAGCCACCCCTGTCATATTCAAATATCTCCTTAAAATCATAAACTATTTCATTTTAGAAAATGGCATACAAAACCAACAAACCTGAGAGAACCCCTTGGTTGAAATCTAAGAGAATGGACAGCATAAGAAATGGTACAACTGAAGTGTAGCCATCAATTATAACTTTGCTATTGCTAAACAAGCCAGCAAAAGCATCATGCCCAAGTCCTAAAGCCAAATCCACAATAAGCGCAAGAAGAAGACCCAATTTGAGAGTGACAGATACTGCATGCTTGGCTCGACCGACATTGCCAGATCCTAACTCATTTGATACTCTTGTGCTAAAGTTTCAATAGAACATTTTAGTGTCATGACAGGCAAAAAGTCCACAAAAAAGAAAGCGCTAAGTTTTGAAGCATCAAACTCCCATTATGCAAAGAGCAAAGGTCAGACGACTTGAGAAGTATAAAACATCTTACAATTTTAAGATGAATGAATTATCTTAAGCATATCGAGTACCTCGCTGCTGCACTCAGACCATAAGCAATCATGTAGCAGATACCTTCTGTATTAACACTGAGAAGTATAAACTCAGATATTAGTATATTGATCAGCAAACAACCACTTCTCTATTCAAAGATATGGAGAAGTTTCTAGAGAAGGGCCCAATCTTACCACATTGCAATCACTGAGGTTGTTATTTCTGAATTTGGCATCAACCCAGATAATATCACAAGAATCTCAAAAGCCCAATATTCTAAACTGAAAAATATCAAAATAGTAAACAATAATACTAGTAAGCTACCATACATCAACATTAACAAGCTAGCAAGCCTTAATGGCCCCCGAAGAGGATCCCGTCTAAGCGGGGTAGGGGAGTCGGATGGTACACGACATTACCCTGTGGAAACAAGGGGCCTGTTTCAAAATTGGCCCAAGAGTGAAGTGCAAACACTATCTACTACTTCACAATCGATAAGAAGTGTAGGTAGAGTAATTAACCATTTTGATTAATTTCAATAAATCCTCGAGCCAAATAATATAAATTTGATTACTCCATAGGACTAGTAACCCATCATAAACTGTTGAAATTCCCAAATCATAAGATGTTCTTTCTATGACCAAAACCTAAACATGTGACACAGGTCACATGACTTTAACTACTTATTGTTAACAATTACAAAAATGCACCAAGATGCCGGTTTTTGAAGCTTAGATGGCGCTTACAAGCTTAGTGGGAGATGAAGTTAAGATGAGTGTGAGTACTAACCAAACCATGCCAGCTGAAGGAAGTCCCAACTTTAAGTTTCCAAAGATTCGATGAAATGAGTCCAAAGAAAAGCCTTCCCATGTTTTCTCAAATCTTTTGGCACAAAGAATGTAAAAGGCAAGCATAAAAACTGACAACCAAAAGGAAAGTGAAACTGCTAAAGCAGGACCCTTAAAACCAAGAGCAGTCCAATGGACTAGAGCATAACATATTCCAATGTGCACAAGCAAAGGGGCTACGGAGCACCAAACCAATGGAATAATAACAGATTGTGTTTGAAGAAATCTCAACATGTTATTCAAATATCCATAAGCAAATAAACCTGGAATGAGATATATCAAATATGTTCCAGCTAATTTAGCGATGCTAGGATCTTGATGTAATGCAATTAGAATAATATCAGAGTACCACCATAGGATAGATATTAAAACACTGCATAGTGTTGAGAGTATGCAATTTGCTTGCAAATAAACACCCATCATTCCATACAATTTAGCTCCATAAGATTGGCCGCATAACGTCTCTAGTGCTCCGCTCAGGCCTACCAGGAAAGAGAAGCCAGAGACAACAGACCAAGAGTTAGCAAGGTTGGAAGAAGCAAGTTGGAGGTCTCCAAAGTGCCCAGCGAACATCACCGATATAATTGGAATCAAGTAATAGCAAAGATTGGTGAGGATCATTGGTAAAGAGAACAATGTTTGATCTTTTGCTTCTTGCAAATCCAATACTTTGTCCCACCATTTTTTATCAGCTCCATTGTTGTGGGATTCAACCAGAGGATTCCTATTCGTTTCCGAACTGTTCAACTCCATCTTACTTTTTTTGCTTCTTACTGTTCCGACTGATAATGATTATGATAATGTTGAAACAGTCAAATAAAACAGCCAAATATGTCACAACCATACATGTGAATCACATTCACATATATGTGGACTATTATTGTCCTCACACTCACATAGTCACGTATACTAACTCCGTCAGATTTATAAATCATATTTTCCTATCCAAATTTATTAACAAGTCATCTATTTCTTCATTTATCTTTCATAAAAATTGAATTGACTAATCAATATTTTAATTATTACTAGATAAATATTTAATATACAAACAATCACAGAAACATAAATTACAACTTATGCAGCACTCCATTAAATATTAGGATCATCTAATACAATATAAATGAGAATAAATTAGGACTAATATGATTATCCAAGCTTCAATTAATACTGAGTCTGTGATCGTATGGGAGGTTGGGTTTTAATTTACTTTCCTTTTTTTTGGTGTCATTATATTAGAAGCTACATAAATTAATCTTCGATTATTTAATAAAATCTACAAGATAATATTTTAAATGATCCAATTCTAGATAACTTATTAAGCTTTTGAAACTCAAATTTTTAGATAACTTAATCACTTTTAGAATTTTGAAGTATATGTAATCAAATTATGCATGTCTTGTCATGATCTCTTGGTATGGAATGTCATTCTGTGTCTTAAGAAGCAAAGAAAGCTTTTGAAATTTGATCTTACGATGTCGATTCGATTAAAATGCTTAAAAAATACTTTATGTTAATCGAGTTCGATCAATGAATTAAAGTACTACTTATTCGCCCGTCAATTGACGGACGTAAAGTAGCTAGTTTTCTTATAAATTTGGACGGATGGAGTATATGTTTTATAGTCCATGTGCATCATTCACTTGCAAATAAATGAAATAATGGACTATTATTGTCCTCACACTGAGTCTCTGACAGTCCCAGGCACTCGCATATATATGGTTTTACTCGGCAGTTGTATTAACACTTGGTCTTTGGTTTTGTAAGCCCTTTGCCAAATGTTTAACCTCGAGTAGTGGTGTATAAAGGATCAGGTTTTGGTGGGACGTCGAGAATTAGGTCAGAATTTATTAGGATTCCGAATTCGTCTAAGGTTCGTTAAATTTCACTGAATGATTTCAGGTCAGTTAAGAAAGTGAAGACAGACGGGGCCAAAGGATTAATCTTAGATCAAAATTCGGTGGATTTATTCGGCCCTCGCCTGATTCGAGGCACGTCCCGCTGAAGCGTGGTATCGTTTATCTTGGCAATTGCCCCGCTTTGGATGAAAGTAGTGCCGCTGGATGAATTGATAATATATTTATCAGCGAATAATAAAACACACATTTCTAATTAAAATATTTCAAATATATTGATAGATAACTTAGATTTGATGTTATTAATATATTATCTTTTATTTGATATATTATCTTGAGAAATAATTAAAATGATTCTATTTAAATCATAGAGAGTTATTTAATGCAGATGTTAATAGTAAATGGATAACAACATAAGATTCATTAATATATAAAGGTTGTTTGTGTCGAATAATATATTATTAAAAGAGAAATATTAGATTATAATGTTACAAAGTAATAATATTGTATTCTAGTTCTTTTTAACTATTTGATAAAAGTTATTATTTAATGTTGAAAAGATATTATTAATATGGATAGGCGTGAGATATTTTTATAGTATTGAATAATATGAATAGCATTAGATGCGTGATATATTATTTAAATAATTGAGAGCTTTATTATTTAAAATAATATATTAAATGTAATTGCACTAAAATGTAACATTAAACAAATTGAATAATATGTTTAAAGTAAAATTAAATACAATTTTATTCTTTGTATATATGAAATATTATTTGTTTTAATAATATATTATTTAAGTAAAAAATTTATGGAATAGTTACCAATGGGCTAATGGACAGGAGTGGGTTGAGAAAACGGGTTATTGCTTGGTCCAAGTAGGACCCACTAGCTGCATTTGATCAAATAGGAGATGGACGCGTGGTGTACATAATTAATATGGAACGAGTTCAAATTCAATAAAAAATCTGACATTTGTAGGTGGTTATAAGTTATAAGGAGTGGTGAACATGCATGTACGAGGTACGTAAAAGCAGAGATGCAGCACTTAATGGGAATAACATAATCTGTACTGAGGTCTCCCCGTGCCTGCTCTTTACCCTTTCTTCATATTTTACCACTCATTTCCTGTTGCTGCATGCCCACCACTTTAATAACACCTCTCATTTACGCAACCACCTCATAAATTTTACCCCCTTGTATATCTGTCCCTTCACATCTATAAACTAAGTTTAAAATAAATTCACCGATCCCATCATTTATTCACCACGACCGAGAAAATAAATCGACTCCAGAACAAATTGATATATATTTTGTTTTAAACTTTCAGAGTTCATAGTTTTGGCGTTAAACCTTGCATGATTGTATCTCGAACTACCCCTTAATGTTTATAAACCTGATATGACTGTCTCGTCCTATAGATTATAAATGGAAAACATTTGAAACAAAAGAGTTCATATTTCTCAAATTGTTGAAATAGAAGGAGGAAACATCATTGTATCAGTGGAATAAAGAAACCAAGAAAGAAACATTTAGCGGAATGTATTCGTTTTCTTCACTTGAGGATAAGAGATAGTGCGAGTAGCACTGTGACTATATATGCCCATGTCGCTTATGTGCGATGCCCCCTTAGCTTCCCAATAGTACATATATTATTCTTCACAAATAGAGACATTACTCGTATATATTCTGCTTATGTGTATACAACTTCCATTAGCAATATAGTCTTTTATTTGACACTACATTACTTTGATGGCGTATCTGATATATATTTCATAGAAAGTTTTTTTTTTTAAATCATTTCTATCCGCCAAAACAAATACTTGCATGACTGTCTATAATAAAGTTTTCCCAGAATACCTTATAAATTAAAAAACGACAAAATAATTAAAATATAAAATAAAAGAAGTTAAAAAGTAAAAGAACGAGAAATTCCGAGATGAATGGAGTACGTGATGGAACTCAAAGTAGTTCAGTCATAGAGGGTATGCTCTACAAATAGGACACCCCACTTTTTGGTATAATCACGATTAAACTCATTACCACTTTCATGACTACTTGAGAACACAATCATGCAGTATTTGGAATTGAATACGAGTCGACCTCGGGGACCCTTTTGGAACAGTAGAGGTAGGGAGATGGGTGAGGACCCGACCTATGTCTTATCACTTAACAAAACGGGTTCGGGAAGAGGCTTGTTTTTAGGCGGTTTTGAAATCTTGAAGCCCAAGAAATGACCCCACAAACCATAGTAGGTTTTGTTATTCTAAACATAGGATGTTTCTATGAGTTTTATTTATCACAAAATATAATGTAGACATATAATGCATCATAGGAAGAATGTTAGGGCTTTAATATTCTTGAAGGAAACTTTAGAGAGTTCGCTGTTGCTTGGTAGAGAACTTGTTGTTGAGATTTTTGATGATGAAAATGCTACGACGATAGACTAGGTAATTGGTAGGGCTTGTGCTTATCTTACTTAGTTATAGTGGATTACCGGCCAATGATAGGACATACCTTTCGCATTGAGAAACTTGTATAAATCTTTTGTGTTTGTTATTTTAAGCATTTAAATTCTTGTTGTTAACTTTATTGATTGTTTTGAAACTTGAGGGAAGGATTTAGGGGTTTTAAATCTAACAAATTGGTATAAGAGCACAGTTGTAACTTGGTTTGTGAGTTTAAGAATCAATGGTTGGAGGCGAGAAGGAATTGTGACACTTGGGTTGTAGACAAATTCGATGGAATGGGGTTTTGCTATTGGAGATGGACATGGGTATTATCTTTGCTGGGAAGGAAATTTGGATGCATTCTTGGGGATAAATCGGGATAACTTTATGATGATGAAACTTGGAAAAAGGTGAATAGGCAGGTTTAGGTGTGGTCGAGCCATGTTTATCAAGGAGCGTTGATTCTTGGCGTTGCAAAGTAACCACAGAAAGGAGGCGATGAAGGCGCCTGCTGATGAAGCTAAAAGGTCAGCCAGTAGTTACGTAATTTAGTACAAAAAAAGGAAAAGCGGAAGGCAGGGGTTCGAGGCAGTGGGGTTCTGAGTTTTAGAAGAAAGAGTAATTCATTATTCTTGTGTGCTTTCGGGTTGTATTAAAGGCAGATCACATGGTAAACCTGGCTTATAAAGAAGTTAAAGGGTAAAGCTACCCAGGTGTAATTGAGTGTATACATTCTCATGCTTTGGTATTAAATTTGTGAAACTACGTAGATTCATGTGTTGTAGATTCTGGACATCTTGTCATACTACTTATGTCAGTAGGTATAGGAGATGTGAGTGCAGGTTAATGTTGAGGATGCCACGGATGACGACGATGTGTATCGGCGGGATAATAATGGTTACGGAACTACTTGTGTAGATGGGCAGCATCAAGGTAGTTCGATAAGTTAAATGGCAAGAGTCAATCTGTTATCTTGGTGGCGGTTCTGAAATTGAATAAAGGATAAAGGTTCGGAGAAAGTAGGTGAAAATCGAAAGGGTTTTAACTTGGTTGTATTAGAAGCCGGTTTGTCGTGGGTGTGGGGAGTTTCTTGAATGTTAGAAATGGATATCCATTTAGTACAGGTCTGTTTGGAATCTTTGAGAGATTCTTCAGGAGATTACGATGAGGCTGTGCAAATGAAGGCTGCGTTGAGTCGAGAAAGGTACCAGTAGCGAATGTAATGCC
Source organism: Lithospermum erythrorhizon (assembly GCA_019722365.1). Lineage (NCBI taxonomy): Eukaryota > Viridiplantae > Streptophyta > Magnoliopsida > Boraginales > Boraginaceae > Lithospermum > Lithospermum erythrorhizon. The sequence goes on along the minus strand of JADFUC010000789.1, from coordinate 875,265 downwards.
GTTTGGTGAAGAGTTCGAGTGAAGGAGGACTCACGGGAAGGATCTGACGGTTACAGGTTGCATGGATAAATCAGAGTTAAGCAGCGTGTTTTGAAAGTCGCGGTGAAGTGATGACCTCTTGATTGTTACTAGCTGTTGAAGAGATTATTACGATCGAACCTTTGAAGGTCGATGAATTAGATCAAAGGAAGGCGTAATAAATGGAATGGGAAGGCGGAAGAGGAGTGCGTTGTTAGCCGTCCGCTTGGAGGTTTTCAAGGTGCACAGGTTGAAGATCATGAAGGCAAGTGAAACAGCGTGGTAATTGTCGAATGAGGGAAAAGTCAGTGAGGGTAGGGTAATGGATTTATTCTAGATTATAGCCCGGTGAGTCAGTTGGTGTCAATTCAGATGTTACAGGATTGGAAATGAAGTCTTGAAGTTGGGATCGAACCCCAGTGGGTTAAATGGATGATGAACTTCAGGAGAACATTCTGAGATGGTCTTGAAGACGGTGATTAATTGTCTTGAGTGGAGATTGTTGGAATTGAAGACCAAATTTTAGATACCATGATGGAAGTGGGTAAGGTCGGGCCTTGCCAGGTCCCGACCAAGTCTCGACCTCGGGGACCACTTTTATGGAAGCCGGTAGGGTGGAGATGGGTCGGGACGACCCTATGTCACAGCACTTACTTTCAACAATTGAGGAAAGCTAAAGTTTTTTAATTAGGTTTTGAAATCTTGGCTTAAAGAAGGCCCTAGCCTTAGGCGGTTTGTTAGCCTATAAAATATAGGATGTTTCTATGAGTTTTATTTATCACAAAAATAAAATGTAGACATATAATCATCATAGGAAGAATATTAGGGTTTTAATATTCTTGAAGAACTTAGAGAGTTTACCTTTATTTTTTGTAGGCTTTGTTGTTGAGATTTTCGGTGATAAGAAAATACTCAAGCGATAAAATAGTATTAAGTGAAACATATGATCTTCACTGGTTATAGCAGTGGATTCTATGACATTGTGACAGGGACGTGCTGCATTAGAGAGACTTGCAATATAAATTTTTACAATATCTGTTTATTTCGCATTTTAAATTCTTATGGATTCTTATGGTTGTGAAACTCCGGGAGGGGATTTAGGAGTCCTAAATCCTAACACATCACCATAAATCTGATGATTCACTTATTCGTTCATTTCGTATCGATTGCTAATTGTTAAATATCGATGCTTTGTTTGGTACAACACATAAAGGTATGCAGAGGACTTCAATAGTTTGATGGCATTTATATTAGGCTAATTTGCGTTTACCTATAATGTCGTTTCTATATAAGTTCTTGGTATTAGTTTTGTTCGGTCACAGTCACTAATCTATTTATCATTTGAGGATGGTGGTCACTAATCTATTTATCGTTTTGGTCGTTGTCACTAATCTATTTATCGTTTGAGTGGTCCATTACTTTGATTTTTTATAGCAAAAAATAGATTTTGTCTAGTATTTCTTGCCCCAATCTTAAAATAAGTATGTGAGACACATTTGCATAATTAAAATAGAATTGTCTTTGTCTTTTCTTAATACATTTCTGCCCACTTCATAAAGCTTTTACAGACTTTCTCGCTTTAGGCAAATAAGTAATAGTTGGTGAAAGTTCAAGGGAAAAAGTTCAGGGGGCAAAATTTAGGAGGGATGGGTGGAGGTAGGAATAAGTGAGGTGTGTTAAAAAAAAGTGATAGTTGATGAGAGAGAAGTTGGGGGAGGGTTTGGTGGTGTAATGGAAATAAATAAGTGATAGTTGGTGAGATTCGGGGGAGAAAGTTTAGGGGTGGGGGTGGGGAGTAGGGTGGGTGTGTTAAAGTATAAAGTGTGAGATTCTATTTTAATTATATAAAATATTACTCTATCACTTTAATTTAGTGTTAGGGCAAAAAAAATCATTTATATTAGAAAATACATTTTTTAATAAAAAATTAGGTGAACAACCACAAACAATAAATAGATTAGGGACCCACAGAAACGATAAATAAATTAGATGAATGCAGGAAACTATTTAATAATTGATATGCTTTGTAAAATGTCTGTGATAGTATAAAGGAAGCTGAAAATGGAACTAGCGTTTATATTAATAAAAAGACTAGTACTCCATTCGATAAAATTATCAAATATATGGAAAGTTTGAATGCATGCATGCATTACACGAGATGGATTACAAGTAATGTCCAATGCTCTTTAATTTTAAAAAGCCAATAAACTTGAAGAAACAAAATTATATCTTCCTTTCTCAAAGAAATATGCATTCATATTCAGACATCTTAACACTTTCTTAAAGTCCAAAAACATATATAGCCTCATAAATAAGAAAAGAATCCACCAACCATATATACACACAGTAAATCCCATGTGTTGCAGTTGTGGTCCTAACATACCAAATGTACTATGTATTACCTTTTCCCACCTTTCCCATAGCATGCCTTCAGCTTCATTGATTACTATATTTGTACTATCATTTTCATTTCTTCAATCTTGGAATCAAACAACACAAAAAACATGGAGCCCTACCTGCAGAGTAGCTACTTATCATCTTCAGCCTTGAAAACCAAAGGCCCTGTCACCCAGAAAATGGCTCAGGATGAGTATGGAGATGACGTTGAGGAAGAGGGGGCAGTAGATGAAACAAAATTTGGTAGGGCGCCTGAAAAGAAGAAAAAATCAAGTCTTTTTGTTGTTGATGATAAGGGGTCTGGCAGTGGTGGTGGCGGTAGCGGTGGAGGGACTGCTTCTTTGTGTTGCCAGGTTGAGAAGTGTGAGGCTGATTTGACTGATTCCAAGAAGTATCATAAAAGGCACAAAGTGTGTGAAGTTCATGCCAAGGCTCCAGTTGTAGTTGTTGCTGGCTCAAGACAGAGGTTCTGTCAACAATGCAGCAGGTATTCCTCCACTCTTTCTCTCTTTTAACTTTCCTCTTATTTCACTAGGAAAAACTGGAGTCATGCCGTTAGTTTTCTGCTACATTTTCAAGACTCACTCTTTTCTGTCCTTCAAGTGCAATGAAACAGTATTTACCAGTAATTAGACAGATCAGGCTTACTAGTTCAAACAAGAATTGTAAATCTTTAATCTAGAGGAACCATTCTGATCAACTATCGGTAAAGGGCCTGTCGACGACGTTAGTTTGCCGAATAACATTCATGCACACCAAACTACTTATTTTCTTCCAAGCAGCCATAGATATACATATTCAGATGAACTGAAAACTTTGACAAAAAATACTCTGTTATATAGTTTAACTTTAACAATAGACCTGCGAAGTGCTATATTTCAAAAAATGGCCTAGTTCACCTAGGAGATGTAGCAAGGAAGATGCTAGACTCGAGTCTTTCTTTTGATCCCTCTTACGAAATTCAAGCATATTACAAAGATGGAAGTACGATATAGTTTTGTTAATGATTCTGAGTCCTCGGTTTTCCTCCCAGGTTTCATGTTCTGACAGAATTCGATGACACAAAAAGGAGTTGCCGCAGGCGTCTAGCCGGCCACAACGAGAGACGTAGGAAAAGCTCGACTGAATCCCGTGGAGAGAGCTCAAGTCGCAGAGGGCCAAGTCAGTATGAAAAGGAAAATCAGTGCAGACCAGTTGATGGGAGAGAGACCTCTCTCAGTAACTTCCATATCCACTGAACTCTATCAACTACGCTTACTCTCTTCTGTCACATATCGGAATCCTAATTATCTCCAAGATCATTATTAATAGATAGTTTAATGTGAAAACACTAGATGAAGCCGTTTATTTAGATGTGCTGTTAGCCATCATTGTCTGCTGGTTTCCAGTTTCAGTAGTTTTATTATGTTGTTCCTACCGGTATGCAAAATGATGCTTTAATTCTGGGCTACTTTGCATGCTTTATGTTACTCTTCTTAAGGTCTTCATAGGGATAGCATCATCAACTTTAAAGATTAAATAATGTCTTGGTTATGCTCTTTCACTACCATCACTCCCTTATATGGAGTAATATTTTGAAGCATTCGACTTTCTAATAATGAAGTTGAGACAGACACTTCTCAGTGCCTCAATCCCAACTGCTTATTTCCTCTTATCAAATTCAAATCAAGCTACAAACAACTTTACTCAGATATATCAACTCATCAATGTCTCTTTTGGCTTACCGCGCGGATCCTATGTCTCGTTTCCCATCCCATTTCCGGTCACATAAATTAGAATTTGACATGTGTGCATTTTTAAAATGGAGATCACTTTATTAATATTAATACATATTTCGACACGTGTCCTTGTGTTATGATTTGGTACATGGGCTGGTATTGGTGATCTCACACCCTTCATCTATAGGAAGGCCTCAGATCGTCAGTGTAAGTATTTTTATGGGTTAATGTCGGGGGCAATCAATAAGACATAGCATCATGGAGCTAATTTTTTTTGAGATTTAGATGGGATAATTTGCACCATATATAGTTATATACTGATTAAAGAAGCAGTAATAAAATATTACGGAAAAATAGAGCAATAACCTGTCTCAAGTGACCGTAAAAAATTAACTCACATGATTTCGGTCTGAACTGTTATACACACCCAAACAGTAGTTTTGTGTGTAAAATAACTAATTTACCCCTGAAGTCCCCCTTATTTTTAAGTGTAGTGTTTTAGGAAGTTAAGATTTGAGGTAAAATAGTCATTTCAATCCTTTTTTTTAGTATTACAGTGTGTATATTGTTGATTGAATTTTTTGAATAATTTTTTCAATTGATTTAATAGGTGTATAATGAAACTATGACCAATTATGTTCGATAACGACTTTAATAAAGATCATCTATTTTTAGTAAAAACAATAAAGTCTTTAATAAAATATAAAAGTCTTAAAATTCAATATTCAAGTGCATAATGATAATTAATTTGAATGATATTACTAAAACAAGCCATTATTATTGATTAGTTAGATAATTGAAGCAACATCAAACTTGTGCGGATTGTGGAATTAAGAAAAGCCCTCAAGTTTGATTGTGGTGATTTGAAAACAATCAAGGATCTGATTATTCTCCAGGTAAAAATCTGAGCTTTTGATTTCTGTTTATGAATCTTAAATCAGAAATTAATTGAATGTTGTGCTTTATCTTAAAGTGACGGTGTTTGTTGTAGTGAAATTTGTGATTGTTAGGTTGTCACTATAGAAAATGATCACTTCACCTAACCAATCTTTTAAGTGCTCAAAGTTTTCATTTTTATTATCATATTCAAGAATGTATCTTATGCCACTCTTTTGTGCTTGCAATGTTGTTGTAGGTTCATTTTGAATTTGGAGATGGCAGATGCTGCTGCACTTATCGAGGCCACTGGTTCCAGATTCAATCATTTGGAGCTCATCGGGAGAGGCTCTTTCGGGGATGTTTATAAAGGGTAACTCTTCAACTTTATTAGACTCCTTAGTTCTAGGAGAGCACCCAGCACCACCTATCTTGTTATGTACCGTGCTGTACTCCTATCCTAAACGTACCTAGTGTAATCAATCAGCCATTTTGATTTATTTCATTATTCATGCTCCAGAGAATATAAAATCTTTGACTCCGTAGGACATGGAAAACAGTGTTCCTAATCATTTGCGATAAATTAATATATATTCTTTTGTGTATTTAATTAAATTGCAGTTTTATCCTTGGTTGAATTGCAGGTTTGATAAGGAACTAAACAAAGAGGTTGCTCTTAAAGTTATTGATCTGGAAGAATCGTGAGTAGTTCTGTTTATATTTTATTCTTGATTATTGATGACAATTCGTTAGTCTTACTGCATACAATGCCAATTGTCATATATCTTAGCATGTTATATGAGAGAAAATGGATCACTGGCCAAGAGTTACTTCATATCTTAATCTGTTCTTAGTTATATTCAAATAGGAGCAGAGCCATCTCGAAGGCATTTTGGTAGCTTCCGCCACCCCAATGTCAAACCTCATGCATTTTGTCAAAGTTATCACTCCAGTCTTCTCAGTGATGTTTTCTTGCGTTCTTACTTTATGTTCTTGTGCAATAAAGTGCATGTCCAAATTTTTATTCAAGTTGGTAGCCCACATGCCAATTTTGGACCCTTATTGAGAATGATAATTAAGAACAATCTCGAACGACTGCTGTTACCTCCCTTTTTAACTTCTGTTATTTCATCACTATGGTTCTAAAATATTTTGGAATATATTTACCACAGAGAAGATGAAATTGAAGACATTCAGAAGGTATGTTTGACAAATTAGCCTATGCGTTCTGTATTGAAGGTTAATAAATAGGTTAATCGTTTTTAGAATCTCCATTCAGGAAATTGCAGTCCTGTCACAGTGCCGATCTCCCTATATTACAGAGTACTATGGGTCGTTTTTAAACCAAACTAAGCTCTGGATTATAATGGAATACATGGCTGGAGGCTCTGTTGCTGATCTAGTGAGTTACCACTGATAACTTTTTTCCTTATTGCATACTGTCCTTTTTGTTCCTGTAGTTGAAATATTCAATTGGGAAATGGTATACTGCTTTGTTGTTCAGAGCTATATCCTCAACTTGCATATTTCAAGCTATATCCCCAACTCGCATATTTCAAAGAAGTTTAGATAAATCTGAGATCATTCATATAACTTGTATTTTGTTTACTGCAATATTGTTGGATCTGTAGTGACTCCATTTTTTAGTATTTTATAATTCATTGAGTTTTGCCCTTTCTCAAAGCTATCTCCTTCAATTACAATGCAATCTTCTTGGTTAATCATTCTTAGTTATGATGTGTTACACCAATGTTTCCTCATACAATAATTAAGCTAAAGTGCTCGTCCAAATTGCAATCGTTGAACTTTTGACCCGTTTGTCAATTGCCTCTTGTGCTCTTGCAGTGGTGGTATACTTATATCATCTTCAGCTGAGATGATGGAGCTTTTTCCGTTCTTCTTTCTGATAGTTTGAATTTTCTGGTCACTTAAAATCATTGTCATTGCTTTCAGATTCAGCCTAACCAGCCACTGGATGAAATGTCCATAGCTTGCATATTACGCGACTTACTCCATGCAATTGAGTATCTCCATAGCGAAGGAAAGATTCACAGAGATCTTAAAGGTTTGTCCACGAATATCATGGTGTTTTGTCTTGCCAATAGTCTCCAAAGAGCATAACAGTTAATGTTGTTTGTACCTTTTGTTATAGCTCTGTTAAGATCTAGAGCATAGACTAATAACTAATTTTAGAGTCAGTCTCATGATCATCAATTTGCTAAGGTAGAGATTTTATCAGCCAGATGTGGATACAAATTGTTTTCTGCTTTTCTTTCTATAACTTTTACACTTGTATTTTGGTTAGTGAAATAATAAACCAAAGCTATTTATTAATGTAGAAAAAAGATCTTACTCAATTACACGGAGGGCTGTTCTTCTTAATTTTATTTACTAATTTAGAATTATGTTGATTCAGTTCCTTTTCTGTAGATATAAAGGGAACTTGTTTAGTTGGATCATATTAAGCACATGTTTATTTTTTTATTCTTGGACTTCAGCTGCAAACATCTTGCTCACAGAGGGTGGTGATGTCAAGGTATCCTTTTCACTTTTCAGGCCTGTATACTTCCAGTACTACCTGCCAAGAGATGGGTTTACCCTATTAGTTTTAGTGGAATGTACCAGTTCCCTTGTTCCTAAATCTTTTAATCCTTTTGAGTTAGGTTGCAGATTTTGGTGTCTCTGCCCAGTTAACACGGACAATTTCCAGAAGGAAGGTATTACATTTGCAAAATGTTATTTGTTTTTTCTTCTCCTCCCTGAAGGTTGCATGAAATGACCTCTGCATTTTATATTTGATTTGTACGTGCAACTTCATCACATGAAGTGTTTGGAACTTGAAGTGTCTTACCATTCTTGTTCATCCCTTAAACCAAAGTTGTGAATAGCGTTTTGTGGTCCGTCGCGGTGAAGCTTCAAAAGCTATAGCGGTGTCGCGAAGTTGTGAATAGCGTTTTGTGGTCCGTCGCGGTGAAGCTTCAAAAGCTATAGCGGTGTCGCGAAGCTGTACTTTTTCGGAGTTTATGATATGACATATTTATATAGATATATGACACAAAATTAGTAATATTTGTAACCATTTAGTTGAATTCTTCCTTGTTTATAACATCAAAGAACATTCAACAATAATTCGAAAGGCAAACGTGCATAATTAAAGATTATCCAGATATAAATTAAAAGACAAATTTATAAATAATTCAAACATATTAATCAATATAAATTAATACAAACATAAGTAATCGAGTTTATGAAGTATCTATAAATTATATTAATCAATATAAATATAAATTCAAACATAATAATTCAAACATATTATATCACAAAATATCTACAAATTAATCAATATAAATTAATACAAACATATCAATCAATATAAATAATTCAAACAGAAATAAATTAACAAATTAAAATAGAAATTAACAATTAAAAGGCAAAATTAAAACAAATTAAAATAGAAATCAACAATTAACAAATAAATAATCAATATCAATACCATTAACAAATAAAAATTAAAATTAAGAAATTTAAAACATATTATCAATTATTTAAAGAAGGAAAAAAAAAACCTAATATGAACTCCGCACTAGCAGGCGGCAACCTGGCCGAGGAGAACTAGAAATAGAAAAAAGGAAAAGAAATAAATAAAGAGGCAGTAGGGTTTTGTTTTGAGATTTGAAGAATTAAAGGTAGGATAAGTATAAGCCGGACTCAAGTTTTCGTGATTTACGCGCCACGCTACACCGCATGATAGCGATCAATCGAAGGCGCAAAATCGGTTTCTAGTAGTCGACGCGGCCAGCGACACCCCACCGGCGCTAACCCACCGCGGCAGCGGGATGCGGCGTTAAGCGCCCGTATTAGGATCACAGTAATAACTTTTGCTTCAACATTAAGTTCTCTGAGTTGTGTTTCCTTTCAATTTTTCCTCTCTTTTCTGTTTCCTGCTCACTGAGGGGTACAGTGTAACATATTTTTTAGTTCAGTGGTGTGTACCTCTACCCATTCCTTTTCTGTACTTCGTTTCATCAATTGAAAACAAGCACATTGAGAATTTTTGCCATTGGATATCCATGTGTAACTCATTGGAAATCAATTGAAGGACATGCTTATAAAGTTTTATGACTTGAGCTCATGCAATTAAACATGCAGACTTTTGTAGGAACCCCTTTCTGGATGGCACCAGAAGTAATCCAGAATTCAGAAGGATACAATGAGAAGGTACAGCCCAGAGTTTCCATACATTTTCTTTTCTCGTTCCTCTTCGCTTTGGTTTTCCCTTACCCTTCTTTCTATGTGTTATTATCTTCTTGGCATATGTTTGAGCAGTCACAGTGTGATTTAGGATTTACTTGATACAGGCAGATATCTGGTCATTAGGTATTACTGCTATCGAGATGGCAAAAGGGGAGCCTCCACTTGCTGATCTCCACCCAATGAGGGTCCTCTTCATCATACCTCGAGAAAATCCACCACAGGTCTAGAATTGGTTTTGGACCTGTCCCTTCTTCCTAACAGTTGAATTTTTTGAACCTATGGTTCTTCCTTAATTTCCTAACAATATGTTTTTAGATGGATGACTTCTAGTGTTTGTTGCAGCTAGATGAGCATTTTTCTCGACCTATGAAAGAATTTGTTATGTTATGTCTGAAAAAGAACCCTTCAGAGGTTAGTTTTGTGATTGTAGCCCTTTCATTTATCCAGTTTCCTTGCACAAGGAGCTTAGTTTAATTTTTGTATCCTCTGGCCATTCTTTTTGTGCATTGCATAGGTCAGGATCATTTAATGATGGCATTCAACTGCAAGTTAAATGTGTGTTGTTAAAGATCATATTTGATTCCATGCACATCAAAGAATTTAGTTTTCCTCTTGGTAGCAATGGCCTTTCTTTTGCTCCTTTATACATTCTTCCTGCCCCCTTTTAGTATTTCATGATGAGTGTGCATTCCATGTACTCCAAGACAAGCAACATAGAATAAAATTTGAAAAAAGCTAATATCCCACCACCTTTAGTTTTGTATATATCTTTCTTGGGTCTCTGGTATTAGAGGTGAGAATGAAGATGGAGGTGAAAGAGAATTAAATGGAAAGGTTCCTGAAAGTGAGTACTAGATACAGCAGTAATGAATACGGTAGTTTTGGTTTAATATTTTCTGGGGTTCAGATTATTTTATTAGTCTATTTGAAAGATGTGATTCTAAATGTATCTTTAAGATCACTCATATGTAACTATTGGTTCATGCCAGAATTAATCAAACATAATATCTGAAATATCCGAGACTATAGCCGATGTTTCTATATTGAAGTCGAAAAGCTTAATCTGATTTTTAACCTAAGCCTTACTTTCCAAATTGATTTCTGTCTAGAGTGGTTTGTACATGCTACCTTATTGTCAATGATGTTATTTGAACTTGATAACCACAGTTCTGTGGTTTATTTTTCCTTCATGCTTAAATGGAATTCTTACTTTTAACATTTTGTTTCTATCTTTAGAGGCCAAGTGCAAAGGAACTGCTGAAGCATAGGTTTTTAAGAAGTGCCAGGAAGAGTCCAAGGCTTCTGGAGAGAATTAGGTATGTCTTTTCTTTAGGAGATGGACTGATTTTTCATTAGGAGCATTTTCCTGCTTCAGGATAAATACAAAGTTTGAATTGTGTTCAGTTACCTTAGTTGACTAGATTATGCATATATTAATCATTTGTAGCTGTTCTCCGTAATGATGCCTTGTGAAATAATAATGCAGTTGAGTATGTGAAAGGTAAATTAGCAAATATTGTTGTGACAGGATATATTTGACCTTGTTGGCAATAACCTTGAATGCAATACACACACACACACTCACTCACATATTCATTATATGTATGCTCTTCAGTTTTGAATTGTTAAAGTATGCATGGAGTACCCTGAATCTAGTTGGAAACAAAATGGTTACTTGTTCTGACAATCTGTTTCAAACACTGACATCTGATGTGAATGCCATTCAAATTCTCCTGCAGAGAGCGCCCTAAATTCCAGTTAAAAGATGGAGAAGGTACTGTTAATAACAACCTTACACCTTTAGGTGAAGCCTCTGGCACTGTCAAGGTTACTAGAGGCGAAGGTACAGTTCGAGCTAGGTCAGTTTACTTGCTTTGCTAATGGTTTTTCCCATTGTTCTAAGATTTCATTGGTGTGAGTGACCTAAATGTATAGTAGTCAGGGGAAAACTGTGCAAAATGCTGGATGGACTTCTACCCATTATGGTAGATATCTGGTACAGGAACAAGTGGACTTCCACTTCAGGAACTAAGCTCTTAAATATATCAGATGTTTCCGCTAGTGAAGAAAACAGACATTATATTGAAGATGTATGACTCTCTTCTCTCAACATGTGTTTAATCTGTGTGACTATGCATATGTATGGTAAGCTTTGTCCATGTTTAATTAGATTGAAACATAAATGGGTACTACACATTAGAACAATAGAGATGTAAAATGTCTTATGGAGTCTTTAAGATTTTATATTCTCTGGTTGTTGGATATAATGAAATAAATCAAAATGGCTCATTACACTATCTACTCTTCTTATTTGTAGTGAGTATCTGTAGTGAGTAGTAGATAGTCTTTGCACTTCATATTGGGATAATTTTGAAACAGCGTTTCTGTTATCATAATGGTAAGGCTGCATACAATCAGAATCCCTCCCGCCCCCTACCCCGCTTAGGCAAGAGCCTCTTTAGAGGTATTCATGCATGTTGTTAGAAATATAAAATGTCGTTGAATATGGCACATTGGAGTTCAAGACACATTACCCTATACATTTTTGAAATTTCTCTTTCTAAGTGGCCCATCATAGTGAAGGATGTGAATTTCTTTCTGATGTACTTTTCATTTAATTGATCAGATGGTGTATACTGAATATATGAGAACATGAAGTAGGAAGCATATGATTTGTTTTTTTCGTTTTCGTTGGAGTTCCAGAAGTGGATCATGTTGCAGAAGTTTTTGTGTGTATTTTGATGCTTCTTTGGATCTTTCCCCCCTTCTCTTTCCATCATCACAAATGGAGATAAGTCAAATAATTTTTTGTTTTCAGTTAATATAATACCCAAATAAGTATCACTAAATTCTTTTTTGAGTTAGATGACATTTGGTTATTATATAAAATTGGGTACCAAAGGTCCCATGTCCCGCCATTCTTGCCACCTCGATTCAGAGAGAATACGGGCACATGTGTCTTTAATAAAAGAGGATTATATTTCCACATGAAGACATTGGCAGAACTGTCAAAACATTTTTGTATGTTTGCAACCAGCTTTACTCTAATCTAAAAAGTGCATGACATTTATATGCTGTCATTTGAATGGTTTACTATAATTGGTCTAGTACCTTGTCTTCTGAGAAGTATGTTTTTTCAGGATGAAATATCAATGACTGGGACAGGCACTGTTGTAGTTCGGTCTCCAAGAGGAGGCCAGTCGCCATTACCTTTCAGTGCCCGAAGCAACTCGGTATGCAACCAGTCTGATTGAGATGGTTTAGTCGATCATGGTGTTCTCTCTGCCCCTTGTTCAATTTCCTTATTTGTTTCTATTTCAGCCCAGTAGCACAAATGCTTCGTCAGAGGACGCTTCCAGTAGTGGCACTATTGTTTATCGTGGGCATCCTGATGATTCTGATCCTCCTCGAACTCCAAAGTCTAGACTCGGAATTCAAGAGAGATCTTCTAGTGCATCTCTTGAAGACAGTTCCACAAATCTTGCCGAGGTTTATAGTCATATTGTTTTTCTGTATTATGAATAATTCTTTAACCAATTAACACGAATGTAGATTATTATCCTCATTAGAGTCTATGGAATGTATTTGAGAGTTCGGTTAGATCATTGATGGAAGTAATTATTCTCTCCCTTTCTTTCTTTTACTATATGAACAGTAATAAATGCTTCAACTAGACATTGATGTCTATGGTTAGGATCTTGCTTGCCGTTACTTTCCCTTTTGCTCCCACATACTTTTTACCACAGTATATCCAGTCTTTGAGATATATTAGTAACTACATATTCTTATTATGGACAAGATTTTTATTCATTAAGTTATGTGATCCAGGCAAAGGCTGCCATTCAAGCCGGAGTGAGGAAAGGAAATTCAAGAGAAAGGTCTAGTGTGACCAAGGTTAGGGATGGGCCTGAGATTAAAGGAAGTGAACTGTCAACAAATTCTGATCTCTCTAGGTACTATGTAATCTATATGTTTAAGTAAAACTAGGTTTCTTATTGCCTTTACTTAGTTTCTTATTGCCTTATTCTCATTAGAATCTGATTGTTTTCCATCCTGAAATATGGTGTTCTTCTAATGCTAGATCTTCCCGAGAATACTTTGATGCACAAAAGACATTTCAAAAATCACAGGGGGCCAGCGATGAAGAAGATGGTGCAGGAAATGCATTAGTATCTTCTGCTTATTTGTCGGTTCTTGTATTTCCTTCTCTGAAAGAGGTAAATGCAGGATAGCTGCTGCACAATCATTTTATTGACACGCCTTAAATATCCTGTTGGCTAAATATGTATTAGTGGTTTATCATTTTGTATCTCTTTCCTTTTTGGATCTGCTTTTTGTTTTGAGGCAGCTGCTGAAAAAACATTAGATAATTTTGAGCTGTGAAGAATTTATATTACTATGCTCTAAAGAACTTGCCTCTGTACGTTGATTTGAATTTATAGATCCCTTCATTTTTTAGGGATTGGAGTGGAAGATGCATTTTGAAAACTCTTGAAAGCCTTCCATAACCTTTGATTTTTATAATGTAGACAATGGCCAATGATGAAGAAGGGCCAGCACTACAAGAGGTGATGAACTCTTTTATTAATATGGAGCGTGCAAAACCTGGGTCATCAGAAATGTTCATCACCAGGTTGCTACAGAGACTAGCAAGGTTTGCGAAGTGCCCATAGTTCTCTTGCTTTTTCTCACAAAAATACCTATAGTATAATCTTCCTTACATAGAACAATTGTGTGCAGTTCAAGAGACTCATCATTAAAAGATGTTCAAGATGTAGCAGCACGCATCTTTTCAAATGGAAAGACAGAATCAGAGAGTGCAACTGCCGAAGTTGATAGGAAGAAAAAGCAAAGCAAAGAGCTTCATTCAAATGCAAATTTGAGTCCCCTTGCAAGATTCTTGCTCTCTAGGTTTGTCTTGAAGCCTAACTTGTAAACAGTTTGTTTGCTTCATTTGAACACTCTTTACATTATGAAACACAGCAATACCAACATATTTTAGCCTAATATATTGACTTAAAGATTTCCACTATCAGTTTGCTTGAAGTCTTGAACATCTTCTATCTTGTCTGAAATATATGATCCTTGGGAATTTTGTAATTATCCACAATCAAAAGATCCCTACTTTGTTGTGGATGATAAGAGAATGGTAAACCTTTACAGACATGACTTTGACTTTTGTATGTAATTAAAGAGCAACTCTTTTTTGCAAGTTGAACACTCCTACAGAAGCCCCTATGACCCTGCTTCTTCAGCATATTGCATTGAAACTCCTTAAATAAATGCTCAAAGCAGGCATTTAAAAAAAAAAAAAATTATATCAAAGCAGGCATTTGTTCGACATGTTTGTTTTACTCTGCATGTCTGGTCTGTTGTTTATTTCTCCATCATTTTAGTAACATCGAGATTAAACTATCTCCACCCAAATATAATGCTCTGCATTACACCTCCATCATAAACATAATACTTTCGTACATTGTTAGCCAGCAGATGTTGTTTACCTCTGGGAGCCATAAGTTCTAACATGCTGTCTGTCTGCCTTGATTGTTGCAGATGGCACGGCCATGCTTCTCGCGATCTGAGTTCTTAGAAGATGATGACTGACAGTATTATGGTGACTTCGTGTTCAGACACCGAGAGTGATTCTGGTTCATGTACATATCCTTAAAACGATAAAAGATAATTTTTAAATTAATTGTTCTGTGTTGGGTGTATAAATGTTCCATTCATCTCATAAGTTGTACATTAGTAATTATTGAAGTTACCTCGATTTATCTAACTATAATGTTGTTAGATTACAGTTCGTTGTTGACCGGTAGATTTTAGGTGCATAGTTTGATTAATCCTTGCGCTTGTGCTTTTGATTCGTTAAGATTGTACATGATTTCAGAGCAAGTAATCACCTGGCAGGCTTATACCTTCGATATTGGATCACCTGACATATAATGAATTTCATCTTATGATGTACTAGTATTTGGAGTAGCGGCCAATGTAAATGCTGATCTTGATGATTTTTTTAATTTAGTGTATTTTACGGTGATTTTATGACATACGGAGTATATGGCAATATAGGTGTTCAT
Source organism: Lithospermum erythrorhizon (assembly GCA_019722365.1). NCBI lineage: Eukaryota > Viridiplantae > Streptophyta > Magnoliopsida > Boraginales > Boraginaceae > Lithospermum > Lithospermum erythrorhizon. The sequence goes on along the minus strand of JADFUC010000789.1, from coordinate 859,922 downwards.
ATATATAGATATATGATGTAGTTAAAAGAAATTAATATGCTAGATAGTATAACATTCATGATTGATTCACTTTGAGAATATATATATTCTGTTTATTTATCTCAGCGTGTTTAATGATTAAAGGTATATGTTAATACTTAGCGATTATTTTGCTTTCGATTTTGCATGTATAGTATAGCATTCGCTGATTGATTCACTTAAGAATATCATAATATATTATATATTATTAATTTATTACTCATTTCATTAATATGGGGAACTTCATTGATGTCGTTTTGATCTTTAATAATTGGTGTTAGTTAAATAATAATATATTTTATGTAAATTTTATTTGTTATTATTATTATTATAATATGTGTTAGTTAAAAATAATTATATATTTTTTGTAGAATTATTATTATTATTATTATTATTATTATTATTTATTATTATGTAGAAATGTTATTATTATTATTATTATAATCGGTATTAGTTAAATAACCATATGCTTTGAGTAAATTGTATTAATATTATTATTATTTAATTAGTATGAATATGAATTTTATATATTAGGATAAAATTTAAATTATCTTTTTAAATCCATACTAATTTACTTAGGCACTTAAAAGCAAATAATTCAATGATATTATATTGATGATCGATTCGTCAATATATTTAATTAGGAGTATATCAAATTGTTAAAGTAATATTTATATCTCTATGACGTACCGATTTGGTATATTATGCTCTCTATGGACATAAGTATTTTTCTTTGTAATTTTTTTTCTTATATTTAAAGAGTTGTTTGTGATCGAAATATACGCTTCAAGTATTAATTAAAGGAGTGTAAGTTTTTTATCTGATTTTAGAATAATTTCAAATTAAACATAAAAATGTATCAAATATTTGAGAAATCGATTGTATATCGTCATCCTTAGTCTATTTACTAGTAATATATACAAGTAAAGATGTTTGTTAAATTAAAGTATTTCAATTGCTAACATTTATACTCCATAGTATTTCAACAATCGTGTCACCAATCATTACATTTTGATTCAATGCACATATATATTAAGATGCCTGTTAAATTAATAATTTGTGTAACAAATAGAATAAATTAGAAATTATTAGTAAATGGTGGAGTTGGAGTTTTTCTATCAATGTTTTTTTAAGTTTGGAGCCGACTCTACAAGCATGGATGCACAAGACGATCCTCAAGTCGACAATGAGGTGAACACTTAATCTATCTATCTATATCTATCTATCTATACATATATAAAACTATAAAATGCGAGTGCGAAGAGTTGGTTTAAGTGTTTAAGCTTTTTTTGATCCCAGCGCAAAATCGGCTGCTTAAATAATTCGATTTGATAGTTAATAAAATATATAATTGTATTTTAATAAATTTCAGTTAAACTAAAAATCTACAAGTCCTATAATATATGATTCTAATTGCAAATAAAATTTCTAGAACTACATATTAAATTTGATTCAATGATTTATAAAATAACGATTAACTCTATATTTGTGACTATACTCTCTATGGCTAATAGAACGATACTCATAAACAAATACATGTGATAAGAGGCTGGCATTTGTTGTCTAATCTGTGAAGCCCTTAGAACAGGCCACTTACCTACAGTGGTTCCTTTTCTCATTACTTTCACTCATTACATGTCTTCACGTGTGCTTTTGGCAAGGGCAACTTCTAATTTTTGGGAAAAAAATAATACTAAAATGAAATTAAATGCGTCTCTATATACGTCGAAGATACTTTGATTTGAAGCCTGCAGCTCGAGCTTTTATGTTATTATAACTAGGCCAGTGGTGAACCCGAAAAGTTAGATTCGATTCGCATTATTCGGTTCGAAATAGTTCGGCACCAAGTGGCTCGATTGGAAAATAAGGGCAAACATGAAACCGGGCAACAAAATAAAGGTTCGGAAGGACGGGCCAGGCATGCGAAATAGATTCGTCAAGCTACGTTTGATCCATTATCGTTTAGATATATTGATGTAAACTATGTTGAAAACCATTTAAAATACAAATTTATCATCGTCTATCTCGTTTTCTTACATTTAAATCAACTCTCGTCCATTAGTTGATCGCTCGTAAAGGTGTTCAAGCGTTTACTTTCGAAGCGGTTCGATTCGATTCGTAAAAGTTATTTCGATTTAAAGTTCGACACTTTCAAGCGTATACTCAGGCCATAACAACATAAGATGATATTGTATTATTTTTTACCGCCCGTAACATTGAAATTATAGGCATACGGGTGATCTGATGACATCTTAAACATATTGATTTGTGCTCGGATGACCGTTTTAACGTTGTTTGTTGTTTTATGTGGTCGATTTGTCTATTTGTTTACTACGATTTAAAAATTATAAAACTTATTCTTGAATATTATACTAATTATATAAAAATATTTGAGTTTATAATTAAAAATTCAATCGTTCAAAGTTGAAGAAATTTTCAATCTTTTTTATATGAAACGTGTTTTTGCGGCCTTTTTATTCGTATATAAACAAATAATTCATATATAGTAATTGATAAATAGTATTGGGATGGAAGGAGAATGAGTTAAAGTCATATATTAAGAAGCAAGGAAACCTCCCTCATTGTTTTACGTTAATACTGAGTATTATATAATATACGATGAAAAATATTTAAAACAAACATATATTTAACATAATTTTCTAAAAATAATATAATTTGTTATTCAATCAAGGTTATGTATATTAATTAAATTACAAAGTTTGTTAATTTAATCATTAAAAGAATGTCAGATCTTTCACCGGATAAAAGTATTCTAATTATGTATGAGCGAACTCCATAATGTAGCCGGTTGGCCTTTAATTTTGGCCAAATAACATAACTTTATATATTATTATTGAAATATGTATATCGACATATGAATACTTTCAGTACACTTTCTTATTAACGTGATAATTTTGGCAGTTGAACCAAAGTTGGATATCAATTAAGAAGATCACAAAATTTGTGAATTTGACTATTGAAAAAAAGAAATTAGAAAATCTCTTTGTAAAGGATGCTTAGTAATCATAAGGTTTTGAATTTTTTGTTGGTTTAAGTAATTGTAACTGAAAAGAAAATTGAGCGATCTTTTGAGATGGATGTCGTATTTAGCTTTTATAAATTTTGAAGTTTTGGTGGTTGAGAATATCCCACTGTGGGCCACCGTAAGTAGAGGCCTTATAGCGTGGAAGAGTTGGAGGTTGCTTTTGAAGGAGGTACCTGTGATTTGTTCCCGTCCCAGGCAAAGTGTAGAGAGCCTGCAGAGTCGGAGGAAAGAATACACAGGGGCCGTGAAGGTCATTACTCGGGGAATGAAGGAGATGGGATGCGGGCGGGGAAGGTCATAGGGCTCAGAAGTGCGGCCTCTTACCACTTGCCTTGCCGAAATCCCTCAGAGGCCTCTTACCAGTGGTCTCTCATTTGGCGAATGAAGAGGGTGATCTTGTTGGAAGGTCGGTTGGATTGAAGAAACCGGCTCATTGCGATGGGGGAAGAATCTTTGAGTGGCCGCGTAGCAGGAGAACCCGAAGAAGATATTCACTTATCGCCTCTTCGCTTCTTAAAGGCCTTAGATTATAGCACCGTCGGTCAGAGCACGCGTTGGGAAGAAAGACCATCTTCCTTGTGAGCAAAATCATTTGCAAATTAAAAATTAAAGAAAGATGGAGTATATCAAATAAAAGAAATGAATAAAAGTTAAAGAGTTAGTATATACTCGAGGGATGGGATTTCGGAGGTGTGGGAACTCGTGAGTCGTGAACCAGGTTCGGGGCAATCGTCGCCCTCTCGCCATGAAAATCTTCGGTCATCTTACTGTAGGAAGAAAGTTTCGGTTCGCGAGACGGCCGAGAAAGGGTGTCGTAGATTCGGCTAGAACTTTTTGGTCTGCATCGGCGCCCGCGTCAACCCGTCTGCTGGGACCACCGCGTCCATTACCATCCCTTTATGAAGAACCACCAGGCGTGCAGATGCGAGCGACTTCCGGGCTTATCCGTCCATAAAGATGTTCCGTCGCTGGCGAAGGGAAATTTGGCGAAGTGGTCATCGATGTGAGCAAATGAAAAGAGCGGCGTAATAGAGGGGCATGATAGAACTTTACCTTAGCAATCCAGCGGATTGCGTGGAGAGACACCGTAAAGATAAAGCCCGATGAGGGGTGGTGGCTTGGGGCATAGTTCGGTGCTTAGGAGCGATTCATTTGGTAAAATTGGAAATAGAGAATCGAGAGCAAAATGTGAGCTACTCCGTATATATGCTAGTCGCTTTGGACTTAGCGGACAAATCCCTGCCACTTGGCTGGGAAAAACATATGCTTGAGTCGGACCCCTGACGGCACCAAATGCGAGAGTCGAGGATGGAAGCGGTACCTCTACAGGTGATGGAGATGGGGAGACTTTGTGCTTTCTGATGGGGAGTCTGCAATAATGGTGGGGAATCTCACGTTTCCTTTGCTCCAGAGGAGGGACCGGGGAATAGCTCAGTTATGGGGATGCCGCTTCTCGGACCTAGCTACCTCTTTTTAGCCTTGTGAGTCGATCCTGCTTTGGAAGCGACACAGGGTGTTCTGTTGCCTCGAACCCCACTGAAATAGGAGGCAGTCGGCCAGTACTAGATTAAAATTAAACTTAGCCAAGAAGGCTGGATGCTAGGTGTAGCATGCCTCGCCATGAAGGGCCCAGGAGAAGTGGATTTTGCATTCAATCGGCCGACACAAGGTTGTTGGCGTGTCCATAGTAGTTTTTGCGAGTCGGAGATATTCAGGAGGATAAGTCGGCGGGGTGTGAAGACATATTGAAAACTCACGAAAAGAAAAAAGCACGTCGGGGCCAGTAGATATTTCGGCCGAATTCTTAAGATAAAAAAGACTTCTTGAGGTGAAAAGTCAAAATCCAAAAAGAAATTTGTTTCTTCATGAATTATCTTAACGAGAATTCGAACCCCGACAACGGAAAATTCCATCGTCTCTTCAAAGCCTCAAATTCTTCTCCACTTCAGAGTAATTTTAACTTTTGAAAAGAAAATCTGAATTAACGCACTAGAAATGGAGTAGTATGTAGTCTTCATGGTACAGTTTTTGTTAATTGAGTTTTTAAATAATTTTGATTATTGAAAAATAAAATTGAACGATCTTTTAGAGATGGATTTAGTATGTAATGTAGTATTCATAATTTAGTGATTAAGTTCTAAATATTTTTTACTATTAAAAAAGAAAATTGAACAACCTTTTAGAGATGGAGTTAATATATAGTATTCATATTTTTGGAAATTTGTTGGTTGAAATTTAAACATTTTTTATTATTGAAAAAGAAAATAATTTGTTGGTTAAGTTTTAAATAATTGTTACTATTGAAAAAGAAAATTGAATGATATTTTAGTGATGGACTTAGTATTTAGTATTTATAAATTTTAAATTTTAGTGGTTGAGTTTTAAATAATTTTAACTATTGAAAAAAAAATGATTAACCTTTTAGAGATGGAGGTAATATGATGTATTGGTTGAGTTTTAAACAATTTTGACTATTGAAAATAAGATTGAATAATCTTTAAACTATCTGCGTAATAAGTTAATTTTAAACTTGAAGTTCATAATTAATTATGGATAAAATAGGACAATTATATGATTTTATATTATTTTCTTTAAACTACACATTATATTTCTTAATTTAGGCAATAAAATTATTAAACAAGATATCGAGGAGGAATTAACTTGTTGGCTTATTTGAATTGATATTCTTATAGTTGGGGAGCAAAACTATGAATTTGGAAACCGTTATGAGTAAAATAGCTATAGGGAAACAACTAGAACTAAAAATAGTGCCATGAGTAAATTTAATTGATCTTGGTGTGGATAGCGATGCATTGGAATGCAAATTTAATTTAAAAAAAAGATAAAGATGGAGAAATTTTGATTGACCAAGAAATATGATAATTGAATTTTTGGATAATAAAGTTTAAAATATGTAGATGATATTTTTGTTTTATGATTTAAATAATCTTAGAAATTGATACTCTTAAAATACAAAAGTATATATTTATATGATAATTTTGTTTTTTTATTTGATAATTTTGTTTTTCTATTTCAACTATATTTTATCTTTTATAATTATAAGTAAGAATCACGTGTAACAAAATTACTACGTCACAGCCTTAGCGTCAGCCTCTTAGTATATATATAAAAGCACGGTTATGCCCAAAATTTACTACTCGCTTTTTTGAGCAGATTTAAAATCGTACACAATGAAGAGGTATAATTATATTTGATAAATTTTAATTAAAATAAAAGTCTACAAATACAAATACTATAATATAGGGTTCTACATGTAAATAAAATTATTTTATTGTAGGGACTCTATTATAAGCTGTATATGATAAGAAATTATAGGACTCTACTTAATAAAATTATACAAAATTGACACATTATTTTTACTTGAAAAATCAAAAGTATTATGTTAAGAATAATTCTTGGTTAAAAATACGATGAAAAATATTGTTAATATACGATGAAAAATATTTAAAGTATTAATATATTTAACGCAATTTACTAAAAATATTATAATTTATTATTCAAATCAATATTATGTATATAAATTAGGATGACAAAGTTTATTAATTTGATCATTAAAAAATTAATCTAGACAATCTTTCTCTAATAATAATCTGTTAATTTTGGTATTGAAAAAATTTTACAGGCATGAAGGTAATAAATATATAGTAATAATAAATTTATCAATTTATTGGTGGAGTTTTTAAATAATTGTATTTATTGAAAAAGAAAAATTGAGCGATTTTTAGAAACAGCGTCATTTTAGTATTTATAAATTTTGAATTTTGGTAGTTGAGATTTAAATAATTTTAACTATTGAAAAAGAAAATTCATGAACATTTTAGACATGGAGGTGGTAATATGCAGTCTTCATAATTATTTAGTTTTGTCGGTTGATTTTAAATAATTATGACTATTGAACAAGAAAATTGAGCGTCTTTAGATATGAATGTTAAATGCTAGCATTGAAATTCAAAACTTGACAATGTTAAGTAATTGAGAGTTGTATCACATTTTAAAAGTCTGATACTATTGAGGTATAATTCTTAAATAATATAATAAAGGTAAACATATGCATTATAATTTTCTCATTAAATGCTTATTAGCTTATTATTGTCGTTTGTTTCAAACCGTATGATTCATTTTTAAACTAAAATGTTTACACTACTAAGAAAAGAATCTAAATTACGTATGATTCACAGATTATTAGTGAAATATACAAAGAAGTTAATTTTTATTGACCGTGATGATGATGCTTTTAATTTTTTATGTCGATAGCCATATAAATTTTTCTTATTAGGATATATTTTGTTACTAATATATATGAAATAATAATTACAAATAGTAACTTGACTTGATGTATACTGATTTTATTTTGTCTTTCAAAACTTTATGCTATTTTAAATTATTATTATTAGATTTACTTTACTATAATAATTTAATTATATTTTATACATATTTCATCTTGTATACTTTTATAAGACTATTTATAGGTACTACCTTCTAAATTAGGAATATGTTTGTTCATTTTTATTAAAATTAAATAATACAGATAATATCAATTATTACATATAAAGTTTTCATAATATATTATGCTATATATGTATAATTTGAGAAAACTTGTTTGTTTTAAATTTTGTATTTCAAACAACGATGTGGATACTGAATTAGTAATATACATACAAGTTAGATATGTATTACAAGTTTTATATTATTGAATTTTCACTAGATATCACATTAGCATACATTGTTTATTTGTTTTACTAATATATTGAATATTAGGAGAGAACTATAACAAGAATCTGATAAATTGAAATAATAAAGGGATAAGCTATTCAAATCAAAGCTATCGAGAGCATAAATAATACATCAAAATAAAGGATATAATGAACAAAGCTAAAATTCGCGTTTGAAGACATAATTGAAGACTAATAGTTTGACAAATATAAAATCATTATGAAACTTAAACTCCGCATTTATCTTTTGAGAGCGAGTTCATAATGATATGATTTATTATTTTTAACTTTTAACTAATACTTAATAGTTATTAATTTAGGCAATAAAATTGTTAGAGAGAGAAGATACCAAAAGATTAACATTGGGCACAGCTTAATATTCTTTTAGTTGAGACAAATTATTAATTTGAAACAGTATGAATGAATAACTATATAATAAAAAAAAATAGAATGAATGCCCAAAAAAAATATGTCGGCCAAACCAAAGAATAAAAATATTAAATAACAAAATCAAAAATAAAGTAAATCGATGTTGATAAGATGATCCATGCATTGAAAATATCAACTTTAATTAACAAATAAAAAAGATAAAAAGTGGAAATTTTGACAATTTAAGTATGCTAATTGAATTTTAGATAATAAAGTTTAAAATATATAGATTATAATTTAGTTACGATTTACGTTGTTTAGGAATTTAAGCGAAAGATCTTTTTCAAGCTAACTTTTACTTATAATATTATGCAATGTCGTGTGTACTTGAGAGTGTCAATATAATTCTGGCGTGATCTTCTAATACATGATATATAATCGCATGGATGCGCGAAGGTGTCTGAAAAGGAGGTAGATGATCTTTTAAGAAAAAATTGATATTCTTTAAAATATATAAAAATATATTTATTCGATAACTTTGTTTTTCTTCTATAATTTTATGTTACCTTTTATAATTATAATAATGAAATCATGTATAACAAAGCTATCAATTTTATGTTATTTTATAATTATAACAATCCAAATCACGTGTAACAAAAGCTAAGCGTCTGTGGCGTCCTTTTCTTACTAGTTAACACAAAAGCTCAACCTTATCATTTCAAACAAAATGCGTTGCAGGTTTGCATTACTTCCACATTCCCCATTTCCAAGGATGTCCAACATTGCATTTCATCTGCTGCTGACTCTGTTGGTTTGAAAAATATACCAAATTATCATGTTGAGAGGCAGGACCATACTGATTGGATAAAAGCAACTCAAGTATGCTTACCATATTTTACACTTTGGTAGTCACTAAACGAAAACGAGAGGCATATCTCAAATCACGAGTACCCATTCATTTCATGCTTTTCAGGATTCATTTTATCCAGTAGAAGTCAAAGAGGGACTTTGGATCGTGCCCCAATGGAAAACATCCCCAGTATGGTTATATCTAATACTTGAAGGTTTATTTTTAAATTTCAGTTTCTATGTTCAATATGTTGTCATTTCATCAACATTTAACTTACTACTTATTCAAACATTTCATTGTAGTTTTGAAATTGCCAAACTATTTTCTTATCATTATACGACTGTCGGAAACTATCATCTTCTGTTTGAAATCTACGGAACTGGATTCGAGCAGATATTAATTTTTGATTTTTGATTCATGAAGATGATTATCAAAGAAATAATTCTGTATATTATCTTGCAACTCTCTTAACTAGGAACACTACATGAAGCTTATCCAAATTTTGTTTACTTTGAAGGATCCTCAAGCGATAAATATAGTTTTGAATCCCGGTTTAGCATTCGGAACTGGGGAACACCCTACAACTAAGTTATGTCTGTTGCTGCTGCATAATTTAATAAAAGGAGGGGAATACTTCTTGGACTATGGCACTGGTTCAGGCATTCTTGCTATTGCAGCACTTAAGGTGATTTACTTTTTGCATATCTCTGACTAAATTTCATGAGGTAAAATACTTATTTGCTATCGATGGCCCAGCATGGTTCTCAGGTTATCGACTTCAAGTGAAGTATAATTGTGTAGCTTGGGCTGGGAAATGAACTTCTATCTTACAATTGCTTTTATATATGGCCTAGTAAGACCACTAGCATTTGCTAAAAGATTCTACTGTTAGTGACTTTGAAAGCTTTGTTTGTATACACATTTTGAAATTGTCAGCCACTTTTTTCTCTTTTTGATTCAAGCATTTGCAACCTAATGAATTAAGTATTTTAATGTCTATATTACCTATAGCCGTGAATTTTTCGCTTTAAATAAGATATTTTACAGTATCACGTCGACTTTTTTATATATATATTTTTTTCATTTTAATTTCACTCTACACAAACTCATTTGACTGACTTCATTAGTTTACTTGAATGCAGTTTGGTGCAGTTGTTTCAGTTGGATTCGATATAGATCCTCAAGCAATCACATCTGCTCGATATAATGCTGCTTTAAACGACATTGGACCTGAGAATCTGCTATTAAGGCTTGTCCCTAACAAGAATGACATCGACATGTTGGGTGGGTTTCCAGGTGAAGCTCCTGGTCTGAAGGACTTGAACGATCAACAAGTCTCGACAGAGATGGAGAAATACGACATTGTTATAGCAAATATACTATTGAACCCTCTGGTTGACCTTGCTGACAAGATTGTCTCGTATGCGAAACCTGGAGCTGTTGTTGGTCTATCTGGTATCATATTAGAACAGGTATGACCACGTTATATTACTGTTGTGAAAACAGATTCTTCTCTTAAAGGTGTCTGCATACGTGTGTTTTCACATACCCGAAAAGTCTCATCTTCAATGGGACTCAAGTACCAATATCTCACAATACTTTTTCTTTGCAGATTCCATCTATTGTTGAGCGATATTCACCACTCCTTGATGGCATTGTTGTATCAAAGATGGATGATTGGGCTTGCATAAGTGGCTATAAAAGAAAAATATGAACAGCTTGCTTCTTTATTTCTTATTATATATTGCTTCATTTTTGGAAATTGTCTCCACCCTGGTGGTATTAGAATACATCAGATGACTTGCTAAAGGAAGATATGCATTCAAATTATTGCTGTTTATGATGAATGTAATGGATACAATCTTTTGGCTTAAACTCAGCGGAGTCGAGTTTTAGTAATTCGGTTATTTTTACAACATCATTCCAACTCCGTCGCAAGAAAATTGACTATTCAGCTCGAAGTCGATGCAAGCAGAATACTCCATTTCTATCTCATAAAGAAAACAGCAGTGCATTGTAATATTCAACATGCATCGCATGAATCAAAGTGTTAAAACCAAAAAAAGTCAACGCCTTAGTTGCCTCCTATGCAAAGCAGGAGTCTTTTTGGGGATGTAAACCTTGTAGCTGACCTGATAAGATGGGGAACAATAACAAACGTATTCAATATATGAACTATACAATCCTTCTTGAGATTTGATGGTTACACAAACGAAAAATGAAGCAGTACCTGTACCATTTCACCACCCCGCATTACAGACATCGTCTTCTTCTCGTACTGCGACCCATCCTTGGACTGATCTTGTTGTTCAGTGGAAATCTTCTCCCCAGATGCAGTCTCAGAAACCTTTAGCCCATTGCCGGTAGAACTTGACACACCCTCGGCTACTCCTATGGCAAGATTACTTTTAAGGCTTGGTGTCAAATAAGGTGATCTAGCAGGTGATATCCCACTATTACTAACCCGATGTGCTTGCGATGATGGTCTTTGCTTCATCGCTGGGTCAGAGGCTACAGATTTTTGTCTAGAAGCTGAAGTAGCTGATCCAAGTATCACATTTACATCTAATGTAGCAATACTGTCCTTCCCTTTCTCAAAGATCTCAGAAGTTTGGTTATTCCCATTCAGTATGCTCGGCACAGGGTCTCCCCCTGTATTTTCTCCATATGAACTTTCACATTCAACCCTCACACTATGACTTGTATTGGTATCTGAAGGAGTACTACAGCTGTTTTTCGCCTTCACATATGTAGCAGGATTCTGCTCACTTGAACTGTTCAACTTCATAGGGAATTCATGAACATCGCGGGTCTTTGCAGCAGATGACTGAATGACCCTGGTCTCAGATTGACCTTCCAGACTGACCTTAGTCTTCAAATTCCTTTGTTTTTCAACTAGAAATTTTCTGAGATTCTCTAGAGCTTTTTGCCTCAACAGCAACTCATTATCCTCCGTTGGTTCAGAAACTACATTAGAGATGTCACCATGCTCAATTTCAGCCTCACGAATGGCACCATCAGTGATATCATATTCTGCAAGGCCCTCTTTTTCAATTGTTTCATTTCCTTCAGTCTCGGTCTTATCCAATGCCATATTAGAATGGTAAGCAGATTCAATTTTACTCACCCCATCATAACTATCATTGCTCCTGGAGGAAGGGTAATCATAGCGATCGTAAAGCATCTCCTCTTCATATGGATCCTTCTCAGATATGTTTTCCTCCTCTTGCCGCTTGACAACAGAGATAACCGATCGTAAACGCTTAGATCTATACTCCGTTGCAATTTCCTCTTCACCATGTCTCACATTATGGGTGTGACGAATATCCCCACTGTATGAACAACTAGGTGACTTGCTTCTGCTACTTCTTTTCTTAGTTTTAGCTTTACTTGGATCACGCCTATGTTTCTTGCTCTCTCTAGATCTTCCCCTCTTCCTTCTAGGCTCCCTTTCTTCACTGCTATTACTACTTAAACCTGGACAACTAGAGAAGCTCTGTGACTCACTTGCAGAGCTCAAACTTAAATCACTTTTCCGTTTATCCTTTCTAGATTTTTTCCTTGACCTTAACTTGACATCCTTCTTCGACCTCTTTCTCTTCCTTGGATTACTTTCAGGGCTAGAAGATCTTCTCCTCACCTTCTTTTTTCTACTCTTAGTCTCTCTACGTGCCCGTGATCTTCCTTTCCGATTCTTGTGATCATCCTCGGGACTAGAAGAGTAATCAGAGTTAAAAGCGGATAACGAACTTTGAGATTCATCATCAGAATATAACGAGACTGAAGTTTCAGCATGCCGGGCATTCTTTAATCTATTTATCCGGCTCTTCTTCTTCTTCTGGAGGGCCCAAGCACATCGAGTGAGAAATTTGTAAAATATACTCCATCAATTTCAAAAAGATGGTCGAGTTTTGAATTTTGATGGTTGACTTCGTAAGCAAAGCATTTTAACATTAACATGATAATTTTTTTGTTATTAAAATAAAGTTGGGAGCTGTTATACACCAGTCTCATATTCTTTATACACCGGTTTAAAAAATAGCAAAAAGACAAATATATCCCTTTAAGTTTAACAATAAAAAATAAGCTGGTATATAAAGACGTTAACCATCTCACCCTAACATCTCAATAATTGATCGCAAGTTTACAATTCTGACAAATATATTGGTATATCTTGAACCTAATGTCATGTTTGAACAAAACATTTTACAATTGCTAGAGCAGTTCCATATGGAATTTGATGATTTTATCCATAAAACAAAGATTTACCAAATTGTTGAAATACTTTTATCCTATGAATATTCTTATATATAAATTAGTAAATGTTTAGGTAATTTGTGCATTAAAATATATGTGTTGTCAATGTATAACAACTAAGTAAAGGTTAAGAACAGAATCCTTAAAATGAAAATATGAATAAACCCTAACTAATAACTACTAAGATAAGACTAACCTTGGAAGTAAGCTTCGAGCTTTTCCGTTTACAAGATTTCCTGTTTGAATAACAATCCTTCTTACCCATATCCAACTGCAAAAATAAACCACAAATAAAGTGATTGATTAGTTTAGATAAAAATGATTAAGATAATCGATTTCACTATTCACTGGATCTTGCTTTCTTTTCGTAAATCTACCAATTATTTTGGGCTTTGGATAGTATTTTCGCATTTACAATTCCATCCACTCCCACGCTAAAATAACTATTTTGCCCCTAAATGGAACTTTCGCTAGTGTTAAACTATCGACCCTATTTTTTGTCCAATAATACATTTTTATTGCTTACACTCTACCCCAACTAGCAGAGTGCACGAGCGATTCGATTTTTTGAATCAAAAACTTTTGAACTAAACCTATTTTGTCTGTCAATTCTCTTAAAATCGAATCTAAATCAGTCAGCTTTCAATATTTATCCTATTACAAGTTTATTTTATTACAACACATTACTATTTAAGATAATGACTTATTACAAGCTTAATCATCCTAATACTACAAAAACACTTGTCATCTTTATCGTATATTATTACAAACTTAGTCATCCTAATTGGAGATATTACACTTCCAACTTCGAAGATAATGATTGGACAAATAATCATAAAATTTAATGCAAGCAGTTTGCAATGGAGCAAAATAATCCTTCCCACGAGAGAAATATTTTGTCGACCTCATTTCTATGGCCATCTACTACTAATTTCTCAAATTATTTGACATGTTTATATTATATAACGAATGAGTTGTTATCAAGTGTCAGCTATTGGCTAGATAGTACTTTGAGGGAACAAGTCGTCAAAAGTGATTCATCATAAGAAAAACTATAGTTAAGCATACATAATATTACATAATATTTTTCAGTTATGGAGGCTCAACATAGCATAGACACACAAAGGGAATCCGTTGATTGAAGACAGTGATGGTGCAATACTGCAATACTAACACCAAATACGTAGACTAGAATCTGTCCGCAGTCATCACAGCTGGTTGAGCTTCAACATGTTTCCTTCCAAGGAAAGGACCTCTTGTCATAGCTTCCTCAAGCTGAAATCAATCAAGAATAAAACCCTCATTACAACAAACCATACATCACTCAACTCAATTCATCAGGTGCCCCTCCAAAACCTCATTCCCGTAACAAGGTTTCGACAGTATAGAGCTTTGCACATGCATCAAGACATGCTTAATTGACCATTGTATGATTGTCTGTGTGTTACACTAAAGATAAATGTAGTACAATAAATAGTGGTAAAATGAAAAAATTAGGTATGAAGTTACCTTGAATTTTTATAAAATATCACATACTACGTACTTATTATAATCTTAACTTTTTTATGTTAAAAACTTACAAACATTAATTTTTGATTAGTGGAGGGAGTACGAAAACGAAAGGCCGATCTGTAAGCATACCTTTGAAGCGATCCCAGCAAGTGCAGGCTCACCCATTATTTTAGGGGATGATGTGAATGCCTTGAAGATTGCTTGACAACATTTGTGTCTGGCTTCCATTCCTGTGAAAAATAAGCATATCATAACTATTTTTTTCAAGTATTAATATTATTCTATCTTTTCATATACGCTTGCATACCTATCTTGTCTGTTTCTGTGTATGGGTCTGCAACTATGTCTACTATCTCTCGCCTTGAGACGACTTCTAGCAAGCACCACGGTCGTGCCACCAAACCACCTAGCACCCTGTAACCCTGCAAATGGGAGACTAGTCAAAGTCAAGTTGAACTAATGAACAAAAGGAATCGGTAGTCTATATTATTCAGAAAACCACATATAACTCAGAAAATGGAGAGAACTAACAAACTCTTTATCAAATACAGATGAAAACAATCAAGTCAAACCAGGAGTTGAGTTAAAATTATTAGAAACCTTAATATTACTCAAGAGTAGAGTATAGCATACCAACTCAGATGAAAACTTACCGCCACACGAATTTCTGAATCCTGTTTGAGAATCGAGAGCAGCAGCCCCTGTAAGCATTATGAGAATACAGTAGTCAGAAAAGGTTAAGCTAAAAGAAGTATAATCCCAACCGGGAAAAATCACTAGCAACTCCAAAGATGGTAGTATTTTAAGGGAAAACTGTTACAGATGGTGTTAGCTTTGAGGTCCTGGATGCCATTTCGTAAATCAAGCGCTTAAGAATTTCTTCTGCATCTCCATTGAGTATCAAATCAGTTTCTGCCCTAGTTTCACCAATGATGTTGGCAAGAGCATGCAGTGCAGCCTGCAATTTAATATTTCAGAAAGATAGTGTCATTTTCCCTTTCTGGATTATATAGAATGAAGACTATTAAATCTAGCATAACAGAAATGAGGAGTAAAGAGAAGAGTATAACCCAAAGCAAACCAAGCAAAGCCTTATCCCACAAAGTAAAGAGACGAATACAGTATATATTTGAAGTTAAATTAGAAGTAGGTGATAAATTGCAAAATCAAATGAAACCCAACACATGAACAACATAGAGAATTTAAAAAATGAAGAAACAAACCCGAAAAATTTATAAATTGAATAAGAAAAAGAAATATTATGTTTGAACATGAATGATACTATATCAGCTTACGAGTTGTTTATTATGCTGCTGTGTGCCAAAAGCGGCATCGATGACATGTCTAGTAGCAGGATTGGATCCTGATAGAAGAAGTGCAGCTCCTTGGTTTACTGCAGAATTGATGGTCAGCATTAATATTTTTGTCAAATACAACTTTCATGATCAAATGAGAGGAGCCCATCAATATAATGTTGGATAGAAATTTAATAATAGATCCTGGATTCTATTGAAGAGGAAAAGACGGCCTATCTGCTTGCAATTATACAAAGGAGATCTGCCACAGGGAGATGTAAGACCCCAGGATCAAGATTTAATGATGCCGAATAAAAGATAAATGGCCTACTGCTTAAACATTAAACACAACTGTTATACACCTATTTCCATGCCCTCTGGAGTTAAAAATTTTGTGTTCTCTGACTCGTAAGTCGATCTTCTATCACTTCACATAACATTCCAAGCTCAATCATTCTCCCTCCTACCAGCAACTCTTCACTACCTCCTTCTACTGCTCCTCATACCTCTCCTGCAAATAACATACCCGTGTCATCATCAAATATTGCACCTTCTATGCCTTCTCCTTCCCTTCATTCACCTCCCTCTCCTGTCTCCTCCTATCAGTCTCTTTCCACTTCTATCTTCTCCTCTCATGTTGCATCTCAAGCAGGATCCATTACTAACATTCATGCTATGACAACTAGGATGGTATTGTCAAACCTAAGGTGTTTACTCCACTCACTACAGTTATAAATAAGCTTCATCCTTATTATGTTCCTACTTATTTTAATGAGTCTATCAAAATTCCTCATTGGCAAAAGACTATGTCAGCTGAATATACAGCTCTTATGCATAATCAAACATGGGATCTAGTTCCTCCTGATTCCACACCTAATTTGATTGGCTGCAAATGGATTTTTAGAGTGAAGCTTCACCCTGATGGCACAATTGAAAGAGATAAAGCTAGGTTGGTTGCTCAGGGTTTTAAACAGCAGTATGGCATTGACTTTACACAGACATTCTCAGATATCTGGCTGGTACCTCTACACTTGGCTTGCTAGGTTGATTGAAAGACATAAAGTTAGGGTGGTTGCTCAGGGTTTTAAACAGCAGTATGGCATTGACTTTTGCAGTGAATCAAGCATCTCAAGCCATACATTCTCCCACTGTTACTCATATGATAGTTGCCAAAAGAGTTCTCAAATATCTGGCTGGTACCTCTACACTTGGCTTGCAGTTATACAACTCCTCTAAACTCACTCTCAATGCCTTCTCTGATTCAGATTGGACAGGCTGCCCCAATACTCGAAAATCTACAACTGGCTTTTGTATTTTCTTAGGAGCAAATCTCATCACTTGGTCATCTAAGAAGCAACCAACTATCTCTCGATCGAGCATTGAAGCTGAGTATTGAGCTCTTGCATCCACTGCTGCTGAGGCAACTTGGCTACAATATTTACTCAAGGACTTATGCATCTCTCTCCTCTCGGCTCCTCTCGCATTGTGTGATAATATTTCAGCTACCTTTGTAGCTCATAATCCTGTACTTCACTCACGTACTAAACATATTGCCATTGATTATCACTTTGTACGTGAAAAGGTTCTCTTAGGTGACTTAATAGTAAGTCATGTTCTTACTCAAGTTCAGCTGGTCGATGTCTTCACCAAATCTCTCACTGCCATTAAATTTCTTCAAGCCATTTCCAATCTTTACCTCTTATTACTGGCTAAAAATTGAGGGAGGGTATTAGCCATCATGCAGCCATGCAATGCACACGTGAAGATATTTCATATTAAGTGATGTGTCTACATTATTGTTAGGTTGTTAGCAACAATCGTGTAAGTAGAGTAGAGATAAACATTGTAATTTATTATTTACGTTGTAGATAATTATTGGTAGATTAGAATTCAAATTCAAATATGCTTTCACATTGTAACAAACTTGTAATCTTTGATTATAAATACAACAATCTCAAGGGAATGAGATTAACTTTCCTCAAACACTTTCATAATAGATAAATCAAAATGGCTCATTACACTACCTACGCTTTTTATCCATTAGTTGAAGTAATAAATACCGTTTGCAGTTCACTCATCAATTCGAAAACAACCTCCCTGTTATAACAGGTAAGGCTGCGTACCATCCCCCTTTTACCCTACTTAAGCGGAGCCTCTTCCAAAGGCATTGGGGCATGTTGATGTAAATGTTATACACCATTATTCCAAGTAAAGTTGAGATTTCAAAATTATACAGTACAATGAAAATAGAGGCTCATATTTCAGCGAGGAACGAATAAGAACAAGAACAAGACAAGAGGACTCTTACAAAGACCAATTTCACCCAATGCCTCTAGGGCGCATTCACATTCATCAGCATCTTGGCTTTCCAAGAAATCGAACCTTCTGTCGATGGCTGAAACAACAGTTTCAAAACCTGCAGTGCAGGGGTAGGAAGATACATAAATTAATTATTCATTGAAACCAACAGGACAAAAATAAAATGCAGGCTTCATTAAAACAAACAAACTCTAAATTTGCAACCTATAGCAAAAAACATACCGAACAACCATTTTCAATCCATCGCAAGTTAATAATTAAGAAGTACTGACGAAAATAATTAAGATGTCAATCTTACTGGACTGATTAATAAACTCAAATGCATTCTCCTTGGACAAAAGACGTCCAGTAATCATCATTGATCTAGCTCTTAAAATTGAGTCTGACGCTGCATCACTATAAATATTTCAAGTTTAGGCAATAGGAGAGGGAGGAGGAGGAGAGAGAGGGAGAGGGCGGGGGAGGGGGGGGAGGGGGGGAGAGGGAGGGAGAGCGAGAGAGAGAGAGAGAGAGAGAGAGAGAGAGAGAGAGAGAGAGAGAGAGAGAGAGAGAGAGAGAGAGAGAGAGAGAGAGAGAGAGGAGAGAGAGAGAGAGAGAGAGAGAGAGAGAGAGAGAGAGAGAGAGAGAGGGAGAGAGAGAGTGAGAGAGAGCGGGAGAGAGAGAGAGAGAGAGAGAGAGAGAGAGAGAGAGAGAGAGAGAGAGAGAGAGAGAGAGAGATTCGAAAGTTGGACCTGATGATGGAACTAAGTAAGTGAAGTATTGTAGTTCTAGATAAGAACTCAGTACTGTGCTGCACTTCTGAAAGCTTGATTATCCAACCCATACAAAACAAAATGAAAAAAGGATACAATTCAGAACTAATCTTCAAAACTGATCTCAATAGAATAACAAGACTAAAGTCTACGTTAAGAATTGGAAAAAAGGAAAGTAAACGGTTCTATCGCCTAAAAATTATCAAAATGGAAAATTGAGGAGCAAATTTGCCTAACTAAGATTAAAACTGAGTAGTAATGAAGAGAAGTATAAAGCCCCAAAGGTTCGAGAGTCAAGTTCTTTTTGCAGGGGAAGGAGTGGCGGTTCAATGTTTGCACACCACACTCGGACATGAACGGAACTGAGAACAATAGTCCGTCAATGTGGAAGTAACCATGATCAGAGAATACAAGAAAAACATTGTACAAACCTCATATAGGAGCTCTAGGACACTCAACATCACAAGGGTATCATTTGTACTTTTAACTTCTGCCTCCAAAAGTTGTAAAAGATTTGAGTTGCAGATTACTGATGCCAGAGATCTAGAGATAGAGAATAGCTTCACAATCAATGCTAATATGCGTACTCGTGCCTGATCAAGAAGAAAAAAATCAACAAGTAGATACTGTAATCTGTTTGTATGATAAAGAACAGCCACCTTCGTGCTCAAAAAGAAACATTATAAGTCGGATATAAGATGCTGATAAATCAGAAATTGATATACCAGGGATGAAGATTTGGATGCCAAATATCCTAGGTGAGTAGCTTCTTTGCTAGCATGAGGAAAAATGATATCCTGGAAGATATATAGAGACCGGTGTTGAAATTATAATGGAAATGGATAGCAGAAAGTAAGCATACATTTATAGAAAAATGATATCCGTGGTTTGAGGAAATCTAGCCAAATGGGTAATTGCCTCCGTTGCTGCAGATGCAACTAGCTCATCCCCATTAAGTGAGAAGGTTTTATATTATGGAATGTATAAATGGTGTGCATAAAGTTGGAGCTTACCCATTAATTAGGCAAAGAAGGAGATGTTGGTAAACAGAGTGGTGAAGAATGAGGTGGATAGCAGTGGATTCATCCAGCAAGCGTGAAACCTGTGGTGGATTAAAAAGGTGTTAGTACTCCCCCTAACAAACTGCCTGCCTTAAAGTCGAATGACTTACTGCTTTGCAGGCTAAACATCTGAGCTCGTGAGTGTGAGCTAAGAGGCCAGCCTCCACGAACGGCTGAAGACATTCGAGGTCAGGCAACGCCAAATCTAAGCATGATTTTGCAAAAGTAGATTCGAATACCATGTAATGTGGGATGAGAGATGCCCCGTACTTGGTTCTGAAAATCCTGTCCAAACAATCCAGCAATACAGGATAATCGCCGTTTGTTTGCAGAGCACTGTCAATCAATCATTAACTTAACAAAGCTTCAAAGTCAAACTGGACAATCTTTTTGGGATTTAGATTACTTTATGATATCCTGAAGAGGGTATTTGTCCAGGAAGTCTTGGGCTGAAGCGTCGGAGTGGGACCCTAACAAATCCAAAATTATTTCAATTTAAAGCCTACTTATCATCATAATTCATACATCATACCAGGGTATAAAGCGAACTCAGTGGCAGCTCCAATTAACGCCTCTCGTGCCATCTTCTTTTCCAGATCTACTCACTTTCATTTTTCATGCTTTAAATTATTCTTAATTCACACTCAATTGTCATCTTACTCACACGTGTAGCTTACTTGTCCGCCATGCACCCAATGGATAATGGGTCGCCCAAACCCGCTTCGTCCTTTGGATCAATTAGGGTCAAATTATCATAATCTTATTTACCTGGCCTAAAAATACTAATTGACAAATCTAACCTTTAACATGTTTTATTTATTTAAAATCTTATTAATTATAAACACTTATTGAAATTAATTCCCAACCCCAAAATATATTTCCATTTTACCACCTTAATCTCCATCAATAAATTAATCTAAACACATAATACATGTTCGAAGTAGTAAACAGTTGTCATGAAATAATACTTCCTCTCCATGCCATCCATCAGATATCCTTCTTACTCATAACTAATTTGAATAAATTAATAGGACCTACTATAAAACATGATCAAATAACTCAAATTAATTTAAACATGACCATAGAATAGTACCTTCCATCTTAAAACATGAATACCAGAGATGATCACTACAATTTTTATCTTCGAAATTTTCTTGTCAAGACTTAAAGTGTATCTTTCATCAAGTATATTTCTTCAATTTTCATTGAAAAAAATGGAAACTATAACAATTGTTAGTTTTGTTTGAATTATTACAAAAATTGAAGTAACAAAAAGGACGTTGAAAGAAATCTTCAGTTGAGACTTTTGCACATTACTTTTATGGAAATAACGAATCAGTAACAAATCTCTTCACAAAACTATTATTATACAACTTTCCTACTACAATAAATTTATTTTATATTCTAATATTCATATGAAAAGAAAGGATAATAGTCTTAAACACTATTTTGAGACCGGCTTTAAAATTTTATACCCCAAGATTTAACAAATTCCCTTTCAAATTTAACATTTCGTGGGGGTCGATCAATTTCGATCCGCACTAAAAAATTTCTCGCACCTAAATACGTGGATCCTAATCGAAAAAGGAAAATAAATAAAAAAATTTGGGCCAACAGCCTTCAGCCACGTGTTCTGCGCCAAAGACTCTGGCAGCCCAACGCGGGGCTTATCGGGTTTCTCCTTTATTCACTTCATTTTTAAATTATTTTTGCACATACCATAAAAAATAAATTATACCACTATTTTTATTTCTCAGCTCTATAAATGTGAGCATAGGTTTCAGATCCTTTACACAAAAAATCAAGTTTCAAGCCGATGAATAATATTGTGTTATTTTAAAAAATTATAATATTATTTATTGTATTAAAATATTATGGGTTTTTTGAACAAAAAAAATATTTTGTCAAATTCTAATTAATTTTCATGTCAATTGTCAGTAGTAATTATAAATTTAATAATTGTTATAATAAATAAATGTTAAAACGAAAATACAGAAAGATACGCTCGAAAGACGCCAAGGAAGGGAGAGAACCTGAATGACACCCCTGCCATACGCTGGTAAAAAGTGGATGTTATTTTGAGGATGCTAAGCCGATGCCAAGGATGTGGTTGTCAATTACACCCACCCACAAGTGAGCTGCCTTATCAAGTTACTGTCTCGAAGTATAACCTAAGTTGTCACCTCCACTAACTCATAGGTTTTACTTAATGCAAATCTTGTTCAAAGCTTCTCCATTTGAGCCACCTCTCGATTTTGGTTCATGCTCCGTTACTGAACATGCACAAATATTAGTCCATCTATATATAGATCGACTACTTTCTAACGTCCAAGTTAATTCAAATAATTTTATAATTTAAGTGAACTATACTTGTAAATTACCCTTAATGGTATGATATAGTGGTGTATTTATAGGGAAACATGGTTTTATGTTTATATTGATAATTGTAATTCGCCATGTGATATGGATCACAAGTTTCAATATGACTTTCTATTACAGGACTTTTTATTACAATTGGAATTTCTACGATCTTGGTCAATCTTATAGAAATTGTTCTTTTGGGTAAGGTATGGGAAACCGCTTCCTTCTAGATCCGGAAGCGTCAGCGAGAAGCCTCAAAGTCCCCGCGAGTCCTCGACCTTGATCCGTCAGAGTACCCGAAAGCGTGACCGCTACAGAAGAATCGCTGCATACACCACGATCGCTAAGATTTGTCTTTTAGTGATTCAACTATCAAGTATTAAATAGTAATTAAAAAATGAATGTACTATGAGTGAGGTATTTATAGGCAAGTACAAGAAAGCCATGGTACCATCTTTGATTGTGATAGTTGTCATCATCTTGGAAGCCAACGCCTTTATGAACGCTCATCCACTATAAGTCTGCCTTGGCTTTAACCAAAATCAGATATATATCGCCGCCTTTACAACGAGGGGTTAATGTGCTACTGAATGTCCGAGGAGTCACATTATGAACGAACCGCCATTGATAAGAATTCATCTTGGACAAATATCGCCTTCGAGGAGAATCGCATATTTGGATAAGCATCGCTTCGACAAGAATCGCCTTGGATCCTCGTTTCATTTATCAATTAACTCTGCTATCGTGGGGATACTAGGCCACATGCTGTCCTTATCTCGATGAAAGCGGTTCCGTCATCGACGATAAGCCCTATAAAAGATACTTTACTTTGTTTAATGTGTACTTTATTTTCACTTGTCCAAAACCTTTCATCTTCCTTTCTTTCTCAAGTTGATACTTTCGACCCTTTCGTCTTCAGCCCCTTCGTTTTCGTCACAAACCCATTTTCCCCTTAAAGCATCTACCATCTTGAGGTATGTATCTTTTATTCCTACACTTTTGGGTCTTTCTGAAGTGTGTTTAGTGGAAATTTCAATATTTCCCACGAGAATGTTTTCGAGTAGGTTGGGTTTTAACCCCTTGCTTAGGAATTTCCCTGAACTCATTGGATGATGTGGTCAATCAAGGGTTTATGGGGTGTATTTACATGTGTTTCTGGTGTTGATTTCTGAGTTCTTGTGTTGGATTTCCGAACCCCGTGTTGATTTTTGAGAGAGACGCTGTTGGTTATTTGGGGTAGTTCGTGATTTTGGGAAATAAGGATTTTGTCTCCCCGATTTTGAATGTTCTCAGAGACATTTTTTATTTTTTCCAAATAATTCATATTTTGGCATTTGATTATTCAGAATTTTATGTTTCTTGTTTAACCGGCCGACCTCTTTGATTACAGATATGTCTAGCGGTTCGTATCAAGAAGTTCCTCCTAGTTCTTCCGCTGAGACCTCCACATCCGCCCACCAGGAATCTATTCCTCCAAGACCCGACTCGCCGATCACGGTAATGGACCCTGAAATCCTTGCCCTTGCTAGATTATATGCCGCCATGGGTGCGGAGTTTACTTACGATAGATATTTGATCTTTTCTAGACCATCCTCGTTAATATAATCTCCTCAGATATGGTTGAGACCATGGCGAGTCGGTTCAATGATGTGGATGTAGGAGAAAACCTGCGGGACCCAGATGTTCTTTATGCGGAACCCTTGTCGGTTCGCCCTCCGTCATCTTCCACCACGGAATCGCCAGTTTACTCCTCTCAATCACAAGTGGACTAGGCTGGATGAAAACACTAATAAATAAGGTAATCCTCCCACTATTATCCGAGATTCTTTACCCGTTGCCTTTTCGAGGAGGACCTTATAAATTTTATGCAACATTTCTCTATCCCTTCGCTTGTAGAGAGACGCACTTTCTTGTATGTGAACAAGTCTTCGAACTACTATCAATCTCAAATGGTGAGCGCTTAGCCCCAAAGACGACCGGCTATGTCTACGTGAGTCCTTATCCTATGGGGCTCAAGCTTCCTTCGCTCTTTTGTAATGATCTATTGATAGCCGGTTAACTCGCGGCTCAGACAAACTGCCCTAATGTGTTAACCATCATTATTTTTATAGTAGCTTGTAGGATGGTCCAAATAAATCCTACACTTTCCCTTTTCTTTAACATGCACACCACCTCACATTAGACACAAAATTGGACGGTCCAAATTAAACACAAAAGAAAATCTTTATATTATGTATCTAATATCTAACAAGTAGTTGATATCCAACTAAATACCAAATTATTCATATTACCATAATAGATCATTGCACCAATATTTAATTTACCCAATTATTATACATATGTTTAATCTTTAGTTATATTTCATATTAAAATTATGTTCGTAGAATGTGAACAAGTATTTTATAGATTATTTTTCTCAAAAGATATCTCTGTTATACTTAACTCATTAATTAATTTGTTGTAATGTGGTACTTCTCCGAATCTTTCTTTTTACGATAATGCTTTATCATAATTGGGCTTTTATGATTCTTACAAGGAGAGTGTATCTTTTATGATACGTTTTGAACAATGCTAATATACTTTATTATAATATTATATATGTGCATGAAATATTTACTATAATTTTCTCTTATTAAATATATTTACCATATATATATTGATTAAAAAGATTATAGACAAACTAAAAAATTATATATATATCATATTAATATAATTAATATAACACACATATATTTAATATTATATGACATATAAATATATAATTATTTTTATTATATATATTATGATTACAATGTTAATAACTTATTTATATTTTATTATCTGTATAAGCTTAGGCTAATACCATTATATTGGGGATGGGTTTAACAAAGAAGCACGCGATTGCTTTTTAAGCGGAAATCTTAATTAAACAAGGGTTTAAATTACCAAACTAATTAATGAAATCAACTCATTCCATTCCAACATACCAACCTAATAGTAATTTCGCTTTATTTGAATAAACGGTCTTTAATTAAGTAGTCAAAAGTCAAACTTGAAGAATTAAGATCCTCTGTGACTTAATTGTGGAGAGAGCCGGAAATTCCTCCCAAGTTCCAAACTACTAATGTTGTCTTTAATTTGGCAGACTCTTAAGAAATCGGGAATATAAAATAGAGTACTTTGGAGGAACAAAGGAATGCGACGTTCTTTTTATTTTTTTGAAAATATAATTCGTTAAATAATATTTTTAAAAATTATATTTTTTCTTTAAAAAATTATGTTCTCCGCTTGTTTCTAAATTGCTTCCACCATTAGAAGTAGTAGTTTCTATTGTTAAACCGTGTGATTGCTGAAGTGATTTGAGATCGCAATAATGATGACTCCGAGTAGAACTGTATTAGAAGTTAGGTTTTTTTTTTTTTTTTTTAAGGAAACACACTTTTATTGATATAAAATCAAGAGATACAATTCTACTGAATCTGGAAGATTCTCGTACTCCCAAACATAAGACATAAGTGATAAACCTTTAAATGAAATCACTTAGGAAACACACACAAAGAAAATTGAGTCTAAAGAATCAGACTAAAGCCTAAGGCTTCGTCTCAAAGAAAGAGCTTAACGCCATCTTTTGGGCCCCACCAAACCCAACCAAGATAAATCCGTGTAGACCCGGCCATGAAGCCCAGCAAACCAAGACCGTGACTCAAAAATCCAAGCCCACCCCACCATGGCCCACGAACCACGCCGAAGCTCCAACCAGTGTGTCCAAGCCCCATATCACAATCGGCTACCGACCAGACGCTAGTAAACCGCTTTGAAGCGCACTAAGCCACAAGTGTCGGAACCTCCGTAACACCAACCGCCCATATTCCAACTGGGCCAAACCCGGGTAGGCTGCCGCTTCACCCGACCCAACCAAGCCAAAACCTCCGGGCCGTAATTTCACCGCTTCAAGTCCCACGCACGTTTGAAATTCTCAACCTTTCACATTCCAACCAGGCAGACGGAGGCTGGCCGGCCGGAAATTCGCAATGAAGCCGAAACGCTCGTGAACTCACCAAACTGAATCATAAGAACGGCATGAAATTCGGGACAAAATCGACAAAATCATCAAAATTCCTGTGAATTTGAACTCAAACTAAAGATCATCAACCAAATCATAACAATCATCCGAAGTTCAAAACCTTCAAGCCACGCGAATATTTTGCAAGTCGATCATCATCCAAAAGTCATGAAAATTCAAACAATCCGCATTCATACATTATCAAAAAAGATGAAGAGCAAGCCATCATCCAATTCGAGCAAAACGAAATCGTGATCATCACCATAACCCATGGATAACAAAATGTTCCAAATGGGGAATAAGGATGAAGAATTCGAACCGATCCAAAGAGAAACCCATAGCAATCAAAGCACAACCACCATCAAATCATTGGGGGGGGGGGAAGAGCTTCGACGAATTCCCATGAAGTTAAACAAGAATAAAAAACGACCCAAGTCATCCTTAAACCTCAAACGAAACAATTCATCAAATCATCTTCAACCATCCGATCATCAAGCAACCAACCAAGCCAAGAATGATGAACAAAAGGAAAGAACAAAGCAAATGATAAAGCCAAAGGAGGGAAGCACATAATCGACTACTACCTTCAATTCATTTGGGCGGCGAGGTAGAAGGAAGTGCAAGACGATCCAAGGCAACACAAGAACTTTGAGCAAGTCCGATTGGCACCACCACCAAACCCAATCGGTTATTCCAAAGAGACTCCTTCACCGGTTCAAGGAGAAACCATTGAAAGAAAAAGATCAAGAAGAGATTCAATCAAGCAAGTTGTTAGAGAATCCCATTCAAGAGTTAACTTCATCGGTTGAATGCCAAAAATGCTCCTTCGCCGATTGGAGAAATCATTGAAAGAAGAGAAGAGGAAGGAAGAAGAGAAGTGAAGGCACCAAGGAGAAGCGGAGTGACCTTCTCCTTTGGAGAAAAATCGCCCCTGAAACCCAAAACTATTCGACCATGCAAGCCTAGCAGCAAAGTTAGGTTGATTTTATGGACATGCGAATTCAGAATTGGTGTCCTCATATAGTAATATATACTACTGCTTTAATCCGATGGGAATTTCACTGACTGGGGCATTTAGAGAAATTAAAATGAGAATGAGTTGTGCTAGCAAATTGTTTAGGTAAAGTCGGCTTTGAAAAACCATACGTGGTGTTACCTTTCTCCAAAAAACTCATGATTATGAAATGATAATGACAATAATTGACAACGGTCGTACGTATGAATTGAATGGTAGGTATGAGAAACATACATGATACATACCAGGATTCTTCCCCGAAGTCACTGTCCAGTGTCCTTTATGCAAAATAAACAAATAGAACTAGTAGAAACTAACCAATATTTTCTTCATAAATTTGCTTCCAGAACCGGTCCATGGTCTTCTTCTTTATGTACTCTATGAAAAGAAAAATTTAACTATTTTTAGAGAACGACGCCATATTTAATATTTATAAATTTTAAATGTAGAATTAATTTAAATAATTTTAACTATTGAAAGAAAATTTATAAACATTTGTGACATTTAATGGCTACTAATCATAATTTTTAGTTTTGTCGTTGAATTGGTATAAAAAGTCAAATTTCACCATGCTTCTTCTCTCGACTTTTGACTACCGAATAAGAAAAATTGAATGATCTTTTAGTATTGACAAATTCTAAGATTTATAAATTTTAAATTTTAATATTGACTTTTAAATAATTTTAACTATTCAAAATAAAATCAATTAATCTATACATAAAAATTAGTAGTCACAATAGGATGAAATTAATCTATACATAAAAAATTTATAGGATGAAATTAATAATCTATACATAAAAAATTTATAGGATGAACTAATAATCTATACATAAAAATTTATAGGATGAATAATCTATGCTATTAAAAATATGAAATTAAACTATTTTTTTTTTTTCGCTTCCTAGATGACGGGATGCGTGGGGTTCTAGATGGATGTCTCAGATGCCCCATCCTCGCCTCCGAGCTGCTACCGTGATAGCCTCCTTGTTCCATGTGCTCCGTGATGAAACCTCAAGTTAATGTAATTTAGACGGGCGACTCAAAGTCGACGCGCCACTCCGATGCCTAAATTAGTTTTGGGTGTTTTAAAGCTCAATAACGCAGAAGCTAGCTAAGATACCAAACATGATGCATGGTGTATTTATAGGAAATGCCGGGGTCAGCGCCCCTGCAGATACTATGTTGTCACGATCCTACACTCACTCCCGATTTCCGACCTCCAGTTCCTGTCCAATGAATTCTTTTCTTTAACGGG
This sequence comes from Lithospermum erythrorhizon, assembly GCA_019722365.1. Lineage (NCBI taxonomy): Eukaryota > Viridiplantae > Streptophyta > Magnoliopsida > Boraginales > Boraginaceae > Lithospermum > Lithospermum erythrorhizon. Next base: position 831,037 of record JADFUC010000789.1, on the reverse strand, counting down.
CAAAGAGCCCATTTTATCTATATAAACAAGTGCATATCACTATATATTATGTACGACATTTTAGCCTTTTGGCTTCAATTAAAATTGAAGAAATACAATTATACCCTTTTATTGGGCGATATTTTAAATTGGGTTCAATAACGAAAAAAGCGATTTAAACAAGCATGAACTCAAGTTTTTATATATATATATATATATATATATATATATATATTGTATTTTAACAAAGGCTTAATACATGCATTAATATATATATATATATATATTGTATTTTAACAAAGGTTTAATATATGCATTAATAATCATTCGTCTTCTTCTTTTTGGCGTTTCGTATTAGTTAATCCATGATTAATGAAAGTATGAAATGATATGTCTATATTAATATATTATACTAATGAGTAAATAAATAAAAGTAGGTGGTCATATATGTAGTCTGTCGTGTAGTGGTGGTAGATGGCAAACTTCAATAACTATAATCCTGCAAGAATTAAAGCTAAAAAAGAAGAAAAAATAATAACATTTCATAGTTTATTATGTGCTCTAGGCAGCTATACTACTATTAGTCCACTACTACTGTATATATTACTTTTATATTAACATATTAATTATTTTAATAAGTATATTATGATTTCGTCATGATCCTTGCCACATATTTCTATTGAGGGGAAAGAGAGGAGATGAGAGGAGGGGGGAAAGGGAGGAATTTAATTATTGAAGGAGATACGAGAAGAGAAGTTTTTTTTTACTCAAATGATAGAATGACGAGAAGATAAGTTTATATTTGAAAAAGAGCATGCATTTAATACTCAATTGCAAAATGTACTTTATACAACATAATACCATTTCAAATGATCGATAATTAATTATAGAGTAACTTGTAATTGCTATTAATTTGAAATTTAATTATTAAAAGAGATAGAGAAGAGAAATTAACATTTGAAAAAGAGCATGTATTTAATACTCAATTGCAAAATGTATTTTATACAACATAATACTATTTCAAATAATCGATAATTAATTACAGAGTAACTTGTTTATTATAATATTCATAAAAATGAAGTGAAAAGAGGTGGTGGAAATGGTATAGTCAAAGCTCGGAGGGAAATTGGAGTACAATCAATAGTTCCGGAGTAAATTAAGCAGAAAATTAATGATTGGAATTTTCATGTCTTCAAACGAGGTGTTAGAGTAAAACAAAAACAAAAAGTTAATCCTCAAGTACTACATTATCCATGTCATTGAATTATACGTAGGAGTTAAATTGTGGAATGTGTCTCAACTGATCAATGTACTGATAGTTCTTCATAAACCAACTCATACGAGGTTGTTCTCAGAAGAAGTTGAACCTATACCACAGAAAAAGGCTAAGATGCCACAATAATCTACCAGTTCTTTACCAGTTAAGTTATGCTCCGAATACAGGTTTTAGAGTAAAACAAGAAGTCATCGGTGGTGATATTGGTGGAGTTATAAGGATGCGTAGGAAGTAGTGGTCCTTAATGTTTAAAAAAATAAATGTTTGTTATTTAACAATGTATTTTTTCCCAAAAGTTATTTGGTTACCTCTTCCTAATTTTTTTAATGTATTTCTTCGTTCTTATTTTTTATATTCATTCTTTCATCATTCCTATACACGGAGTAAATTTTTTTATTCCAACACTGGGTGATAAGGTGGTTGTTCTAATAGCTCGTTTGATTCACGTGAAGTAATAGATGTACAAATTTTTTTAATTGGGAGGAATTTTTAGTTGAGGAATTTTTATTGGTCATTACATAAAGCTTCCATAACCGATATTTATATTAGTAATACTAGTTTACTCTAACACTTAAGTTTTTTCATTCTTAGATCTCCCTCTTACAGTAATGACGTGCTTATCTCAATAAGCATTGCAGTTATTGAAAAATGGAGCTAAATGCAATTAACATCCTTGAGAAAAACAATTTAGTTTGTTAATTGTATAAAGTATACTCTTTTCAATTCAAAATAATTGACATTTAACTTTGACCATCAATTATTAATTATTAATTATTTTAAAAAATATAAAATTTATATAATTGATGCTTTAAAATACTTTTCTATAATATTAACTTTTTTTTAATAATATAATTGAAGAATACCAAAGATTAAAAATTTATCTTGATATGTAAAAAATTTTAATTATTTTAAATTGGAAGAAATACTATATGTAGATATTTGTTTCATCTGGTTTGGAAGAGTTGACGTGTGTTACAACATTTGATTATTCAAAAGCTTAAATCTCCCCCAAGTTTACAATTCCATTATTACAACCACATATACAATAAGCCATCTAATTCAAAAATGACCATTTTGGTTTTTCCACCTACCCCTCGCCCTTCCCACCAGCCCCCTCTTCCACATCTATAAATAATTTCATTTTCTTTTACATGCATGTATTATAAACACACATTGCCATTTGTCTTAATATTCTGTACCATTTCCTTGCCATTCTCTAGTTACCACTTTGGAGAAATCAGAAAACAGAAATGGAGAATAGAGGCAAACAAAATGAAACTCCAACTACAATAACCATTAAAGGAATACTCAGCTTGTTGATAGCAAATACAGAAGCTAAAGATACCAACAAGAAAGTGATCTCTTTGGGCATTGGTGATCCAACTGTATACACTTGTTATCGTACCACATCTAATGTCCAAGAAGCAGTCGTAGATGCACTTCGTTCTAACAAATTCAATGGATATGCTCCTACTGTTGGTCTTCCTCAAACCAGAAAGTAATCTTCTTTCTTTCAATAATTTCTCTCTTCGTTTGCTAAATTGTGTCTCTGTTTCAAGATATCTTTAGTTTTATTTACTTTATTTGTTTATGCCAACTTTGTTTGTCTGCTTTTTTTATTTATACATACATATATATATATATATATATATATATATATATATATATATATATATATATGAATCGTAATTGACCTTCCTTTGCTAGATTTAACTCATTAATATATAGCCTAACCACGTAGCTTGACATTGACATGTACATGCTGTTGTTTCCACATATATATATATATAGCTATATATATATATATATATATACGAATCGTAATCAACTCCTTCCTTTGTTTGGGGATTTAATTCATATAATATATAGTCTAATCACATAACTTGACATGTGCATAGATGGAACGATTTAGGTAGGTGAGTTTATGAATTAGTTAGTGTAGGACTATTTTAAATTATTGATTTTCATGTAAGCTGACTTAGATGCTAGGCAAGTAGGCAGATCCTATTCAATTCTTGATTCCTGGATCAGTTGAGCAATGAATTAATATCTATGAAAGTTCCACAAATTCGATGATAGTAGCCCAATTTATTGCCTTCATACATTTTCTTTCATGCTGGAGTATTTAGCCATATGATGTATAACAATTCATGACTTTATGCAATGTGCATGGCATGTGACACCTGCTAATTGCTATCTTAGTAAAAATGAGTATTATACTTGTATGTCCGTATTAAAAAAAAATATGTTTGTTTAACCTTGAAATAACACGGTTGAAGAAAATAATAGGGATGTTATGCTCATTACTCAACTTATATTATATGCATCATATAACATTTTATACTCCCTTCGTCTCTATATATTTTGATTGTTTAGAGACAATTAATTATTCTTTTTATGTTATTGAAAAAGATTGTAATGTAAATTTTCTCTGAACTTTCTTGTGTTATCCCTATTAAGAAAATAAACTTTTTTTTTGGAAAAAGTGATTGGCTACCATATAATGAGTATCTTTACTTACATATAATGGTAGCACTTCACATGATCACATCCACTTAATAAACTAATTTTAGCATAAGCAATTAAACATCTAAAGACGGAGGGAGTTCAAATGATAAATATGAACATGTGTTATGATGTATTGTTCAAGTAATTTCTAAACAAAAGTTTAAGAATTATAATTCATATACGAACTCACAAATAATGTTTTCCATTATGTATTTTACTATCAACCACCTGGAGTGGTCCGTCCTTTGTTGCATGTAACAGATTATATATAATGATTGAATTGAGTTATTAAGTTTTTATAAACATTAAATGTGAGAAGTTTTGCTGTGATCTCTTCATTTGTGATAGTAGGAAAAGTGATGAACTCCCATACTTCTTTAGTTCTTTACATATTCGTTTACACATGTAAGTTCTAATATTTAGTTATTGTGTTACACTTTGACTTCAAACAGCGCCATTGCTCAATATCTATCACGCGATCTTCCTGAGGAACTGTCGCCAGATGATGTTTACATTTCAGCCGGTTGTACACAAGCTATAGAGACCACATTGTCGATCCTGGTTCGCCCTGGTGCTAACATTTTGGTTCCAAAGCCAGGATTCCCAATTTATGGACTTTGTGCGGCTTTTCGAAACCTTGAAGTTAGATACTATGATCTCCTTCCTGAGAAAGGCTGGGAGGTTGATCTTACTTCTGTTGAAGCTCTTGCTGATCAGGACACTGTCGCAATAGTAATTATAAACCCTGGAAATCCATGTGGCAACGTGTACTCATCCAACCATCTAGAGGAGGTTGCTTTTTAGCCCTTTAGTTGCTATTTAATGTTCTAAGCTTTTGATGAATCATTCAGTACTGATTAGTTGGTTTAATTTGTTTATGGCTGCTCAGGTTGCAGAAACTGCAAAGAGGCTCAGGTCTATTGTAATTGCTGATGAAGTTTACGGACATCTTGTTTTCGGTTCTACTCCATTTGTGCCAATGGCGACTTTTGCATCAATTGCTCCTGTGATCACACTCGGATCATTATCCAAGAGATACTTAGTCCCTGGATGGCGTTTAGGCTGGCTTGTATTAAGTGACCCCAATGGAATTTTCAAGAACCTAAAGGTTTATATAGAAACATATAAATTATTAAGTATGATTTCCTTCTTGAGAGTTGAGAGAGCGATATTAACAGCTTCTTTTCATTTCTCAGTTTGTTGAGCGCCTAAAGAAGTATTGTGACCTTAATGGAGGTCCAGCAACATTTATTCAGGTTGGTTTGCACTTCATTGATTTTATGATTTCAGCATTAATCTGATTACAGATTTCAAATTAATCCTTTTGTGCTTTACGGGTCTAAATATATTATCTCTTGGTATTTTCAGGCTGCAGTGCCTACAATAATTGAACAAACTGATGAAGCGTTCTTCAGAAAGACGAACAATATGCTTAGGCATACTGTTGATATCTGCTGTGAAAAAGTTGAGGAAATCCCTTGCATTACTTGCCCATACAAACCGGAAGGATCAATGGCAGTGATGGTAAAAACTGAGAACTAGGCCACCCTTTGAAATTCACTGAAATTTCAAGTTTAATTTAAAATGCACTCCCTTGTCTTTTTGACATACAAATGATTTTGCATTACAGTTGAAAGTGGATTTTTCGATGCTGAAGGATATAAGTGATGATATTGATTTCTGCTTCAAGCTGGCCAAAGAGGAAAATGTCATAATTCTTCCAGGTAACAAAACATACCTTGTCCCAAAGTTCTACCTGCTATCTTTGCAAGTATAGGGAAAGTGATTCAGACTAGTAATTTTGCTTGAAGATTTTTTATGGGGGTAGTACTTAACAATTAAACAAATGTTCGACAGGAATTGCAGTAGGCCTTAAGGATTGGCTTCGGATCACTTTTGCTGCGGAGCCATCTTCAGTCATAGAAGCACTAGAAAGGTTGAAATCTTTCTGCCGCCGGTACTCAAACGTGCAAAATGGACACTAATCACAAGATCACACTGTGGTTGGCATGTACATTGTCATTGAAAATGGCATATTTGGTTTCCAAATGATTATGGTTATGCTGGATGGGAGACATTCATCAAAATCAAACCCCATACATTTGTTTCCACAACTCAAAACTCCCCAAGACATTTGTGTTCTGTTGAACTTGGTTTTAAAATCAAGTATCTGTATTTTCTCTCAAAATCTGTTTGTAATTCATTTTGTCATCTTTATGGCTCTATGTAGTTTATATGTATGTTTGACATACGTACCTGAATGATTGCTTTATTTTTTAATAAATCAAACTATTTATCTTCCAGTTTGAACTACCTTTTACTTGTTCTATTTAAGCAGTTTGATTGGATTGCCAAAGAGAGAAGCACATCTTTATTGTATTAAAATAAGCAAAAGAAAAAAAATTGTTCCCTCAAAGATGAACATTGTAGTGGAACAAGGGATCATGTAAATTTTCTAGACATAAGGAATTTCAATCCTTTTAGCTTCTGGACCAGCTATCATATCTTCCCAAAGCAAATCTGAGAGTGCCATTGTCAGTTCTCCAACCTTACCTGTAATTTAAGAACAAAATATCAAGAAAATGGATGTTTGGAAATGAAAAAAAAAAAAGATGTTAGTACAGATAAATTATCTTATGAGTAGACTTACCATCTCCTATAGGCTTCTCATCCCACATAACAATTGGTAACAGTGGAAGTATACTCCCAACATACATCATCTCAGCAGATCCTTCAGCTTCATCTGCCTTCACATTTTCGACTTGTACACTCTTCAATCTCCCCTGTTTCACCAATTCTGGAGCCAATTCCAGAAGCCTCAGAGCAGTACACCCACTCAAAATCTTATCAAAAGCAGGCAAAACAAGCTCTTTCTCATGTGTTATGAATGCCACATTCACATTAGGTCCCTCGGCAATGTACCCTTCTTCATCCACCCATATAGATGATTCTGCCCCTTTATCCTCCGCCTCCATTTTCGCGAGCACGTTAGGGAGGTAGTTCACGTTCTTCATCGTCGCAAATAGGGGTGACTTCATTGGGATAGTAGACGTTATCACTTTAACACCTTCTTTGCACTGATGGAAATCATCCTCAATCACAACGGCGTAGAATGCAGATTTTGGGCATCCTGCTGGAGAGAGCAAGAAGTCCCCTGGCCCTGCACTTAGCCAGTATCTTACAGTCCCTTTCTTGCAATTTGAAGCCGCGGTAAGCTGAATTAGGATGCTTCGGAGAATGGATTTCGGAAATGGAGAGGTGATTCTTGCTTTTGATGCTGATCTAAGAAAACGCTCCAGATGTTCATCCAACTCATACAAACATCTGTTTTGAATACATACATATATATATTTAGATTATGGAGAAAACTTGGTATATACTCCGTATTAGCGATCCTATGGAAGAATATATAAAGATGGTATGAATCGGACATACGCATTGAAAATAATAGCAGTGTCAAAAACACCATGACCACGATGAACCATGTGATCATCAATTGGGATAACCATCATTGCCGGATCAAGAATGATCCCTCCGAAACTACTAGAATACATTGCTGGATAAGGCTTTGCTTTCACAGTGTTCCACTTCTCATGTAGCTTTTCAAGCAACTGTTATTTCAAGATATAAACAAATGTTTTCAATAAGTCTAATACAAGATAAATAAAGCTATGATATAATACTCCTAACTATTAATACTTTCCCTAATATCAAACATTTCCACAGTATTCATTGTATCAAAATATCAATAATCAATATATATATATATAATATAACACACATATAAAAGTGTGAATAAAGCTTTTACTTCTTCCTTTTCACACTATTAATTACTAAATTTACTTCTATCTAAAATCAAAAATTTAGAAATTCTAATAGGAATCAATCATTATTTTCTATTTTTTTTATTTCGATATTTTCGTATATCGGCGCCGAAATCCTCACTATCAATTATTCATAAACTATATGTTCAAAAATTATAGAAAATAATATTATGAAACTATTTTCAAAGACGAATCCAATGATATAATTATATTTATTAAAATGCTAATAATGGTCAAAGTTTAACCCCGATATACGAAAATGTCAAATAAAAAACGGAGGTAGTATTAAGTATTCACCATACATTATACTTGGAAGTATACCGCAAGATTATCAAACCTAAGAAATTATCATTACATTACACGATTTGAGTGACGACATATATCATCATATACATTCGACATATATATACTCTTTATAATGATCCCACTTTTTAATTAATTGTGTTTATTTATCTCAAGTGCATGTTTAATGATTCAAAATATTTATCAATAACATAATTATTTCAATTTTACATATATACTCTTCTACGATTCAATTCACAATAATATGCTTCATATATTATATAATTCGTATTACAAGATTAATTTATTACTCCTTTTATCAATACATTTTCATCATATGTCATTTTAAATTTTAAATAATTTGTGTTAGTTAAATAATAATAGTTTTATGTAGAACTATTAAGTTATTATTATTATAATGGTGATAGCTTAAACAACCATATGATTTGAGTAGAATTGTTATTATTATTATTAATATTGTTATTTCATTCCACAGATACGAATTTTATATATCAGATCCATAAAAATTTAAATATAGCTTTTAAATCATACCAATTTAACCGACATAAAAAAGAAATAATTCCTAATAGATACAATATCAATAATTCATTAATACATTTAATGTAAACATCAAATTGTTAATTATAAAAAATTCAAAAAGAGATAAAGCTTACAATACTCTAGATACCCTCAGATTAAACATAAAAATTTAATTAAATATTCGGTAAATCGATCAGACAGCTATTGGGTGGATAACATCGCCTCTTGTTAGGTATCCAATAAATCAACTTAAGCAACGATGAATACCTCCGACGATGATGGAAACACATCGACTTTAACATCTTCAACACCCTGAATCTCATCTGCAATGAGCAATAAAAGTAGACTATTTGGTTTTAAGTGAAGAAATCAACTCAAGTAATTAAGAAACAACAATTATGTTAGTACCTAATATTTTCTCTGCCATGACTAACTGAAGGGATACAACCTTAAACGAAATAAAGGGCAAGTGTTGATAACACTAGGATGGAACTATACATTTATGAAGATACAATAGAACCTATATAAAGGAGTTGCATATTGAGTGATGGAATCAGGGGAGCGTAGAGGCCGTCATAAATTTTTGAAAAGTAATTTTTTATTGTTAAAAAATACATATGATTTTAATTTCAAAAACTTATTTGATTCGCAATATTTCTTTCTTGTATTCATTCATTCACTCACGATACATTTTGGTATGATATGTGTGCATATATGATGGAATAGAAGGCACTTACAATATGATGAATGGCAGACGGAAAGTGGAATCTTTTTAACGTCAGCACTCAGCAGTGAGTGTCTTTTACTTTGTTCTGTTCATGTTAATCTTGAGACCACGACAATTAGCCGTCCTATTTTTTTATTTACCTGTCACCATGTCTTTTTTGATTTTTAGCATGTGAGATGTTATAAGCAGCATTATTTGTTATAATGAAATACGGTATGGTGTTTTTATAAGAAATTTACTAAGAAGATTACTTTTCATCCCTTGGCAAAGACACGGGAAAGCTGATAACATATATATTTCCCGATATCTTCGGCGACGCCTCGATTCGATTTGTTTTATCCTAAATAATGGCAAAAACTATCTCATTTTTACATAGCAAGGCGTTATTTGTTGTGATCCACATAATGCTAAATCACAAATGTGACATGTGTTTACATACTTTAGATATTACTATATCTTTGGTATCCTGTGTGTTGGCATACCGTAACTACTTCTTCAAATCATTTCAAGTTATTGCCCTCATGCTTAAAGAAAAGAGCTGGTGCATTTACCGAGATCGCTGGACACAAAATATACAAGATAATGCCCGGCCTATCACCGCATTAAGAGTCCAACAATATCAGACGAAGACAATATTGCATATGCTTACTCAATGAACGGGGCCGCATCGTGCCGATGTAACCAAACACATCCCTCTCCAAAGTTTTCATTTACTCAAGAACTTGAAAAAACAAAAGGTAGATATCCAAAGATATTCAAGCTCATGTGATAACGTATCGCATCTCTTTACAAAGGCTTTTCCGACATCAATTTTCAAGAAGTACATTCAAAGTATTGAAATGCGTAGCCTTTGAGATTTTTAAAACCCTCCCGCTTGATTTGCAGAGGGTATTACCGTTATACTTTCTCCTTACGGCGGTTTTGTCCCACCTGATTTTCCTTATAAAGTTTTTAACGAGGCAACATATGCTTCCAAGTAAACAACGAAAGATATTTCAAAGAGGGAGTGTTATGAAACGTGCAAAACAATAGTGCAGTAGAAATCAATTATGGAAATGTACAAATTGTCAAAATATTAGACTTGACTTTAGTTGAAATATCTTTAGTAATTAGGAAAACTGAATAGTGTTTCATTGATAAAATTTAGGCTATAAAATCCCCCTTCATTCCTGCATTGTAAGATGTACGTAGGATTCAACAATATATACATTATACTATTCTATTCTACTATCTAATATAGCAGAGTAATAACAATATAGTATTATCTATTAGTTTATTTATTAAATAACCAGCTTATAACAAAGATATATAAATAATATAAAATCGAGTTATCGCGCTCGCTTGGCTGGAATTGTGAGCCTAGACACGGCACGAATCGGGCCTCGTGGGGTCGTCCGGGGCCCGGCTCCACCGCCTCGGCCCGGATTCTACCGCCCACTAGTTCACGATCCGCCTCTACCACTAACAGTTTTACCTAACCAGCCGAGGATTGGGCCCAAGCCCAGCCTCGGCCTCGGTCTCACCCAATAGCGTGGTATTCGGCCCGGCCCTGGGCTCGAGGCCCCCCCAGTTCAAGATTAACGCTGCACCGCTTATATTAAACGCACTCACGTTAATATCAAGAAAGTACACTTGACTCATTAACGTGGTACCGCCATATTAATGCACTAATAATGTCAAGTTATTTACATTACCGTATTAACGTGGTACCTTTTAAAAATTACCGGTACCACGTTAATACCCAAATGAGCAAATTGCTCACTTGAAAATACAATAGTGTTCAATAAAACAAGGATACTGACATTAACAACAATTCTAAAGTGTAATCAAATGCGAAATCAAACATATTAATATTCGAATTAGAAAATAAGTAGTCGTATAACATAAAACTAAATTGTTCGAATACTAAACATCAATATAATCATTATTCAAAGCACATTATTCATGGAAAGACAAGCTAAATTAACCGTGATTTGCCTCGCTCTACCTCGCCTCTCCTCGCTTCCACATTCATACGCTCCCGTCTCCATAATCATACGCCTCCTCACAGAACCTTAGCCGCTTCCATATCAACTTTGATGCTCTCGCATCTTGAAGTGTTTTAACATGTCAGCGTAATCGATTCCAACATTGACATAGCCTATCGTGATGATCCGGGGAATCCAGGAGGACCTCGCTTCTCCAGCTCGCCGCTTCATCGGTGTCAGCTAACAAAGCAGTGAGGTACCCATCCCTTTGGGGGTAAGCAGTTGTTGAACCTCCACACCTCATCTTGAACATCCGCTAAATGTTCAAACACCTCCCATTTAGACCGCAATACCCCGTCCCACATAAAGACTTCCTGGCTAATCAATGATTGTCTTCCCATTTTAGAGTCCTTCTTAAAATCAACCCATCTACATTCTCCAATGTGAACCCTTCGATATTAACTAACAAATGAGAGACCATGCCATGACTGGCGGCTGACTTCGCCTTCACTAAACATATGTTTAAGTATCAAACGTGGCATATTAACTAATCGCAAATTCAATATAGACCATATAACACACGAATGCAAACAACTTAGTTCGGATGCTTGAATCAGTAGATGGCAAAAGGAATATCTGATACTCTACTCTCTCCAAACAAGTTTTTGTATACCATTCAAGTTATGCTTATACACTATGCCTTCTTTCTTAACTCTACTGACGTTGTTGGGCGCCTGACACAGCCTTACTGCACTCACGCTAGTGCACCATCCCTTCCTGTAATCATCCGCACCCCAACCGAAAGACAAATGTTTTATTAAATCGCTTTCCGTTATAATACCTGGCAGAACTCCATCGATATTGTACCGACAACCAAGCACTCCCTCACTATCATTATTACGCAATGAACGGATTCATAAACTTATATACAATGGCGATACCAATTACTAGTAAAAAGTAGTAAATGTACTAAGTTTGGCATGATTCCAAAATTGGCTCAAAAGATTATCTGTGACCGCCTTGATTTCTCCTTCATCAAGGTACATCCCCGCTCAGATCTTAGCACCTCCACCTCCTACCCTCTAACTCCTCGGCCATTGCACCCCCCTACATCTCTTCCTCCTCTTGTGGTGGTGGTGAATGTGGTGGTGATTGTGGGCGGTGGACTCATGTTGACCCCTCCTCCTATTTTTGTTTGCAATTCAACAATTTCCTTGTTTTTGGGGCTCTTTTGGTGCCATTTTAGCAAATTGATACAATATAATGTAATTAACTAATTGAAGATGATTTATAGAGGAATCAAGATTGAGTTTGAGAGGAATTTTCGTATTTTTGGAGCTTCCAAGATTGAGGAATTGTGTTTCAATTGAATGTTTGGAACCCTATTAATCTAATTTCAAGAACGCGTGGTACCGTTAGCAAATAAACGGTACCACGCTTAATCCTAAAAATGGCAGAAAGCCTGGCATTTTTGCATCCATTTTTTTCGATGTCAACGTGGTACCGCTAGACGGTAACGGTACTAATGCCAAAATCAATAAGTTTAAAAACAATAGAGTCTATTTGTATGGAATAAAAGAACATTTTATTATTTTGAGCCGTCTACGCTTATACTCGTGGCGGGCCAGAGAGTTTACATGAGTTTCTCCGTCAATAATAAAGTTAAGTTACAAAAACTACAATTCTAATCATCATAAATTAATTCATCTTCGGACTCTTTGTTTTAGCCCTTTTCAACGCCTATCAGGCCGCTTCCTTCGCCTTCTTCACTTCTTCTTCAATGTCACTAAGATCATCGAACATCTTTTCTTTCCGCTCCATGACTGTTCTATCTTGCATCCTATGCTCGCGCCGTCCAACTCTGATGCACATGCTTCAATCGCCAGCCAAAGTTCTGAACGTCTTTGAGTGTATCAGAAGCTTCGCCATGCTAAATGCGGATTCACTGCTATTGTCGACATAGGGATAGAAAATATTTCTTTTGCTATCTTAGAAGACCTAAACAAGCGCTTCCTTTGCTCGCCTCTCTCACCATTTTAATATATCAAAAGGATTTTACTATTGACTCAATTCAAAGTTAGTAGATAAATATTGAGTTAACTCATCTGTGGCTCCTCACAGGGAGCGATTGGATCTATTTCACCTAAAGCTTGTAACGCATTTCTAAGGTGATCACGTTGACTTCGTGATTTTTAACTCCCGCAAGGGCCACATTAAAACTTTGTATACTACTTGGAAGCGTGTGGCCTTTACCTTGTCCATACCTTGATTGGTATTTGCTATACATGTTATACATATATGTTTCAATTCCATCTTTCCATTTTTGAACATCAAAACTCTTTAGTTCGATTAGCGGTAGTAAAGATTCATAATACGTATTTCACATAGAAATTAAAATGCTTTAATTTAGCTGCTAGGATCCAAGATTATACCAATTGTATATGCATGGATATGATGAAAATATTTTAAAACTTATCTTCCATATTCGAATCATATCTCTAGCAACATAATCAGCTTCTATGTTTAAATATATTTAACGGAGAGATAATCCAGCACATTCTAAAGAAGGATGAATATTTGGCTCGGATTGAGTTGAAAAAACTTTAGTATAATCTTTAAGTGGCTTCATAACAATGTTTCCAATTAGTATATGTGAGTGGTACATAATACTCACCAATCGGAGCATACTTCTCATAAAAATCGGAGATTTCTTCCTTATACATATATGCACGAACTAGTAGATCGTAAGTCGAGTTCCATCTAGTTTCACAATCCAAAATTAATTTCTTAAACTTTACCGGAAGCCTTCAACCATTTTTTTATATTCATGTCTTCTACCTGGCCACAACAACAAAATTAACGGCTTTACGAATTGGTAAAATAAACTCGTCCCAAATTAACTTTTATTCCATCTTAGCAACTAATTGAAGGACGTGACATAAACATCTAACATGAAAAAGTCTACTAAAATCCGGTTTAATTGTGGCCTTTTAATTTTCGATTGAAACGGTATTACAGGACGATTATCAAATGAAATCAAGTAATCTTATTCAAACATTTGTAATCATTGGCAATGCGAGTACCTTTCCGAAATTTGAATATTGTTAAGTGTTTAGCAATTCCATCTAAAATATATAATTCTTTCTTTGCAAGACTCCAATCTTGATCAATCCAATGACATGTTACACACATTATATCAAAATCCAAAAAGACACCAATATCACTAGTCAAATACATTTTGAGGCTTAAATTGAAAGAGTGTTACTCTAGAAGATCTCTTTCATTTTTAAAATATTTAAAAGCATAGGTCAGAAGTAGTACGAGGGATACGTATAGCTCGATTAAACTACATTTTTGAATCCATTTATAAAACGCTATCCATCACAATGATTAAAAGCAAAGAACTACCGACACAAATTTCCTTATAGTTTCAACTTAAGCCAAGATGCTAAAAAAAAAGTTCTTACCGGTTTGGATATCAATAGTTCCTGTGTACCACCTCCCACCACTATCTTTATGATCTTACGACCATAAGTTGTCTAAATAGCATGACCTAAGCTTCCCCTTTACTCCCCACCCGCTTTCCATGATGTAGTAGCCTTACAATTTATGCTGTTGTCAGTTGTTTTCACGGGTTCCATTAAAATATTTCCAAATCCATGAAGTTTTTTCCTTTCATTAGTAAAGAGATCCGTAGCACTATCAGAGTTAACGGGTAGTCTCTACCATACGATCATCATCCTCTAAATTAACATAATCATTAGACATAGACATACTAGCACTAGCACTTTGAACATTTTACTAAGATTACGCTTTTGATGCCATTAATTTAAACAAAAAATATCACAATTTATAAAAAAGTTGGTAAATAATACCACCGAACCGGAGATGGAGCAACGAGGGATCAGGACAGATTGGAATGAACAAGCCCACGCCGAGATAGAACTTTAAATTTCAAATATATAATTCTTCAATATAAGATTTCAGACGGGTTGGTTATCGCTGAAATATTTTTTACAAAACGACGCTAATCAGGAGTAAATGCAATGAAGGTATTATCCCCTTTTATAGACCTCTTTGACTTTCGCGAAGCAATAAACGCGGTAACGCTTTATTTAAACGCACCAATGCTGTCAATAACGGTTATATAATCTAAGAGTTTAGTAAACGGGTACGAAACGTTACCACGCTTATTATACAAGTAGCCGCTATTACAATATATACGCTATAAACTAGTTGTTGTTTAACAAACGCGGTACCGCTTAAAACAATCTGCATTCACGTTGTTCCAGAAGACAAACGTGGTACCGTTAGGTATTAAACGGCACTCACGCAAGTGCCCGCAGCCTCTTTGGGTGGGGCCTCGGACCTGGGGGGCCCAGCACTTCTTAACGTGGACCGGCCCGGCCCGGCGACTTCTGCCCGCTACCTGGCCGCCCGGCCTGCTTCGCAGGCCGGCCGGGCCGGCCCGGTTCAAGCAGCCATGACTAGTGTGGAGCCTAAAGACTAGCTAGTGGCTCGGTTCCTTATAAAACGAGCCAAGTTCAGCCCTGGTTCATCCGACTCATAGCTGGAGCATAGCTTGAGGCCTTGATCTTTGATAGCCTCATTGCCCTATTGACTTGATGAAGATTGAGAAGTAAGTTAA
This sequence comes from Lithospermum erythrorhizon, assembly GCA_019722365.1. Lineage (NCBI taxonomy): Eukaryota > Viridiplantae > Streptophyta > Magnoliopsida > Boraginales > Boraginaceae > Lithospermum > Lithospermum erythrorhizon. Next base: position 815,286 of record JADFUC010000789.1, on the reverse strand, counting down.
TGAACAAAAACTGGGCTAGTTCAAGAGGGAAGTGGATTAATTAGTCCGAAATGGTGGCCCGACTCATAATTTGGTTTAGCTTCTTGATGACGTTGATTTTAAAAAATAATAAAAATTAAATATGTCAATTAAGACCATGAAACAAATTGCATAACGTTTTGAGTTGAAAGTTATAAAGTAGTAAGACATTATTAGAATTAATAACCATTTTGATCCTAGTAAAAGGATATAAATATAAATTTCCAATAGCTTTTGAGGTCATAAACATTGAGTTAATTTAATTTGTGGCAACTGCAAGTGTTGCTCATACTAATTAATTAAGATATAATTTCCGACAATGATGATCTAATTACAATACTTGTACAGTAGTACTCTGTATTGGGTACATTTCTGAACGTTAAGTGGTATTCGTTGAATACTAATCATAATATAGAACAAACATAAAAGACCCACGTACAGCTATTAAATCACGTTCATGCACTTACAAATCAAAGATTGATAGTATCAGATTTCGCCAAGTCCTCAACCAAACAAAATATCTGGATTATTACCATTTTATTTATATTCCTATACTCCAATTGATTATCATTATTCGAATCAACACCATGCAGATATCGATCGTGGTTGCACCCTTGAGAGACTAAGCTGAGAAGAGAATGTAGGCTACTAAATTTGTTGGGAGAAATTTAGTTAAATATTGGCTTTAACGTTTATGGGAAGGTTTAACTAATTCGTAATTAATATAATTATTGATTCTAAACTCTAAAGTAAACTTACTTTTTTTTTTATCTTTACCATTTTGGCACATACACTTGAATCTTAATCCCTCCAATTCACTTTAATCGATATTCGAATTTTTTAAATTAAATTCTCGATCATTAATTATTAATTATTTATTATTCTAAAAATATATAATTTATATAATTGATTTGTTTTTTAAAAATATTTTACAAATATTAATTTTTTTAATAATATAATTAAAGAGTAATTAAAGATTAAAAAGTTATACGGTGAAAGTTTCAATTAAAACTCCACTGTGAGGAAGTATTAGTATATGAATCTTTTAATATAAACTTGAATCTTAGTGTATATATTAATCTTTTAGTATAAACTTGAAAATCAAGTGAATGAGATTAATGTGGAAACCTTTATAATCTTTTAATTATTCAATATTGTCCTCGTTAAATTGACCATTTTTGATTCGCAGTGATCAAAACTAACAAATTTAGTTGAAAATATTAATTTGAATCTATCAAAATTGTTATGTTATTAGTAAACATACTTATGGAGACGCTGACCTAAGATTTCGTACATATTATTAATTAATTATTATTATTATTACCATATTAGTTTTAGTAATTACTTGAGTATGAAGGTAGTATTATTATCATAAAGATTTCATATCAGACTCTATAAATACTTTGTTTGGCTTAGATATATATTTCTTGTAAGCTTTTATTCAATACAATATTATTTTATATTACTCTATCATTTTTATTAATATTTAGCTTTTGATATATGTATTTTTACCAAAGTGGCAAATATAAAATTAGTTAGTAGAAATTTTGATGAAAAGTGAACAATCAAAGTGAACGATATTTTTAGGATGGAAAGAGCATTAGTGAGTCAATTCCAGAGGTTCCTAATTTTGAAGGCAGCAGTGATCGGGGCAGCTGGAAGAGATCAATGTGGAACCCTTAGCATTGACAATGGGTTTGTCTATCTTTTGGTGGTGGAGATATATAGTCAAGGCAAAAGGCCATCTGGGCATGGCTCACTGAAATGAATGGATTAGATTAAATGGAGGATGAAAGGCAATGAAGACAATACAGTAGGGGTCAAATTCTCCCATAAGTGAATATATGCAACTGTTGTTTTCAACTTTCAATTTTTGTTGGACATTCCCAAATTAATTAAGACGAAAGAATCCAGGCACACGTGAAGCTACCTCTCCACTGTGCGTTTGTCAACTTTGAGCAACTCACAGTTTCTCTTGTAATTATTAGTATAGTTTTTCTTTTAATAAACAAGCATCTATTTATTAAAATATCCGGAGAAATAAGGCCAGAATTACCAAAGATCACATCATGAGAAACAAGAGGAGAAGCACCAAATAAAAATCTAATGCTAGTACTAATAGCCAAATTAAGTAGAATTAAACCAGAAACAAGCATTGCGAGTGGACTGTAGTAGTTACAGACATATAACTCTATTTAATATATAGTGACCGTTGACACATTTAGAATCCTTCAGGATAACTCTATTTAATTTCATCCAAATAAACTCAGGATGAAGGAGACTGTATACTACAAGCTCTGAAAATTTGATCCCAATTCACATTCGATGGCAGGATCATCTCTAACTTCTGGGCATAGAAAATTTGCTATTAACGACAGGGTAATAATCGTCGTTAAATACATTATTCAAAGAATGATATTTATAACACATGGCTTCTCAAGCATCCATCCAGGCCGGTGGGAATCTTTTAAAAATAGGATTAACAAAATAAAAAATAAACACCTAAATCCACCCCCCACAAAAGCAAATCTCACCCACCAACCTTACAACTTCTATGGAGAATCCTCTGACCCACTGCCGCAATTGTTTTGCTGAAATCAACATTGCAGGAAAATAGCTCACCAGTTTGTTTTATAAAATCGAATTAGCAGAAAAATACATCTACTCCGGAGGAGGACAAGAAGGTTAAGTTTAAGGTTTTGCAATTCAAATATGTTGAGGAGCACTCACTTGAGTTAGTATAAACTGGGCCTCATGGCCTTCCCACAGAAAACTAAACTAATCAAACATATAAGCACAATAAAATCATAAGGTAATCAAACTTATAAGCGAAGACAACTACCATTACACAGAAATACCCCCTCTCTCTGGTCCCTCATTCTCTTGAGCAGATAATACTAACCATTAGTGTCAATTATTATCATCATTATTGTTAGTACTTAGCAGCAATATATTCGAACAAAACCCGAGGAAGTTTGCATGATCGTCTTTGGGGAGATTGCGCTGCCTCGTTTCGATGGGCCCGAGGTCCTCCAGGTCCGGGATGACGTGACCGTCCCTGAACTGAACCTCCACCTCCAGGTCGGGGATGGTGGATTGGTGGTTGGTGCTTGGGAGGGTTTTATTTTAATTTTTAATTTTTAATATATATTTTTAAAAAACCCCAAACATGTAATGTATATATAATTTCAAATTTACTCTTATACTTCGTTAATTTTAATAGAAAAATTTGACTTCAAAAGGTAATTTAAAATAAGAATAGTTTAAGGAGCAAGCCTCAAAGTATAATAGTTTTAAATTACGAAAAGATAATTTATAATTAAGTGACAAAATAAATGACCCATATATATCCATCCTTTCATTTCCATTTTATGCACCTACCACCAATGTTCTGCTGGCCCAAATTCAAGCAGGAGGCATCATTAAACCCTCATAAAAACCAAATTACCAATAAACAATAAATATAACACATTGATATTATATAGTCATTAGTACGCGCGATACACTTATTACGCAATCGATTTTTAAATATTTGATATATTTTATGTTTAATTCGAAATCATTCTAAAACTGTGTAAAAACTTACACTCCTTTGAATTTTTTTCTAATTAATATTTTTATATTTGAAGGGATACTTTGATCACGAATAATTCTTTCAATATAATATAAAAAATTACAGTAAAATACGATGTTCATAGAGATATATTATTCCAAACTGAGATGTCCATATAGAGATACAAATATTACTTTAATAATTCATGTCTTCGGCGCGATATCGACTAATCGATCATCAATATAAGATCATTGAATTATTCGCTTTTACGCTTCTCTAAATTGGTATGATTTATAATTTAAATTTTCGATCCCAATATATAAAATTTATATCATAGGAATTAAATAACAATAATTATTATAATAATATTAATTTTTATAATAATAATTATTATTATTATTAATATTAAAAAGTATATGATTATTTAACTAATATTTGTTATTGTAATAATAATAATAGTTATACATAATAATAAATAATACAATAATAATAATTCTACACAAAATAGCATGATTATTTAACTAACACTTATTCTAATAATAAAATTTAAATTTGTCTACATTCATCTCACAATTTGATCAATGTGAGTATCTAATTTGGAATTACTAAATATGAAAAATCTCCCTAACAAAGGGATGGATGGAGTAGTAAAACTCATGAGTTACCTCAGACTTCACCAAGTTATAAGAATTATTAATTAAAAATATAATTTTTTTTGTCTAATTTATGGATTGTTGTGAGTAGATCGATAATTTCAAGAATTAATAACGCGAAGTTAAAATAAACGTGTTAAACACAATCTTTATTTAGACTTTTATATACGCAGCGATATGTCAAAATGTCAACACTGAAAAGTTAAGTGATCAAGAACTCGAAGCGGATTCAGTTTTCTAAAATAGGAATATGGAAGTGGAGTGAAGGAATCGGAGGCCAAAAAGAGTATGTTTTTCCTTTTTTCAATAATAGTTGATTAGTTTGGTAGTTCTCTATCTATCGACGATCTTTCCATACAAAATAACAATAGCACTAACATGTAAATCTCAAGCGCATATCAAACTCATCGGGCTAATTATAGTACCCCACTCGAGGCCCTCCGGATAATGTATTGTTTATCTTAGATTATATATTTAAATCCATTTTTCTTAATTAAGCTATGCGGATAATCTTTAAAAGTGGGATGTAGTTTACAAAAGAAAAAATTATCCTGTACCACATAGCCAGTAGGACCAGGCCACGTGAACTCAACACCCCTATTGACATTGATATTTACTTACATCATTAATTAATTAATCAATCTAAACATCAACTATTTTAAATTTGAGTACCTATATAATAATACCCTTCCAACGTTTCTTAGAAATGCAATGCTCAACCCCCATACACATATTTCTATTGAATTAATAATAATAGAGATTTTAATATGGATTTGAATCCCCAAAGAAATGCAATAATGCTCAATTCAACAAAAATACCAAGAAAGAAAAGATTGAATGAGGAACAAGTAAGGCTTCTTGAGGCAAGTTTTGATTGCAATAAAAATCTTGAGCCTGAAATGAAACTTCAACTAGCACGTCAACTAGGTGTTCCTCCTAGACAAATTGCAATATGGTACCAAAACAAGAGAGCTAGATGGAAGAATCAGAGCCTTGAAATTGGATATAATGCCCTCCAAGCAAGATTGAATGATGCATTATTGGAGAAGAAACAACTTGAGAAACAAGTGAAACATCTTCAGGAAGAATTGCAAAAGGAAAGAGATAGGTTAATGGAGAAACAATATGCACATCTCCCTCTTTCTTCTATTTCTAGCTGTGGCGATGAAGGTGGAGGAAGCGGAAATTTAGGTTGTGATAATGAAGAAGGAGGAGGAGGGGGGGTAACCACTAGATTGCTTGATGATGTTAGCTGTCCATGGGTGGACAATGGTGAATTATTGTATGCATGCATCTTGATGAGTGCTAGTGGACAAGGGGATCGTGATTTAAGTTGGCAAAATGACGATAGTTTCCTCTCAAGTATCACCACCTCCAGGAAAATGTAGTGTTTCCATCAAGGTATCTATATATCTTGAGGTTGAAGAATAATATAAGCATAAGTAAAATGTACAGTTGCATGCATATGGTATTTTAAGTTTTACGTGTTTTTAATTAATGTTTACTTTTGTTGTTTTACTTGTCGATCATGTATGGTTGAAAATATGAAATTATATAGACAAAGTTTAAAATATTCACTCTATTTTCTAATAATGATAGTGACTATTATCATCATCAACATACCTCATTCTTAAAATTAATAGACAAAATGTTTTTAATAACACAATTTGTAACTTCAAATGAAAATAAAATTTATACTTTACAAATTGTGCAGGTGTAACTGTTTATTGATATGTTGTTTATCGTATAATCATTTAGACATTTAATACACCCAACTGACCAAGTCATTTGCACATAAAAAATACAGGGGATGACAGAACCTAACTTTGATGATCCACTGATCTTAACTAAAACATTGCAACTAACGTAATGCTTAGCTAATCGATTAGGAAGAATATTTTCGACTCTCATCAGGTTGTGTTTCTAATCTCTATCACCAAACTACTCCTTCCTCCAACTCTAGTTGAATCTAATTTCTATTTTAAATATTCAATTTTAATTGTCTAATTTATAATTTCTATCATCAAACTAGTACTTCTTCCGTCCAACCCTTGTTTAGTAATGGGACTATGATAAACCATAAAATTATTGATGATTAAATAATGAAGGGTAAAACTGAATATATATCATAAGTCAACGGTCAACTCATTTATTAAAAAATAATAATAAAAGTAAAAAAACTTGGACGGACAGAATATATAAGAATGCCGTTTGCCTTAAAAGTTTCGGTAAGTGGATACATGTCACTATTTTTTCAAAAGATATATCCTCAATTAGCCAGCAACGATAATGGAGATTCGGGATTTTCTTACAAATCTTAAAAGGAATCACCCCAGGTACATCATTCAATTTAATAACATTATCCTTATTTCTATATCCCAAATATAATTTATCTCTTCTAATTAGTTTTACCTATCGGTTTTTTAACAATCTCATTTCAAAGCATAGGTTGGTTATTGACTAATTGTATAAAATGTTTTGGATGAGATTCTTTATTAATTAGTAGGCCATTATCGTTCCCCTGAGTAGTATGTAGTGACACCATTTCATTCCAGCCCCTATTTTGGAAACATTTGATATTACATATGCATGAATAAAGATAGCATCATCAAAATTTGGATTTGAACTAAGAGTATATAGTCTAGATTGGAGGTTATTATTATTATTATTTTTTTGTAAACTAAGAGGTATATAGGATTGAGATTATTATTATTATTTTTTAAATTAGCTATGAAGAGGCTAATATGTATGGGTATTACAAATTACGAATATAGAAATTACTGACTAAAGACAGTTAGAGCAAGTGCTACAAAGAATGTAGAATATATATTATGTCTCTCAATAAAAGCTGAACTGACCTTTCAGAAATTTGGGGTCGACGACATTGACTATTGAGCCTGCCCGTGAGCGAACTCCAGTGCCCGGTTCGATTCGCATTATTCGGCTCGAAATAGTTCGGCTCGTGGCTCGGTTCGCACATGCAAACGTGAAACGCAAACCCCGTTCGACGGATCGGGACCGAACGGGTGGGCTCGGTCCGGTCCTTAAATACATATTTTTATGGATTTCATTCTTTAGTTACTTAATTTTACCTCTGTAGACAAAAAATGGTTTGTAAAATAGGACCGGATCGAACCTTTTTCGAACCGCGCGTAAACATTTTTGACCGACTCCAGGCGAATAGTAAATCCAAAATATCAACTTCGAACCTCAAATTCAGTTCGCAAAAATCGGACCGACCGAATCCACGCTCGACACTGAAGGCAAACCTAACTTCGAACGCATTGCCGCCTCTAAGATAGCTCTCTATCCGCTTATGCCTAATTGAAACCATCCACAAATGGGAGGTTATTATTATGTCATCAGTTGCAGGCCGTATTTATCTGTCTAGATAGTCTAGTTTTACATCTGATATTTCAAACATTGTCGAGCAGGAGGGCCTACCGTATGTTATGTACAACTATTGTTACAACGTGACATCCTTGGACACATACAGTTTGTTGCATAATTTTTTTTATTACATACCGACGTGTCCAATTAGGTAAACCCGGCATTATATTTGGTACGAAACAAATTAATTTGATCAATTGTTGCACGACAATCCCAAGTAAAGAAACTACATTACTCCCTCCATTTCAAATTGATACCGATCATTTCGTGTCGTTTTTTATTACAAAATACTTTTTATTCACTAACCCAAAAAATATAAAATTAATATCATTAGATTCGTTTTAAAAAATATTTTCATAATATTTTTTTATAATTTTTCATAATATAAATGAAGTACTGGAAATTATCGTCGCTTCGAACAACGAAAAAGTTTCTATTAATTGGAATGAGAGAAGATGTCATTTGATACCAAATTACGTTAATACCTAATTGTTAAGAATTTGTGAGAGTCATACTAAACCAATTCCAATAGTAGAGCATAAGCTTCAAGCCTTCTTATAAACCACATCGTATGATTTGACATATTTAATGTGGGACAAGTCTTCATTCAATATCCATCCGCACGTGGAAGGTTTGTCTGATGGTCACGCAGTAGATCAAATCACGGCTTAACCTTACGAAATCACGTAGAAATAATCCGTAATTTCAATACTAAAACCAATCACCGGGGCATTTAACGGTTCTAAAACCTTATAAATCAACTTATATACTTTGGTATATTTAATGTGGGACGAGTCCTTATTCAAATATGTCATAGTATCATGTAGTACCCCAAAACCGAAAAATAGGGCTTGGAAGTTAGAAGTGACTTAGTGACTAGTGAGTCATAAATCATATAGGGGTGTTTCTATATACAGTCGTAAAAAATTTCTAAACACAAATAAAGCTCAATAAAGGCTAATTGTCTCTTCATATAATTTGAACACAATAAACATACTAAAATCACTAATTTGTTTAATGCAAATAATTAATTATCTTCTTCCTCTTTAATAATCATCAGCCTAATATTCTTCTTCTCCATTGTTAGTTTAAAAATATGAAGGATAATATTGTTATAAAAATTTCGTCGACCGCGAAAGATAAATTTTTTTGGTTGACCGTATTCATCATATAAGTAGTAATTCTGTGATCTAATGAGCTAAATGTCTTGGATTGGATGATGGGATCCATTGCTCAAATTTAGAGAGGCCCAATTTCTGTTTAGTCATAACATATTGGGATCAGTCCATGCTACTATGGCTAGAGGCCGGAGCGATCACAAGAAGTCAACAGGATACTCTCAAAAAGCATAAACTCATTGGTAAGTGGTAACATTATATAAAACGAACTAGTGTAATAAAATGAAGAGATGTGCAATGTAAACTGGAAACTCGTACTATAACTTGATATTACGGACATAATTAGTTCCGGTGTTTTAGAAAACAAATTGCATATTACATGTTCTTTGATGAAATGAACAGATATTTATAGAGGAAGTGAAGACACTCATGTTCATCACTTCAAAATTCAATATTTGACTGGGCGCGAGTTTGCTACATGTATCTATGCTCCTAGCCGTTTAGGAACACGTAACTCAATGTCAATTGAACTATGGGTTTTAATTTGTTTGGGGCTCATTTGACTTTATATACACTTTATTAAACTTTCAAATTTATTTATTCATCTTAGATTTTTTTCCTTTTCTTCATATTTAATAAAAATGAAATATGATTTGGGATTTCAAAATAGTTTCTTCACATTAAGGATGTATACATTATCATTTGTTTGCAATCGGCCATGTTCAAGAGGTGTATACTTTATTGGGTAGAAATGCAAGTTGAATCTCATTATATTAGGTACTAGCACACGAAGGAAGGGATTAGATAAAAAGAAGTATTGAGTTGACAATGATTTTCAACTAACTGAAACTACAATTTAAAGTATTCACAAGGTATATATGAAGTATATAATTTCTGTCACGATTTATACATCTTTTTATATCTATAAAAGAAAGTCACTTTGGTAAAGTTTTTGAAAAGGTGCGAACTAAAAAGCTAGAGTGGAATCTCATGAATTTGTATAGTTACAAAACGTTTAGGGTCAAGGAAGGAATCAAAATATAACTACGAGCAACTACAAAGCATTTAGGACGGATATCATAACTTGAGCGGAATCTCATGAATTTGTAACACACTATCTTTCCACGAGCATCGTCACAGTCGTTTAACTCTGAGTTTTTCAACAAATAGTTATCCTAGATTATATTATTAAAGAAATAATTTATTCAATTAACTTAAATTCTATATAAAATGTGTATCATATAAAATATTATCCACCACATATACGTATATCAAACAAATTGTTGAGTGTGCCTTGAATAGGTTGTTGTTTTGGAGAGTTTGCGTATCGAGACTTTCATCGAATGATGAAGTCATGATCGGAAAGTCTCGATTTTGGCTTGAAACTTATATGGATATTTCGGGACTGTTGCAAGCCCCGATTTGGCAGCGAAAAAGATCATTTATTATCGAGTTAATTGGTGAATGATCCGATCATTTAATTGTCCTTAAAAAATTCAAGCTTGGGCGATGAAGTTCGATGGCGCGAGCAGCCGTTTGTCCCCTCGCTGTTTGTCGGCAAACTAACACCAAATAGCTATTGTAACTTCATTCCTACTAGGCCAGTCATATTTCAACGATTTTATTTCTGATTCCCGCCAATTATTTGCATCTATTTTACCATTCTACTTGTTTTCCATCCAAAATAATCTCCTTCAAATAGAACTACTCCTACAAAATTGTAGGAGATTATTTTGCAGAGAAAACAAGTAGAATGGTAAAATAGAGGGAATGAATTGGCGGAAATCAAATGAGAAAAGGTGAGAGTGAAATATGACAATTTTGGTTGAATGAGTGCCAATCGTCATTTTGTTGTTGGGTTTTAACAGCACAGTCATAACAGAGACCAAAATACAATTTTAAAGCCACTATCGCGACTAAATCCTAACTAATTTTATGACTAATTTAAATTCATCCCACTATCTCGACCATTTCACCAATTAACTCATCATTTATTATTCCCTTCTTCCTCGTTAATGTTCTCATCACCCCCTAATTAGAGATAGGGTTTTCTTGTCTAGTTTAGCCATTAAATTATACTTCTAACAGCTAGGCTAGATCAATTTGTATTATGTATTCGTTTCAATTATAGTGAAATCTTTCTGGTGGCTTTATTCATGTATTGTCCAAACACATTATTTGGAATATCAGTATTTTTTTACTTAAATCTATTATTTCATTCCTAGTCTACGTTCGTATCCGTTATAATATAAATGTAATTAATGTATAGAGTATGGGGCCGTCCCATCACCCAAAAAAAATGGGGTCGGATTCAACAGCCGGATCCGGATCATAATACATACATCGAATGTACCTAGACAGCCAAGACTTTGCATGCATGTTCAGATGTTCTCATCAGAAAACAACATGAAACATATATTAAATAAGCATAATTCTAGCAATATCTTAGATATGAATAGTGTCATCAAATAATTATATAAACTGATCCACCAAGCAATGGTATTATTATTAAATGTTTTTAACCTAGCGGTATTCAGATAGAACTTCTATTTAAGAAGTCTTTGGGTCGATTTTTTTATAGGATTAATTTCTTGCTTTGCAACTTTCATAACATCCACTTAGTGGTTTCAGTAATTTACGTGGACCTGGTGCAATATTCAAACGAAGCGAACACGGTGTTCACTCAACAGACTTCAAAGAGGCTGAAGACAAACTACTTCTATGGAGCCTAATCTTCCATTATTTAGTTTAGAATTTAATTGTTGTATGTTATTATATGTAATTTTTAATTCCTATTATTTGGTATAAAAAAAAAGCAATGATACTATTATTTGATTTTAAAAATTACAGAAATCAATGAAATTATCATTGCTTGATCGACACTTCGACAGTATGTATAATTATTTGATAACACTATTCAAGTAGTCTACTAAAACATCCTAATTATCATGATTAGTTCTTTTGTCATTCTAGATAAGTACTAAAAGTCTCCCTAATGTGAAAACATATATAATCATAAGGTTAATGTATCAATTTTGATGATTCGGCATGTTGTGTCTATTTATTAATGGAAAATTAATGAATGTCAAAATACACACGTAATATCAGCTGTCACTTTTTGTATGGAAAAGAAAATATATGGAAGAGGGTGTTTTTTAAATTAGGTTCCTTTCTGGGTTGTAACTTGTAAGGCATGAACCGAGGGACGATAACATGGTATGGAGTTGTCATATATAAGCTACAACTCACCACTGTACTCTCCAACTATACTAAATAAATTAACTCTATAAGAGTAAGTATATGCAAGAATGTAGTCATAATGTTTATATTGTTAGTGAGGTATATATGTTCTGCATTGCTAGTATATAAAGAGGCATGATAATAATATAATAAAAACTAAATCATTACATAATAGGTAACTAATAATCATACATATATGGAAATAAACTAAATCAATACATAATAAGTTGACAATATATTTAATAAGGTAATAACTAGATCATGCTTGACCTCCAGGACTTGTCATATTCATAATTGTTTCAATAATGACCAATTACTTTTTTGATGAAAGATTTGATTCTTGGCAAACAATATTTTTGTATTATTATTAGTCTTAAATTCTAAGAGCATTTGCAATAAATACCTTATTTTGTCAATTTTTCTTTTAAGAATTTTTTTAGTGTAATAATGTTATAAACAACCAGATCATATATTTTTAGTATCATAACAATTATTTAAATCTGATTTGAATTTTACAAATCACTTTATTGTATTGATTGATCATCATATCACCCATAGAAAAATTAGGGATATTATATTAATTGGACATATATAGCTTGATTAGTTGTCCCAATAAAACACAAAACACATCAGTTGTATGTGTTGCTGCAGTCACAGGCAAAGCACCACCATACAAATATTTAATTTCTTAAAAAATTATGTGTTGGAGGCATATATAGTTTAGTACTTTTGTCATATTCAAGGCTATTTAACCTCTGTACTCAATCTAATTTTCTTGGTATAATTTAATAGTGTCTAGCAATGTTATAGCACATGACTCTCAACTCCACATGGCCCGTCGTAAGCAGCCAATCCAACCTCTTTTTTCAATTCAATTATAATCATATAAAAGAACTCAAACAACTAACCATTCAATCTCTTCATGTGGATCAACAGCTTGGCTTAGTTATTTTTTGAGAGAGAGAGAGAGAGAGAGAGAGTGTGTGTGTGTTAAGGAGAGGTTTGATTATGGATCTTAGTGAAGACACAAAGGTATCTCCTAAGAGGGGGGAAACTTCAAAGGTGGAGCCTGGAGAACTATTAGAGGAAGGATGGTTTTTTGGCAACTTGCTTGATAGAAAAACAAGGACCATGTCAAGATGCTTTTCTGACCCTTGTCCTTCCTCCAAGGTTAGTCAAGAGACGTTGGTTGGGAAATCATATGAAGAAACGTATTCCTCAATAAACAAACTAGTATTTTCGGGCGATGGTCGTGATGGAGAGGTTGTTGCAACTCCTCCTCAACCACATCCGCCGCGGCCTAGTTTGATGAGAACACCGTCTATGCCATCACCAAATAGGAGCAAGTCATCAAAAGAAGTAGCACAAACATCGCATACTACTACTACTAATAATAATCGCCTCCAGCGAACACCATCTTTGCCAGCAATGGATATGGACATGGATAATTTTGAAGATGAAGAAAGTGACTATTCCATGGGCAGGTTGATCAGACAAGCTTCCTTAGGACAATCACGTACTTTGCCTCCCCGACAGAATCCGCCCAAGGTATATATACTTTCAACTTTCTTTGGGATGATTATTTTACCAATGGTAATGTGTATGTGTAGTACTATTATTTTACTATTATCATGTTATTATTAAAATACTAGTATATAGTTTCATCAAATATCAATTACATAAAATTACTTGAGTTCACAATTTAAAATTCAACTATTTATATTCAAATTTGGTCAATGTTTTATGGGATTGGAGGAGTACTTATATCCGGCCCTGACATATTTACAGAAATTGATACGTTCAACCATTCCAAAACAACAGTATCCCAGAAGAAAGCCAGAGCAAGAAGGGGCCATACAGAGACGGAGACAGCAGCATATTTGGAAAAAGGAAACGAACGAAAACGGTCTAGCAAACCTTGAAACCGACAAGTTAAAAGATTTCAAAGGATCTGGTATTGATAGCCCAATAAAGGAAATAAAAATACTTCCTAAGTTGCAAGAACTGAAGATAACGGAGGAAGACGAAGAGGAAGAGGAAGATCCCAATGAAAGTATCAAGGTAAGGAAATCATATGTTCCAGAGGCAAGGCGACTAGAACGGACCACATCAGCTTCACCAGTTCTTGATAGCATTAGTAGCCTCAGAAAATCAGATGACATGAAGGAACAACTCAAATTCTGGGCTCGTGCTGTTGCATCAAACGTGCGCTAGGACTGTTGCTAATGTTCATACAATTTCAACACATTTCCTCAATTACTTAGCTTCAAATTTGAACATAATGACTTGTTTAGGATTGGGGAATTGCAAGTATATTCAATGTAGTTAGGAAATCATGTTTGCATTATGAAATTTTATGTTTTATAAGTTCAATAAATAATTCTTTTTAATTCTGATATTGTTAATATCACTTACTCTGGAAAAAGATCAATATGTGCATTGGCATTCAATTGGGATTTCGGGAGTATAACATTCAGTGGAGGAGCCAGTACCACGAGTAGAGAAATTTCTTCCTCTTGGAAAATTTATTTTGTTTTATCAATCGAGTTTCATACATTTTTATATCGCACAATATTGATTCAACCAAATATTTTGTACATATACACTCCATGCCCCCTGCCCAAACTCTAGTGCGTGAGTGCATCCAGTGTCTATTGCTCGAGTTCTCAAGTGGTGTTAAAAGAGTAAGGTTTTCTAAGTTTTTTTTAGAATTCCTTCCTATTTAAGTGATTAGAAAAAATTTTGTAAGACCATGTTTACTCATTTATTATAATGTTTAAATTAATTATAAAATAACCACCTTATTTCTATTTTATCTTAAGCCTTAAATTATAAAATCACTTGATTCAACTAGAGCTGTTACTGGGCCGGGTAATCCGCGAACCGCCCGTGATCCGGACCGGTTTACCCGGCCCGTTAGTCCACCCGGTAAGACCCCGGTCCCGCCCGATTAGATATTGAAACCGTAATCCGGTAAGACCCGGACCGTGAACCCGGTACCATAACCGGACCGCTAACCCGCAATTCAATTTAATCGATAACCTGCTTGCACCCGGTAAGCTTAGGTATATAAGGCAACCTAAAGACATTAATCCTAAATCTATTGCTATTTCCGCCTCCCTCCCCCCTTCTTTCGCCTCGCCTCTTATCTAGTCATTTCTACTTCTTTGTACTTCAATCATCTATTTAGCCTGATTTTTGGAATCTAAATCTATTTAATTATGATTTTGCTTCAAATTATCTTTTGTTTCAAGTATGTGAATTATGTTTTATGTTTTATTTTTGTTTAGGCAATTTTGTTTCTGCTTAGGCAATTTTGTTTCTCGGTTTAGACACTTTTGTTTCTCGGCTTATACATTTTTGTAATTTTTTTTACTTACTCATTTGTAAAAAATAAAGTGCTTTGATTTTATGAACGGTTTTGAATTTGGGGGTTCGAATCAATTAGGGTTTTCTGAATCTATTGTGGGTTTGAATTGAATTAGGTTTTGATTTGAATTAGGTTTTGAATTGAATTGTGGTTTTAATCTAATTGTGGGTTTTGATTTATAAACGAGGGATTTGAATTAAATTTGGGGTTTTGATTTATAAATTAGGTTTTGAATTAAATTAGGGGTTTTAATTTATAAATTAGGGGTTTTGATTTATAAATCAGGGGTTTGAATTAACTTAGGGTTTTGAACGAAATAAAAATTGAATTAGGGATTTACGACTAATTAAACAGGTTTCGACTTCAATTAAATTAGGATTGACTAATTTTGAATTTAGTAATTATGATTAATTGATTATGCCGTTCGATTCTTTTTAGTTTTGAAACATTTAATGATTGTTAATTTCAATTGTTTTAAATTTATGTCTTATCAAGATTCTTCACTTGATTCCCTATCAAACGGATTATTATGACGATAACGGTAATTACTGGGAGAATCAAATCGAGCCGGATTTTAAATAATAGTGAAACTGTCATTGGTCAACCTCTCGTGGTACCAAGTGCTATCGGTTAGTTTGATGACCTGTAGACGAATGATACGGTAAGGCTTCCGACAAAAGAAACTAATGTATTAACGGAAATGGGAAGCTATTTAGAATGCCCGATGGTGCTCAAAATAGAAAATGCAAATGAAAGCGGGTCTATGTATGCAGATTCAGTATAAAGTATCATAGCACTTCAAGTGCTAAGAAACATTTACGTAATTGTTTGAAAAGGAAATTGAGTATAGATATAGTGATAAAAATACCTACATGTAGTACTTTGAGTGTCAGTGATACTAGTACCCCTAGTTTAGCTTACTTGAAAATATAATCATGGAAAAGCAGAGCTTACGCTCATATGATTTTAGGCATGAGTGTCCATTTTTACGGAAGGTGTTATATTTAATAAATTTTGAGAGAGATATATCCCGGTATATTAGATCACTAGTATACCGTTAAGAAAGATTGTGAAACTTTCTATGACGTAAACTCAAGGTTAGAAAAAGATATGTCTTATATGGATATGGGATTAGTTTAATCCACTGATTTGTGGTGGTCTGGGGAACAAAAAATAGGTTATATGATCAAGTTACTTGCCATTATATTATGCTAAATGGCACTTAATAAAAGAGTTACCACCACCTCATTCTCGAGAAAAGCTTATAGCTGTATTGGGCTTGATAAGGGTGATAGACAATTGGAATATAAGGGAGAAAGTAGTATCAATTTCTGTGGATAATGCAAGTGCTAATGATAACTGCATTGCTAGGTTGAAATCTGATTTTACCAATAGATTGAACCTGCCCCTTGATGGTCAACTATTTCATGTACGGTGTTGTGCACACATCTTGAACTTGCTAGTTCAAGATGGTCTTGATATAATTAAGCCTGGGTTGATAAGGCTAGGAATGGCGAAAGTATTTGTTGAACTCGGCTGTGATGCAAAACATTTAAAAAATCATTAGTAAGTTGCAACTTGAGAGGCGGTAATGTGTTCGATACCAAAACTAGGTGGAATTCCACCGTTGGATGCCACAACCCGCTTGTTTGTTTAGAAATGTGGCCTAGATATGTGGAAGAGAATTTAGCCTTTGCTAATAATTACTACTCCGATCCCCAAGAGTGGGATACTATACATTCTCATATGCAATTTCTTGAAGGTCTTTTCGATGTGATGTAGATAATCAGCCTTATCCAACTCGCGAATCTCATTTTGCCGAGCTTTATAGAGGAAAGTGTTATTGATAAGGAATGTCAAAGCCCAACAAATCCCGAAGTTAGAATAATGGGCAGTTTGAAATGAAAATCAAGTACTAGCTAAATATTGATCGCAAAGTAACGTGTGTTAATCTCAATAAAGATTTGATCCTGAAAATTCATGATATGTATTTATGGTAACTATTATATGTTTAACTGTTGCCATTTGCATTTTTATGTTATCTCTTTGAGTCTATGCTGTCTATACCTATTACAATATTGTACTGCCTGCTGCTTATTGTGCTGCCTGCTGCTTATTGTTATCTCAATGTTGCCATATTGTTGCCAATGATGCCTTTAGGACTGAGGCCTATGCTTATCAAAGGCTACCACAAGCGATTGCTATCTCTCGTATACCTATGATGACTTTCATTCCTGAGGCTTCGTTGCTATTGTTATCTCTTTGTGCCGGCCTGGCCGCCGGCTTATTGTTGCCTTGGATGACTTCCATTCTCGAGGGGGCCGCCCGGCCGGCTATTGTTATCTCGCTGTACTTCCTCGCTTATTGTTGCCGGTGATAACTTCCAAATCAATCCTACGCTATTGTTATCTCTTGTGTCGCTCGCCGCTTATTGTTGCTTATGATGACTTTCTATTCTGAGGCTCATGCTTGCTGCCGTTTATCTATTTTATCGCTTATGCTTATTGTTTCCAATGATGACTTCATTCGCTGCCTATGCTTATTGCTTTCATCGCATGGTGCTTCTTATTAATGCCTATGCTTAATCGGTTATCGCTATTTGCTGCCATCGGTTACTAGCTTAATATCGCTTATACGCCATAGGTATAAATTCGGTTACCGGGTTATCATGGCCTATGTGCTTATCGGTTACTAGCTTACTATCGCTATAATACATATATCTTACACGCTATACGCCATGTATAAAATATTCATTACACGGGTTTATCCATTCGTATCCAATGGATTTATGATGCAAAATATATATAGAGGAATTGCAAAACAAATTATTCTCCTCGTTAAGAAAGATGCATTTAACAATCCATGTCCAAGATCTGATCATTCAATGTGCTATGGGATTAAGTTTGATGTTTTGACTTGGTGGATGGCTAATGAAGCCAAATATCCAATTCTTAGTAAAAATGGCAAAGGACATTCTCTCTATTCTAATCACAATTGTGGTTTTAATCAACTTTGGGTGGTTGGAAAAAGAATAATTGATCCTAAAAGAGCTTCTATGAACACTAAAACAGTTGAGATGCTACTTTGTGGAGGTGATTGGGTGAAAGAAATGTATGGACTTAAGAAGGGTCGCGGACAAAATATTGTAAGTTAACTAAGTATTCCTTCATTTGTGTAATTGTGTTATTATGTATTCATTTTCAAATATTGTAAGTCAACTAAGTCTTCACCTTTTGTTGTGTTTGTTCTCTTGTAGCTTGAACAACCACCTGATGACCCTCTACAATATCATTTTGGTGAGGACAATCCAGCCCCTACAGCCGCTTCGACCTCTTGAGTAATCTGTTGCCTATGCTTGAGTAAACTGTTGCCTAATGCCTCTTCCAGTCTTCCTATCGTCTCAAGGTTCGCCGGGCCTATGCCTATGATGAGTTTGTTCTGAGGCTTTTGATAAATGTCAAATATTGGATACATTTAATATTTTGCTATGTTGATTCTATAAGCTTGAAGCCTCTACCCACGCTTCCTAAATGTATGTATGTTTGGATTCTGTAGACTTTAATGCAGTTTGTTGTTTGTTAAAGGCAGTTTTTTTTTATAAATTGAACTGGTGGACCGTTACTCCACCCTGCTCGAACCGAGGACCGGTTACCCGCCTCGTTCTAGTCGGTCCGAGCATCGTCCAAAAAAAACCGAGAAGTTTATCACCGTCCCAGCCCCAGATCTTAGCGGGTCGGTCCGCGGGTCCCGCTTGTAACCGGATCAACCTGACCGGTAACAACCATAGATTCAATGATCAAAAAATTTATAAGTACCCAAGTCCTGACTTCCTAAATAGTACTATGTACTCCTACATCTTATTATTATGAGTTTACCGGATTTTAAGAATATATTAGACAAAATGATCTCATTCATATACTCCTTCGAAATTAAATTCCACTTGTGAAAGTGTATGCCAAATAGTGATTTATCGAAATGAAGTCTAACTGATAATGAGTATCCATTGTGTAGATACCTTATCGAGTCGGGTAATTATCTAGTTGTTTTGAGTATCAAGCAATTTTTTGCTCGAGTTTGACTTGGATTATCACTCGTGCAAGTATCGAGTCAGTTTGTTGGCATAGTATTGAACGAGTAACGTGTTACACGATTAATTTGGTCATAAAAATATGTAAAAAGATACAGACGAGTCGAGTTTTCACGATTATCAGGTCCATATATTTTATCGAGTTGGGCAATTACCCGCTTGTTTCAAATATAGAGCAATATGTCTTACTCGAGTTTGACTCAGTATTCAATCAAGCAAGCGAGTAACGATCGGTTTTTCGAATAAGGTATCGAGGTTATCGAATTATCTGATCCACTAACATCTGCGAAATTGCGAACTAAGGGATAAACCATGCTAGACTATTGACCTAATATAATTGTCCGGGCCGTTTCGTTAATATGAATTTATAAGGAGTATCGTCTGATGATATGGATAAGTGGATAGCTCCCGGTCCACCTGTTCATGCAGTATTGGTCTTGGCCCTGAGTCCTGTCCTGCTGGCCTTTACTCGATTGGTCTCCTTAAGACCTAACCAATACCTGTACCATTTAGTATTTACTTGTAATTGTATGCACTATACAGTATACACTATAGTTGTGCTGTCTTGTGCACTTGTGTAATAGAGTTCTGAAAGACGATAGAAAGATTCAATATAATATATAACCATTCTACATCTCTAGGCTTATAATGATTGTTTTGGAAGAACAATAAAGCATGAAAACAAGTTCGAGTGGCGATGAGCAACATAAGAAGAAGCGCTCATTTATTCGCCTTCTGGAAACCGGTGTTAATCACTACCTCTTTAACTTGACTCCTTTCATGCCTCTCACTTTAAAGTATTATTTTGTGATTACTTTATTATTCTAGCAAACAAAAATCACTTTTCGCTAACTATTAATTTAAATAGAGATACAAGACTTGATAGCTATCTAATAAATAAAACACCCTATGCAAGTTCTTTACAATTATGATAATAAACTGCTATATAGTGTAGACTGTAGAGTGGATCATAGATTTGATTAATCAAGAGAGAACAGTCAAAATCACATGGTTTGGTTGTATAGTGTAGACTGTAGAGTGGATCATAGATTTGATTAATCAGAAGAGAACAACCAAAATCACATGGTTTGGTTGCAAAATACTCTGTTTAGAGATGTTTTTTGATAAGTTGTGCATACATACATACACCTTTATCTTTCTCTATTCCCTGCCTCATATTCTTCATCATTAGAAACTTGTCGGACATTAATTAGATTTTAGTAACATACTACTAATTTCATACATTGAACAATGCATACCGACGCGCAAAAATGGGGAACTACACGGGGGGAGTACGGGGCATCTAATAATGGTCAGGGGACTCAACCATGGTGGGAGGGAGTTATGGAGTTTGCACATCCCACCAAGAGTTAAGTTGTTTATTTGGAGGTGTCTACAAAATACCTTACCAACTCGTGATAATCTAGCGAGAAGAGGGGTAAAGGGTAAGGAAGAATGTGTTCTCTGCAATGCAAACCAAGAGAGTGTTTTTCATATTTTAATTATATGTCCGTTCACGAGATGTTTCTGGTTTTCATCTCCATGGCAGATTTTGACAGGGACAGGAAATTGGAAGAACTTTAGCGAATGGTGGATATATTTCTCGTCCAAACTCGATCAAACGTTGAAGCAAGAGGTGCTGGGAGAGGTTAGTTGTGTGTTATATAACATTATTTTTAGTGAGCAATAATTACCTTGGGATGAAGTGATTAGAATAGGGATAAGGCTGGCATCAGATTATATGACAGCTAACCTTCATGAATAGACTTCCAGGTAGGGGTGGGACTGAGCTGAACTTTACCGAATATTAGGTAAGTTCGGTTTGATTTTTTTTTTTAATATATTCGGTTCGGCTCGATTTGGTCGAATGTCAAAATTAAATATTTGATTTGAATTTGAAGCTCGTTTTTTGTCTTCAATATTTGATTCGGTTCGGTATTTCGAATAGAATGTTCGTTCGATCCGATATTTAAAAACTGTATAATACAATAATACAAAGTAACTGGATCAAAGTGTAACCATGCCACAAATTTATTTGATGCCACAACAGAGGTGATACTCACAGACAAGATTAGTTTCCCCTCCAATACCAACCCCCTCAATTGTTTGGAGTAACTCTAACATACCCATGTCTCCAGGTTCCTTGTCCCCATCATCATCACTCTGAAATCACATATCCCATTATCTCCGACTTTCTTTACCATCGATGCGTGTGGAGGATCCTCATCGACTAACAAAAGAAAAAGGCATTTTTATAAATAATACTATTTTTAATCTATAAATCACAATTCCCTAATAATATAAAAGTTAAGCGAAACTCGAAACACTTTATTAACTACTTACATTGGTACTTTCAAAATTGGAAAACTGAACCCTAATTACAAAACCCTAAATCAGTTTGAAAATCACATAAAATTGAATTTAATACAACAACTGAATTTAAATCACATAAATCAGTTTCAATTAATACAACAACTGAATTTAAATAATAATAAACCACATAAAATTGAAAATAAAAAATCGGACCAAATCAAAAACGTAATTGAAACACCAAAAAGTCTAAACCAACATGAATAAAAAACGTAATTGGAAATCAAACTCCAAAACAACATCGAAATCAAAAAAACCTTAATAATTGAAATCAAAGTGAAAACCCATAATCCGAATAAGTTACTCAATTAAATACATGGGCAAACAACTGGAATACAAAATCCCTAAACCAAAAGTCAAAACCCTAACCCAAAAAGTCAAAAGTCAAAACCCTAACATATCTAGTTCACTACATCCAAAAAGTCGACCAACATAAACAAATACATGCACAAACCAAAAAGTCAAAACTCTAAACCCAAAGTCAAAACTCTAACATCACTACATCCCTAATAATCGACCAACATAAAAAAAAGAGGTAATGATTTCATCACCTCGGGATGACGAATCGGGAGACATTTGGTCGATGTTCCGAAGTCCGACATAATCATAATACGACGCGAGTTAAACGGCAACAAGGGTTGAGAGAGTTGGTAATTGTGCAGGCGCATCGTAGGCGCCGAGAGTTATGTACTGCTTCAAGTCAATGCTCGACATGTAAATGTGGATGCTGAATTTCAACTCTCAAATGGGCTTCAGGGATTCATGGTTCATGGATTTAAATGGACTCGATATTTTAGAGTCGACTACGTAACTTGACCGAATCGAATAGTTTGGTCCGATTGCCTCGAATCCAAAATCGATATTCTCGATTCGATATTCACGGAACGACCAGCCTCAAATCGAACTTTTTCGGAAATAATATCTCGAACCTAATCGAATATTTACTACCACTCACCGGCCTACTTCCGTGGGAGCAAATTGCGATCTCGTAGGGACAGAGAGTGTATAAGATGGCGTAAACCAAAGAATGGATGGATGAAGTTGAACTGTGATGCTCGTTGGGACAAAAACAGGGGAATTTCCTCGCTTGGTTCCATAGGACGGCATGACTGGGTGAGACGTGGCCTCGGTTCAAGGCCTTCAGAGGACGGCCTCGAAGCGTTCTTTGGCAATGAAGCTATAACCGCCGAGATGGGCGTGGGCGTTGGCTAAAGAGAATAATTGGAACGATGTCGAAATTGAAAGTGATTCCAAAATTGTAATTCAAGTTTTGAAAGGGGAAATAGGCACGTCGGTATAGATGTCGGCTAGCTGGACGTGGTTACAACGGGCAGTTAATATGATGCGAAATCTCCAATTACTAAGCTTAGAAGGTAACAATGCTGCACACGCATTTCGTGCTATCGGGATTTGTGGCTGGAAGTGACAGCAACTTGGCTCAATGTTCCGCCCCACTGGTTATTATCAACATTAGCTACAGACTGTAATAATTAGCTATTTGTTGAATACTCTCTTTTGACGTTGGTCATTTTTAATGATATCTTATCGTTTAAAAAAAAAAACAATGCATACCGGCTGCAAGAGCCTATATTAATTACCTCCACTATTATTACTCTCTTCTATTGAAAACATATCTAGGCTAGGTTTGGCATACAAAGTAGCATAATACTCCAGTAGTTTTCTACATGCAGGCGGGTAGGATTGGTCTAGCGATAGAAGCTATTTAATTTTTTAAACTACACATTTACACTCCAACCTTTTGATTTTGTGGGTTGTTTTACAAGAGAATTTATGTTTATAATTGCAAAATAGAGAAAGCAAAGGCTTATTAATTGCAAGTTGCAATGCAAGTAATGGGTTATTTCTAAAGAATATAATTTAGAGTATGTATGTTACAATTTGTACGACAACATTTTATATTAGATTATGGTAAGATAATGAATATTTTATTTTAAAGTTTTAAATGAAATTATGAAAATAAATAAGACTCGTGTTATAATTTCAATCGAATGTTGAATCCATTATTTTTATTTATACGAGTATCTACCAATAATGCACCAACTAAACCATAATAAATGCATTATTCATGTGGCGAATCACGTTGCCTCACCTATTAACAACGGCAAGATGCCATTTTTAATATACGAAGTAATTTGATTTGAATTAGTTATGAATATTTTAATTAATTACTAAATTAAGTCGAGAAATAGACGACATTAGCCTTGTCCAAAGGGGTATCGTCTCCGCAAAATGTGGGGCCATTCTCGTCACTCAAAATTATTAACGAAACAGGCGTTGTAATAATTTCATAATTAAATTAAAAACTGTCTTCTTCTTTCTCTCTTTGTCTTATTATTTCTTCTCATTTTCTTTCTTCGTAAATTATTTTCCCAACAGAGATCTATTTTGCTCTTCCACCTTTCATCATCAACTTCAAGGTTTCAATTTTCAGTTTTATTTCTGAGTTATATGGTTAATTTTGATAGTTGCAAGAAATAACGATTTGGGTATGTGAATGCATGCATTAGAGCTATACATATTGTTTGTCTAATGTGTTTTGATGATTTTGAGATGATCATCACTTTGTTATTCTTAGCAGAATTTAGGGTTTTCTTAATCGTTTATTCAAATTAATACAGCGAGGTGATTTCAACTTAAATTGGGATTCCTTTGGTTTGGTGGGACCAAAGTTGGCAGCTTTGAAGCTGGGTTAAGTTTGATGAAAAAGAGGTTTCATTTCTTTTTTCAATTTATTATTCATTTTTTTTGCTTTTGTGTGATGTTTTATGAATGCATGTTCATTTTCTGGTGATATGATGAATTGATGATGGACTGCTCATGCATGTGGATTTCTGTGACTTAAAACAAACTGCTTTAGTTTGTTGATTGGTTTTTGCTTTGTGGGCTAATTCAACCTAATTGGATAGAAAAGGTGAAAATGTTTTAGAGAGATAAGAGTTGCTGGTACATTTATCCTTTAATTCTTGTGTTTGAATATGTTTCTGTTTAATTGTTTTTTTGTTTCTGAATGAAATTTGATTGATTTGAGTTTTGATTCTGCGTGTTTCTGTTAAATGAAACCAGAGTTGTAACCAAATTGTTGAATTTTATAATTTAGAGTTTGTTATTGGAAAAAGGTTGAAGCTGTATGGGATTTAATGCTTATAGCTATAAGCTATGTATTTGAGATTGTAATCAGAACGACTATTTTTGTTGCTGCTGTTGGCGTTTAACGGCCACTTTGTTAGGTATAATGTTTATTGGAACAAATCATTTTGTACTTACAATTGGTGGCTTTTTGAAGTTTGGGGACTTTTTCCCCTCCGTCTCTTTTATTGTAGTTGCCGTTGGCTTGTTTACTAATTGTGGTGAAATGCTTGTTGCATTAATGATCCACATAAATACTTAATGACTTTAGTTTTGGCATGCATGAGTTTGTCTTTTTGAATGCAAGTTTGTTTAGCAAAATAATATTCTCATAGATTTTACTGAATACGTAATGCCCTTCCAGCTTCGCTGAAGAGATGCTGATGCACAAGTCATCTGATGAAATTTGTACCTCAACCATTAATTTTCAAAGCACAAATTGGATAAACTGCATTCAAATGATGTTTTCCGGTCAATCTGTTTGTCTTGGGGAATTTGTTGTTATAGATCACTTGTACATGGCATAAGTGAAATTGTAACGGTGTTACTGAATATTGCAATGTTGATATCTGTATCATGTCTCTCCCATGGCGTCCATCAAAGGCATGATTTTGATTTGAATTTAACTATATGTCGTCTTGTTGGTACATGTTCACACTTACTTCTGTAGTTAGTTCTTTTCTTCAAGAACAAAATGGTGATGGGTGGCAAAACTGCAAAATGATTATTATTTCATGTTTGAGTTTCTATTAGGTGATGAGAAATAAGGGCTTGTTACATGATTTATTAATTTTTCTTGTCAGTCCTGTCGTCTTATGCTACCAAACAATTTGCACCCCAGACTGCTAAGTGAACAAACCTCAAGGCTTCAGGATTGTGATTCTTCATTGTGTTTTGCACTGTTCTTTGATTACCACTTCTCCCTAATTTGGAAGCAACATATAGAGTCAATGTTGCATGGTTTCTCACTTAGCTCTTCTACACCTCCTAATGGCTGTATGTAATTTATCATTTAAATATTTTTATACGTAAATATGTAAGTGAGGTCTGATCATATAAGGTATGTAAAATTCTGATGAAGGAAAGTAAGCAAGCATACTTTGTGGTAACTATTAGAACTTAACCAAGCATTTTTGTGGCAACTATTTGTAGCATGCTTTGCCAATAATGAAGGCAATGACTGTGGCTGATAGGTAAACTTATTTGAACTGAGCTTCTAAAATAAGGTTTCAGAATAAACTAGAACTTCTTAATCTAGTTTATGATCAAGCAGTGTAAGTCCCTTGAGGAAGTTAAAATCCTTCATCATCTTTTGTTGCTTTTATTGACTTTCACGGGTATGCTTCTCCATTGAGGGATAGGGAACACCATGTTGGTTTATGGAAGAATGGGTAAAGAATGCCAATGTTTCTTCCATCATTTTTTGCTAGATCCTAAGATGGAAGTTCTCAAATCCATGAGAATGAGAGGGCTGGAAGTGAATCTACCTTGAAAGTTTGTGTTTTCCTTAAGGTGAATTATGTTGATGGAGCCATATTACCACTCCCAACTGATGCTACTACATTAATATGTTTCCTTATTAAAACTACTCTTTAACTGTAATTTGAATCTTATTCGTTGCATCGGTTTTTGGAGATTGTATGATTTGTTTCTGTTTCTTGACTCCTTTCTTTCTGAAGACATCTGATGGGGTAACTTATCTTTGATCTTATGTAATCATGGTCCCAAGATTTTATAGTATTTTTCGGAAGGTGGAGGTCATCTTGGAGGTGAAAAGAAATTTGTGTGATGCCGGGGCATTATTCAGGATGTTAATTCAGATATCTTATATAGTGATACTTTAGCATCCGAAACTCTTATTTTCCATTCTTATCTTTTCCATTATTGAAGTAGAATAACTAAATTGTAATGTCTCAATCAGATAAATATCTAAAAAAGCTATTTGGTCTACTATCTCTCGTATGCTCAGCCTCCTGGTAATGCTTGTGTCATTTTTTCCTTTTTCTGCAAAAATCTGTTTCTTTATGTACTGTCCATTACTCAGAAACAGTCTCATAGTAAAATTAGATTTCATACTGTTCACAATCTTCATTCTTTAATGATGGAGTTATTTCTGAACCAGGCATAAGCAACAGAAGACTATTCGGCATGGGGCAGAGAAACATGCAATATAATAGTAATATGACGGACTTGGAAACAGATCAGCGTTGTCCTGAGTATCTCCATCATCAACCTTGTGTCTTTTATGGGAGCATCCCAAACTTCCCGCAGTCCAGTCAACACCCTGTTATACCGGCTCCCAGTAACATGTTGCATCATCCACCAGAACATCATGACAATGCTTTATTCTTTGGGATTCCACAACACAATGGTTTCCATTATCAGCAGCCAGCCTCAAATGTTGATCGACCTCCTGTGCCATCACCGACTCAGTATTTCCCATACATGGCTCCTCCATCTGCTTCCCGAGACCTCCCTGTTCCAGTAAATCATGGAGCACGCGATCAGTTCCCTTTCTCAAACATGCCGAGGGTTATTGGCATTCCTACAGAGAGCTATGGAAGGAGTTTTCCTTACATGGACGATGGCCAAGGGTCTTCCAAGAGAAAAAACTTCGAAGGAATTCCCGGAGTGTACTCCTGTCATGATGCATCGGCGGCCTCCAGCTCTTCCGTTGCTCCAATGGGTGTCTGGCCTGTTGAACCTGATGTTACTATGATGGATATGACCAATTTTGCTCCCCCTGATTATCGAGGGAATGAGACATCAGCGACCATTGACAATGAATCTCACAGGGGGAATAGATCAGTGTTTGTTGGTGCAGAGTCTTCTATGATGGCCCATAATGCTAATTATTCTGTCCAAGGAAGCTATGCTGCTCAGCATTACCAGTTGCCTGGCAATCCTTGGGTGGGCGTACAGCCTTTAAGCAATATTAGTGGTGATAATGAGACTTTGGCATGGAACCATCAACCTCCTTTACCCATACAACGTAAGAACTACAGTTATGTTTGGAGTACACCATTTGCTGAATTTTCCTACATATCTAGTTTATTTTCTCTGCGTGATAAAGTTAGTCTTACCAGCTTGACATGTGTGCAATAATATATTAAGACTGCTTCTGTACCATAAAAGTAAGGCTTCAGAATTTATCCGATTAGCAAGCACTCAAGGTTTAATAGAGTGAACTGATATTTGTAAGTTATCATTGGTCTTTTCCCTCCATCACTTTCCAGGGAACATCAGTGGAGGACGTGTTGATTCTGGTATCGCGGGTGTACAAGGTTATCAAGTAACCAATGGCAGCAGAAGCTCTGCTGGCTTTGTACCCCCATTTTTCCAAAGGCACCCTACTATTCATCATCCATTACCACCTATGCATGGAGTGCGAGGGCCAAGTATCAGCTTCCCATCGCAAGTGACATCTTCAAGAAGTGGCTCAATTAACACTTTCCATGGTGTTGTGGAGGCAGGGCCTAGATATCTAGGGCCTGTTCCACAAACTGGCTTTGGGCTTTATAGGCCTCAACAGAGAGAAGATACATATGATATGAACACTAGGCATCGGAGCCTTCCTCACCTGAGGGTTCTTCCGGAAGATGTAATATTTCTTTCCTTTGTGTCAAAACCTTTCCCATTTTCCAAATGAGGTGCAGTGGTATAGAATTATTTTTCTTGCTATGCAGGGAGTGGCCATGCTTGAAGTTCCTTATTACCATGAGATTGGAGATTCTGCTGACCAGCACAGAGATATGCGTTTGGATATAGATCAAATGTCATATGAGGTGAATTCATTAATGGATATCTCTTTCCTTTGTTGTTTTTTAAACAATTAGAGGGGATCGAAATAAGCGTTTTTTATAATTAAAATAAAAACTTTTCAACTTGTAATAAAACTACAGTAAAACTCGATAACTACATGTAAATGAATAAGTCTCATATTACTTTAAATTTACAGGAACTTCTTGCACTGGGAGAACAGATTGGTTGTGTAACAACTGGGATGTCAGAGGAAGATGTCAAAAAAAAATTGAAAACCAGATCATTTCTTTCATCTGAAACTGTTTCTGATAGCAATAAAGCATCATCTGCAAAGGAATTTGACTTTTGTGTTGTGTGCCAGGTAATCTTTAGTGCTCTCTCTTCATGTTATAACTGAATTTATCTCTTACAGTAGAAATTTATTTTCTGCAATATGTTTCTTCTTGATCACTCTCTTCCCAAGTAGTTATATCGAAGTCTAAAAATCACCTATCACATGTCTCACCTGTTTTCCTATACATATGTTTTTATCTTGCCTTGTATTAGTTCTGCTAAATGGACCAGGAATCAGAGGTGTTAAAATTTGCATTTGAATTGCTTGTTGGCTTTTACGAGTAGAAGATATTGATTGATCCTTTATCATTGTTGACATTGACAGGCTGATTACAAGAATCGAGAGCTTGTTGGAACTCTGGACTGTGGGCATGAGTATCATGTGGATTGCATAAAGAAATGGTTAGTCATGAAGAACACTTGTCCGGTCTGCAAATCGACTGCATTGAACCCCCAAAGGAACGATCTTTGAGTGGAATGGTGACATGACACAAGAACAGCCAGACAGATGAGTGTTTCTGTCGTGAATCCGTATTTATTGTCGGAGAAAACCAGGAAAACTTTTCCTAGTGTAATTCATTCATGTATATATTTGTGGGGATGTTGAGTACAATCAAGGTGGTGCGAAAACATTAAATTGTTGGCCCTATGTCATCTCTTATCAACTTGTACATACTAGACATTGACATTTGTTGTTCAACTTGCATGATGATCATTTTTGGGGTCAGTATGCGAATTGTGTATTATTACTTATTATTCATTGATTCTATTGCCGAGTTTATTCTGAAAGCGAGCAAATATTACGTGAAATATGTCCATGAAAGAGGTTAAGCAGGTTCTTTCTTCAAGTGCTGTTTATGAAAATTGGGGGCATACTTTCGCTTACTCTGGTTGTATGGGGTGAGATAAGGCCTTCCTTTGGGCTGCTATATTTATGTATGGTATGGAGTGGTGAAGGGAGGGCATGATCATGAAGACGGATAACTCCCTTTTAAGCCATTCTCTAACATATTGTGTCTTACTGTCTATCGTTCGATAGTCCGCTCACAAATCACTATGAACACCCCTATAAATATTCATTCACATTCATCATTCGAGAGCACGTTAATTACGAAGTCAGTTATTACTATTCATTAGAAGCCATACAAAACACCCGAACTAACTTTGACATCAGTGTCGGCCACGACGACTTCTGGCCGCGATCTGAGACAAAAAATCCCCCACATGACCGGCTCCCGGGATTATGAGGTGAGCCGCATGAAACACGTAGCAAGTTCTTAATCTGTGAGTCACAACTCCGGCAGAAAGGGAGATACAAATTTCCCTCGGGGCAACTCAGCCTAAACCTCAAACCTGTGGAACCATCGAAGAAAAGAGACCTACATATCTCATCACTTCAGCCAACCGAACAAGTGGAAAAGAGACGGCACATATCCCCTCACTTTAGTCAAATCTAATTGTAGCAAGAAGCACGTAATAAGAGTGAAAGATCCGTAATCCCTTCGACTCAAAATCATTGGAGAAAAGATACTCATCACCTTCCATCACCAAAATAGTTTTGTTTGCGAACTATTCTTGTATGGCCGACGTTATTTCCTATTTGCGTTGATAAGTCGCACTGTTGCCTCATAATTCAAAATCAAAATATAACAAATGAAAGATGTCGATATTTTTAGCAGGCCTCTAATTCTGTCCTCTTGATATTTTCTGATTTTTTTTTCTTTCTAAATGTCCTTCTCACTCTGCCACATAGTGATAAAAACAATACAATGTAAAAAAAGTCATAATAATAATTCAAGTGTTTTTTTATAGTGTCTTGGTATTATATATTGGTACAAAAATGATTTACTATAACTAGTATAAAATGTTCTATCGACCCTTTCTATATACAAAATTAGAAATATTATATTACGAAGTACATATTTTATTAGAGTATTTTCTTTTCTAATTTATAAATAACACATCTCAGGCGTTTGTGAAAATTAAAACAAAATTATTGAATTAGTGTAAATGAGGTTTGGTTGAGTTAATGCACTCATTATTTACTTGCAACTTGCAACTTGCCATTTGGACCATCCATGTACCAATTTATAAATATCTATGTATCACTTCATAAATCATTGTACGCATATATAAATGTACCTCTGTGTATATATAATATATTCAACTCCAAAATCACTTTTATAGAGTAGTAAATAAATACTTAAAATGCTTAAAAATTTCAAACTGTTCATTTCTGTTGGCAACTAATGACTTTGATCAGCAGTTCATAAGTTTGATTGTCCATACTGCTGCTGGTGGCTGAAGACTACCTTCTCCGCCTCAACACGGTGGTGGCTCCACCACTAATGTGTGAGCAGACATATGGGTTCTTACCATGCAGCTCAACAGCACTTGGGAATTTGTTCTTGATAGTTGTTTATGGAAGCTTAATGTATCTTGCTGCCACCTATTTATCTACCGGTAGTGAGCTCTTGCTTGAGATTCTCGGGCCGGGTCTTGTTGGCGGGCTTTTGTTGCCCATTCTCGGTGCTCTTCCTGATGCCATGCTCATTCTTGGTATGCTCTTTGTCTCTAAAATATTCTCATGTTTCAATATTTATTGTAAATCTTTTTGTATTTGTTTCTTTCTTTTACAGTATCTGGTATTTCTGGGAGCGTTGAAACTGCCCAAAGCCAGGTTTCTGTTGGTATGGGCTTGCTAGCCGGATCAACTGTCATGCTGCTTACAATAGTTTGGGGCACTTGTATTATTGTGGGCAAGTGTGATATAGAGAATAATATTGCCGTAGACTCCAAAGATTCCAAAGGTTTCAACTTGACAGGTTTGTATCTGGACTGAATTGTTTTCTCTCATCGTTCTTTTATATTATCAGGTGTGTGTTTTCAAATAGTTTAATCTCTCATTTGTTCTGGCAATACATATGAGTGATGACTTAGGTGGCCATAATTATAGTTTATTTCTGTGTCCAGTACTCCAGTCAGCAATAATTGTTGTCTTTATTTGGGAGTGAATTATCCCTTATGAACTCTTACTGGTTTCATACTACTTAACTTCAAAATCCATTGGAGCCATTTAAGCCAGGCCTGTAATGCAGGTTCTGGTGTTAGCACTGATATATGGACGAGCTATGCTGGGATAATTATGGCTGTATCTGTCATCCCATTTCTAGTTGTGCAATTGCCGCAATCTTTTAGCTCCACTTCACTTAGGAATTTGGCTGTTTTGATTGCACTTATTGTATCTGTTTCGCTATTAATCTCCTATTGCCTCTATCAGGTACTTTTCGACATTCACTTTTATAATCTTAACTCTCCTTTAGATTAGTTTCTTGTATGCATTGTTAGAATTTAAAAAATTAGAGTTTTACCAATTTGTGGTCTTGCAAATTTTTTTTCTTGCAAGACTCCACACCATGGATGATATTCTTTCCTGGGAAAAAAAGGCCTAGTGTGAATTTTGAAGTCTTGTTTCTTATTAATGATTTTAGATTTCGTATGTGTATATGTTTCTTAAAAGAATAATACAAATGAAGAGAATGTCCTAGTTCTGTCAACTTTTACATTTGAGTATAGGATTGCCCTAGTTAGATATATAATATAGTTTTTACACCACTTTACGCCCAAATTACAAGCATTTGCCTAGTTTATGACAGATGTTGGGTAAAAAAGAAGAAAAGGTTTTTCTAAGATTATCCTTTTACTTTATGCATTTGAGAAATTGTTTACCTCATTAGCACTAAGTCACTTAACAAAGGAACTCACTAGTAGAATTGGTTTGGTCATCATTTTTAAGAACCCTTTCATGTTTAAACATCTCGAGATTGTTCTTTAATATTGAATGTCCTTTGCTAATTGTTTATGCAGGTTTTTCAACCCTGGATACAAAGCAGAAGGCTTCATTTTGCAAAGCATAAACATGTTGTATCAGGAATCTTGATTCATCTTAAGAGGCATGCACTGGGACGACTTTGCAATGATGATGGAACGCCTAATGAAGACATTTTGAGAAAGTAAGTTTATTACGCTTTCCCCATTCAAATTCATTTGTTACTATATTGTTGTCTGATTTGATTGTGGATTCTGTATTAGGCTGTTCACTGCAATTGACGTGAATGATGATGACTCTCTCTCTCAATCTGAACTGAAAGCACTTATTGTTGGACTTAGATTGGAGGATATAAA
The DNA here is from genome assembly GCA_019722365.1 of Lithospermum erythrorhizon. Classification (NCBI taxonomy): domain Eukaryota; kingdom Viridiplantae; phylum Streptophyta; class Magnoliopsida; order Boraginales; family Boraginaceae; genus Lithospermum; species Lithospermum erythrorhizon. Next base: position 782,060 of record JADFUC010000789.1, on the reverse strand, counting down.
TCTGGAAGAGGATAATGCTGTTGAGAAAGTAATGCAGGATTTCGATACTTCACTTGATTCCAAAATTCAATTCACTGAGTTTGTTGACGGAGTCAAAAAATGGCTTGAGAAGGCCAAGGGTGCTAAAGCCTCTGGACATAAGGATGGCCCTGGAACAACGAAGCACCTAGATAATTTTCATGAGGTACGCTGACAGTTTCCTTGTCTTCTCGTGTCTGCTTGAGATCCTTGATGGTCTAATATCTAATATGGTCAATACGAAATAGGAAACGAAAAAAGAACACTACTTGTTAGGTGATCAAAGTGACCAAGCTATTGAAGGTGTAGACAATCCGCGATGGACCTACTTGAAGGCTGTATTATTGCTATTGCTTGGTACAGTTATTGCAGCTGCATTTGCTGATCCTCTGGTTGATTCTGTTGATAATTTTTCTAGTGCCACAAGCATCCCCTCATTCTTCATCTCCTTTATAGCTTTGCCCTTTGCAACAAACTCCAGTGAGGCTGTTTCTGCAATCATTTTTGCCTCACGGAAGAAGCTGAGATCTGCCTCCCTGACATTTTCCGAGGTCTGACATTACTCATTGTTTTTTCATTTCAGTTTGCACCTAGTTTACTACTCCCTCCATCCCACAAAGATTGTCTATTTTTTTTTATAGTTATAACTTTCAAATTTTGACTTTAAATATTTATTTGTATTGTATAATATTTTATAAAAAATATATTAAAATTGATCTAATTTTCATCAAGTATTATACAATCAATAATCAATATCAATAATCAATAACATATATAAAAGTATGAATAAGGGTTGTCTATTAATTACTAAATTACCATTCTCTTTAAAATCTAAAAATGCAGCTCTAATGTACTATTAATCATTTCTCCACTTTTTATTTTCTGACATTTTTTATATCGAATTCGAACTTTGACTATCAATTATTCTTAGACTATATGTTCAAAAATTATAAGAAAATAATATTAAGAAACTATTTTCAAATATAACTTTTATATTTATTAAAATAATAAAGAATTAAGAATTAATCACAAAATTTCACTCGATATAGAAAACATCAAATAAAAAACGGAGGTAGTATTAAATATTCATCATACTATACTTGCATATACGTAGCATTATCAATCTAAGTAATCATCAGCACATACGTATGATTTGAGGATGATACATCACATACATTTGACATATATACTTTATAATTGTCGTGCATCCCAATTTTTAATTAACTTTTGTTTATTTATCTTCGCATGTTTAATGATTCAAAGGTATCAGCAAGATCAATATCATAATTATTTTTGCTCAATTTGCATGTATAACTTTCGGTGGATTCAATCCACAAGAATATGCCTCATATATTATATATTAGTAATTTATTTCTCCTTTCATCACATGAAGTTTTCATCATATATCATTTCTCAATCTTTTAATAATTTATGTAAGTTAAATAATAATATATTTTTTATGTAGAATTATTGGTTATTATTACATATTATTTATTATTATGTAGAAATATCATATAATTATTATAATAGGTATTAGTTAAATAATCATATGATTTTAAGAGAATTATTATTATTATTTAATTCCATGCAAATATGAATTTTTATATATCGGGGATCCACAAAATTAAAATTATATTTTTAAATCATATCAATTTAACCGACATAAAAACAATTACTCCGCGACAAGAGATTGATGATCAATTGCCAATACATTTAGTCAAAGTACACCAAATTGTTAAAGTAAATATTTTATCTCTACGACATCTCGCCTCAGATAAGACTTCATGAACATCGTATTTTATTGTATTTCTTTTTATATTATATTTAAATAAGTTATTTGTGATCAAAGTATCCCTTCAAAAAATAAAATATTAATTAAAAAATTTAAAAGAAAGGTAAGTTTTTACACGCTTAGAATAATTTCTAATTTAACATAAAAAACGATCAAATATTCAAAATCGACAGACACAATCTTTTAGTAAAGATAAACAAAAATATATACGGGTTCACGAGGCACATCTCACCGACATCGGGTCGCTTCATGCGCCATGCGAGCCGAGTGCTCGATCCCCCCGGCAAGAACAGCAATTATCGCCGAATCTGCAGATCGTGTCTCGGTGTCATAAGTTACCTTCCTGGCTGGCGCCAGCAGAATGGGTGGCTAATGACCCGCCTCGAGGCACATTCTGGATACCCTCCCCACACGGCGATGGACTGTGTCACAGGCTAATTCCTTCTGAGCGTATCAACGAAAAAATATATATACAAATAAAAGTCAAGAAATTATAATAAAAAAGTCAAAAGTTTTCGACAATCTTCATGATTTCGGAGTAGTACTTGTTTTCTAGCTTTAGTGGAAGTATATACAACATCATGAGTGTTTGAAAGCATGATTATTAGTGTATCACCATTTGGAAGCATGACTATTAGTGTCTAATCGTGTTTTCTTTCCCTTCGTAGATATATGGTGCTGTCACCATGAACAATGTTCTATGTCTGTCCGTGTTCCTTGCTCTTGTATATGTTCGGGGGCTAACATGGGATTTCTCATCTGAGGTGCTCGTTATTTTAGTTGTCTGTGTTGTGATGGGTGTCTTCGCCAGCATGAAGACTACCTTCCCCCTTTGGACTTCTCTGTTAGCTTTCCTGCTTTACCCTCTCTCTTTGGCATTTGTGTATGTTCTCGATTACGTCTTTGGTTGGACATAGATTTGTTCAAGCAGTAACCAAAGAGGCCACATTGAGATTTTTCATTTTTTTTATTGTTGCTTGTCCTTAATTGAAGAAGAATGCCATGCCATTGTGATATATGTGGATTGTATCCTATTGGTTGGAAATAATTGTAGCTTTGATCTATTATCGTTAATCATATTGCATCTGCATGTTCACAATTTAACTAGAACAATTAGTAGTAGAAGAATTCAACACAATTGATAATGAGGGCACATTGGCCAAACAAAATGTTTTCGTCCCTCTACAGCTTCAAACTGAGATCAACAATTTCACTACTACTACAGTTGCTTTCACTAGTTATTTTCTGGCCATTTTCTAGATTAGGCGTTGGCAAGAAGCAATAGAACTGTTGTCCATACGATCCACTCGACGACTCTCTTGTTTGTTGTCTTCGAACCGGGTCTTCCAGGCATTCCTATATATTCATCAAAACACAAATAAATTATTAGAACATCTAATAGCTTCAGAAGATCATGGTACCAATTCTCGTTTGCGTGCAAAACAAACAAGAGGATCGTTTCAAGATAGGAATTATGAACGTTACTAAGGAAAATAAATTGCTCAATATGCTAATAATGCTTCTTTTGCAGACCTCAATGGTTCTAGGTAATTCCTGGTTTGCTGTAGTGGTCGGAGGAGCCAATGTGAGGAAACCATAATCATAATCCAGGTTGTCCTTTCCTGGGGTTATCCTTCCTGAGCTTGAAGATCCTCTGCAAAAGTTGCAGATAAGTAATGAACAAAATCTACTTCTACTATGAAAACTTTATAAGACGTTGATCAGAGGGCAACTGAACCTCATGATAGTATTGGCTCCATGAAGATCCTCAGCAATTGATCTATGGCCATACAAAGCTGATTCGCCCGATCTTGTTAACTGAGACACGAAGGTAGAAGGCAACCTGTTACGGGAAGGAGAGGCTGGTGGAATCTCCAAGGGGAAGAGGTATTGTCTCTGGAAGAGTAGAGTCTGCATCAAAACAACAGCATCATCAACGACGACACACTTACATTGAGGAAATAAAAAAAAGGCTTAATCATCTGATTTTAGGTAAGTGAACAGTTCCAGTAGTAATTAAATATCACAAAAGGGGCTCCAACTTTTGTTCTTCAGGAAAAAATTAAAAAAGAGCAAGAATGCCTAAAGTCTTCTAAAGAACGATATACCTTCTCATGCTCGGGCCAAAATGGAGTGTAGTTGTTACCATAGTAACTTTGGTTTGAAGGGGGCTCCATCTGAAAGTTCATTACAGATGCCAATGGAGATATTCCTGGAGAAGCATTCACCTGCAATTTACATATCATATTATGTCTCAAATTTAAAGTCATCATTTTACTATAGTAGATATACTGCCACAGGAGGGAAAAGGAAGAAACAAAGATAGTAAAAAACCATAAAGCTAACCATAGAAGAAGAACATGTTTGCAGTGATCTCTGCCTCAAATTATCCAGGGACAAAATTGGGTTTTGACATTGATCAGCTATATTTGATGAAGAATCAAGAGTAACGAAAACTTTATTATTAGGTGAAAAAATACCAACTGAAGATTCTGCTTGTAAAGCTGCTTCCCTTTTCTGTTGTTCTGCTAGCCTAAGCTTTTCTAATTGAGCAACTCCTAAACCTCTCTGAGGAATTTTCTTTTGTTTCAACTTTTTACAAGGTCTTTTACTACCACTACCACCATCACCACCTTCCCATCCGCGGCCGCCTCGGGCACAGCTACTAGTGCTACTGCATTTATGTGTATCTTCCTCTCCAGCCATTCTTGATTTCATCCATTCAATCACAAAAAAGTCATCAACTATATAAATAGGCAGCACAAAATGGGGTGGTGTTTTTTTTCATGTGAGCCAAGATTTCATACCATATTACGATATTTCATCATGATATATAAAATCTTTGGAAAATAGAAAGAAATTTAAATTTGGTATTTATGACGGAATAACAGAGTAGCAGAATCTAATTTCATAGATTATATAAAATCTCCAAGCACATGTATCCAAGATCTGTTTTTATAAGGAAAGAAAATATATAGAAAGATTGATGTTTAATGGCGTGTGCATGTACTATGAATTGTATCCTCTACTAATCATCGACTCATATAGACATATACCATAATTAGTGGTATGTATCCCATACCATAATCCTTCAAAAATCAAAACTTCTTAACTATGGTATATGTTCACCATCATTAGTGACCCATATATCATATGGACTAATACACATTCAACCATCATTTTAAAAATATTACAATTTTTTTTTCCAAAAAACTTAATATTTAAATTATTTACTTTTATCCTTATGTCGAGTTGTCTAACCAAAGATATTAAACATACTATAAGTTGTGGTATACATACCAATAATAAAATTGGATATGTTTCATACAGTTCGTCGTAGTTATTATCATTGATCATTATTGATCCTCTTTGATAAATCAATGGTCAATGACGTATGATATTACATTAATAGTCTACTTTATATTATATAATTTTTTTAGAGGGGTGAATGTTTTGTATCCCTCTCTGTGGAATCGAACTCAAAGAATTCTCCTCATATCGATGCTTGAGTATGTAAATAATTAGACTAGAAGCATTGATTATTTTATATTATAATTAATTTGTAAGTAAATTATATATTATAGGATAAATGCATTATCGAAATTATAATCATTAATAGTAGTAAATGATGATGTATCATAATAAAATAAATCTAGAATCATAATTCAATTGTCGTAAAGATTGTTAGGTGATCAAATGAATATTAGATCTAAAAAGTTAAGCGAAACTGGTTACACCACGCCTCCTTCGAGGCCCGCGGTCACGAGATTCTAAGGAGGAGTCAATCGCTGGATGTGCCTCAACTCGTCAGTGGCTATAGTCACTTTAACCACTTCAATGCTACTACCGAAATTACGCCCGAAATGAATATTAGATCGAAGATATCAGTGTGTGTGTATGATATATTATTAGTATCTATATTCGGAGAGGATCTTTGAAAATAGATTTCGGTTTTTTCTGAAAAACGCAATAGGAATAATGTCGTCTAATATAAAGACAGATCATGATATTAAAAAGAAAAAACAATCCATGAGACAGCTTATGCACAGCCTTGCTAATACGGATATACATTATCATATACTAACAAAAAAATTATTTCCTTTTAAGCTTTTTGAAGCTAAGAGATACGTGTCCCACCAAATATCCGTAAGGAGATTAGGATTATTCCTACATATTGGAGCTGTCCGAGCACATGCACTTCTAGAACATTATTACGTAAATGGTGCACATCTTATCCTTAAAGACGTAAACTTATATAAATCACACATGATTTACTTTAGTATAATTTTTTATTAACGATTAAGTACCATACATGCAATATTTATTATGTAACTCCGATTATTAATTTTCATCGATGTAAACTTTGATGATTAAGTCGGATTTTGTTAAGATCCAGAGTCAATTTGTGTAATTATCTCTTACCTATTTACTACTACTTTTTATGCCTATTGTATAACTTAATTATAATGTTGTACATTCAACATAAAAATAAATCATTAGCTACTATATAAGAGGTGGCAGCTGACTCATTTGTAACTAACTTTCATAGTCAATTAAATCATTCTCTCTCTTCTAACTGTATTCTCTCTCTAAAATGCAAAGCTGAGTAATAGTTCTTCTTCATTCAAGCTTTTCTGAAGCTTTAATGGCGGATTCGATTTCACTTTCTAAAATGGTATTAGAGCTTAGGCATTAACACACAACAAGAGAATGACAGAAAATAATCAAAGTCAAACATTGAATGCGGATTCAATCCGATTCAAAATGGAGCTCAGAGCGAAAGTTCGACTTCACAGTACAAAGTAGATGATCCGTTGTATCTTCATGCTTCAGATCATTCAAGTCTAGTGTTAGTTTCGGATTTGCTTACTGAATTGAATTATATGTCCTGGAGTAGGTTAATGATGATTGTCTTAGAGGCAAAAGATAAATTAGGATTTATAAATGGAACTCCATTATCTCATGAATTAACACATAAACAGTGGAGAAAGGTGGATTCAACACTTATTTCATGGATCATGAATTCAGTGTCAAAAGAGATTGATCGAGGATGTATGTTTGCAGATAATGTGAAGGATCTTTGGGATGAAATCAAGGAACAATTTGGAGGTTGCAATGGCCATAGGATGTATGAGTTGAGGAGGCATATCTATGCGATGAGGCAAGGAGGAGATTACATACCTGTTTTCTACAATAAGTTAAAGAGGTTTTGGGATGAGCTGAATTGTTTGAAGCCGAATATGTATAGTGACGAGGAGAAGATGATGCAATTCCTAATGGAAATAGGTGAAGAGTATGATATTGTGCTTAATCAAATCCTCTTGATGGAGCCTTTACCATCTCTCTAGCTAAGACATACTCACCAAGTGACAAATGTAGAAACAGAGAGATGCACATGGAGCGACGGAGGCATTGAAAATACGTTGATATGTGTAAAATTGAATGATGCTTGTTAGCCTGGGGATATAACCTTATAAAGTAACAAGGTTTAAGTTAAGTTATTATCTTTTTCGAAGTTTTAATTTAATAATGCGAAATTAATAAACAATAGGAATATAAATTATTCGATAGACCGACTACCCAAACTCGAATGATTAGTCAAGAATTAAAACAACCAAAATATGATTAGCTAAAATAACAAGAATACTTGAAAGTAAAGAGCAAAGATGTAAAAACAATACACATGATTTTTAACGAGCTTCTTGCCTCCCTTTAACGCCGATCAAGCCGGCTCTTAAATCCCTTTATTTTTACAACGATAATTCAACTGGGGCATCTGTTTCATTACACATACAACTCTTTCAAGATTATTATCAAACACCTACCTCCAACCAAGTTGACCCAAGCTACCCGCTAAGGATTTCAACACCTAAACTACCTGGGGACAGTAGAACCCAAGAATACCTCTAGATTTCACTTCACTACTCCAACTAAGAATAAGAAACCCTGGCGCGACACCACACAAGGATTTCACTCTAAATCACAATTAAGTGATTTGAGTAATACAATTTGGTATCATCAACTGTGAAACTCTCTACAAAAGATAATGAAGATTAAATGGTAGTTATCGACTTTTGCCTTTTTGAATTTGAAGGAATTTAATGCTTGGGAATTAGGTCAAAAATTGCCGCTTTTAAAATGTAAGAGACTTATATAACAAGCACAAAAATATGTCGAATGGCAACAAGATTAACCCCCATCGGCACTTTGGGTCTCAGCCTTGAGCCCCTCACGGCCAAGTGGCAGGCAAGCCTCCTCTCAAGGTAGAATTTATGAGGCCAGGTCTCGATCATTTGGGACCTCTGTCGGCATTCTAATCTCGGATGGGGTCTCGACCATCTGGGACTCAACGGCACTGCCTCGACAATTGATGGTCCGATGTTTCACTTCCAAAATAAGGATCGTTTCAAGCCAATTCTCGAAACAAAATGACACACAGTCATTTGTACGAGCCTTAACAATGAATCAATCTATACTTAGGATTAAAAACTACGGACTATCAATTTTAAAACTATTCAAGATTAAAACCGCAAAAGTCATTTCTCTCATACTTAAAACAACATATACTAAAGTGTAGAGTTTCCTTACAAACGCCTATAACAATAAAGACCACGAGCTCCTTGAATAGCTTGGGACGCTTGTTGGGGACTCATCCTTGAGCCTCCGAACATCCCGATCAATCCCTTAAACAATAACTTATTAAAGCAATAAACATGATTAACGCTCACTTGAAAATCTTAGATTAGTTCGCTTAAACAATTTGTTATCTTCAAAAAAAGGCTCAATCGAATACCATTATTCAACAAACTCCCCTTTATGATAACAAAATCGACTTATGCTGCCAGAAAGAATATAAATCATAAGCAACGCTCCCCCTCAACATAAGATTCCCAAAGTTTTCTTACGAAAAAGAACAATAACAACCATGGATGATATAACAACAAAACACTAAATAATAGCATGGCACGAAATAGTTAATAAAACATCCAACAAGCTATCATAAGAAAACCATAACAATCCAAAGCATAAGTCTACTACACTCCCCATTTGGGATCACAAAGGGGGCAACAAGACACAACTAAAAATAAAGCATAAAAACATAAAAAGTCAAAGCCATCAAAGTCCACTAATTTACTGACCGTCATACCCCACTAAAAGAAAGGCCCCATCGCATCCTCCTCCTCATCATCAAGAATGTAGTCATCGACCAATACTCCGGAGAAGTGTAGTTCGACGCTAAGTAGAAGCCGATGAACCAGTACCCGCATCCCCGCGGTCGCCTCTAACCGCCTCGCCGTCCGAATGCTCCATGTATTTTTATGGCCTTCGGGGTCCTCTCATTTAGAATCCTCAAAAACATGGAGAGGAAATTACAATCCTTTGACATAATCATTGATCTTCTTGTTTTCCTTGAGTGTTGTCTCTTGCCCTTTCATAAGTTGCACTTGGATTATCTTCACCCATTGTCATCCCGTGAAACTCATAGTCTCATGATCTGGAACATTTTGTTCGCGCCTCATAGTTCATCATCATCATCATCAAGTCCCTACCATCAATATTATCCTCATCGTCTCAAAAACACGTGGATCCTCCAAATCATCTCCACCTCCTCTAAACTACTTCATTCCCACTATAGCTTAGAACGGCTTTTCTATCCTCCCCCGATGAGCCGCTTTGCTTCCCATTTTACCAAAGATGATTGTCATGATAAGCAATAGTGCACGCCTGTGTCAATTTTGTGATCTTAATACGCCCCTATCAATGGCACACCTCGGGAAACACTCTATCGCCTCCCCAAGATTCCATAATATACGCGATAAGCATCCCATGTGAAGAGCGGTAGTCTTGGTATTTCCCCATGGAGTCGACGCACGGAAGGCTTATACACGGAAGATTGATTCATTGTCGGAGCATGAGCTCAGAGGTTATGAGTTGGACCACTTCTACTCGAATTCCCTCATCTCGAGACCCGACGGTACCAAGTGGATTCCCCACACAAACAAGTGTTATAAAATCTGCCTCCCGTATACAAGTGCAAAACAAGCAAGTGATCTACCACTCTTTCATTTGGGCATTCCGCTCTTCTAAATTCACGACCATTGTTCAACATCGTGGTCACATTAGTCGACTAATCTCATCCGCCGAAGGCCACACATCAAACGCATAACTAGAAAACCCCATTCACGACAAACCAAAAATCTTCCCCTAAAGTTCCTCTATCTTATACTCAAAAGTCCCTCCTTAATAAATTCCAACTTAATATTAAGACTATTACTATTGGGAGTTTGTAACCACACGCTTCATAAGTTAAATACACCCAATCCGAAAGATATCATAGGACTTACCTAAAATTTCTCCACTTTGGAATTCGACAAGATCCCAGAATTTATCCTCCAAGTCTCCTCCATCGTAGAAGTACCCATCAAGAATGTTAGTTTCCGCTTCACCTTCCACTTTTTCCACCCCTTGATGGCAAAACATCGAGATCAGTCACTTTGTTATGATTCGAAGAACTCCCACCTTGATAAAGCAACCACTTATCGGTGTGATTTGGGAGTTGGGTTCTTGGACTCTTTTTGGTAGGTTTAGTAGGGCTCGGTGTCATTTTAATGGAGATTTTTGGAAGAATTTAGAAAGCGTTAGTTCTATGATTAGTAAATTTGTGAATTTGAGTGATAATTTGGAGAAATTTTTTATTGAATGTTGATGAAAAGGTTGAAAGCGCGCGCATGGGTGAATTAGGTCGCTAAGTTGGAATTTTATGTTGAAATGAGAAGAAATCACCGGGATGACAGATGGTGGTCGCTCATCGGCACTCCATTCGCAGTGGGGGGTCCCAATGGGGCCCAATGCATCGGGTATTTTTTATCGAGACCTCATCGAGCAGTCTCGAGCAGGGCTATTTATCAGGAAAGAGCCTCGCCCATCGGCACCCATTCTCCGAGAAATAGTGTTCCTGATTGGCTCAAATGCACTGGGGTGCTATGATCGGCAGCTATGGGTCTCACGGGCTAACATTTATTCACCACACCGACAAGTTTATCATTTGGCTTTATCATCCCAAAAATTTTTTACACAATTTAAACACACAAGATGTATATAATTCAAAGGCATAAAAGACACGAGAAAACAAGATTACTTTACTAGAAAGATCAAGCATCCTCAAATACTTCAATGCGTTTAAATCGATCCTCGGGTAGTTGGTTCGGGTGAAGATATCCGCAAGTCGATCATTTGTCCCTCACCTAACTTTAGATCATCAGTTCCTTTTGCACACAGATCCCTAGGATTTAAAATGACGACGATCTCAACGTGTTTGGTCCTAGAATGTCGCGACCGGATTTTTGCAATGTTGATGGCACTGCTGTTGTTCCACATAACACCGCATTTGATTATACTTGATCCCAAAGTCCTCCAATGTGTTTGTTTCATCCAAAGCACTCGAGCCCAATTTCCAATACCACATACGGCCTCCGCCCGTTGATACACGCCACACTATTTTGTTTCTTGCTTCGACCACGAGGTGCTATGTCCAATGAAATGACAAGTCCCACTAGTACTTTTTTTCTATCAAGTGTGCAACCCACAAAATCAAAGATCCTAATATCCTACAAGCTCAAAGTTCATGCTCATTGATACCAAAGCCATAGTCAATTGTTCCTTTCTACATACCGAATGATCCTTTTAAACCGCTTTTAAGATGAGACTCTTTGGTACACGCTTTGAAACGAGCATGCAAACACACGCAAACATAATATCGTGTCTAGATGTGTAAGATAAAGAAGGCTACCAATCATACTCGATATTTTGTTGTCTCATTAACGCTTGTACCTTGCTCATCCTTGTCAAGCTTAGTCGGGATGAGACATGTGAGTCCCATCACTTTTGCATCTTCCATCCGAATTTCACAGCTCTTTCGGGAGAATTTTCTTTTGACAAACGAAGATTCCATCATCCATTTGCTTCACTTGGAGTCCGATAAAGAAGTTCAACTCTCCCATCATGCTCATCTCAAACTCACTTGTCATCATTTTTGAAAATTCCTCACACAACAAATCATTAGTAGAACCAAAAATAATATCCTCAACATATATTTGAACTACTATAAGATGTTTGCCCTGGTTTCCAAGTGAAAGCTGGAATCGAAGCCACTTCTGAAACCATTTGCAACTAAATGTGTGCTTAACCTCTCAGTACTAAGCTTCCCAGGTGCTTGTTTTAACTGTGAAGGGATTTTATCTAGTTTAAACACGTGATTAGGACGACAAGTATCTTTCAAGCCCGCGGTTGTTTAACAAACACCTCCTCTTCCAAAAGACCATTTAAAAAGCACTTTTAACATCCATTCGTGTAGTTTGAAATCTATATGACTAGCTTAAAGCTAGATAATACTTAATGGATTCCAAACTTCCAGCGACCGGAGCAAAAGTTTCATCGAAGTCTACCCCTTCGACTCGATTATAAATCCTCGACAACAAGACGACTTTTTGTTTACCAAAAACCACACCGGTTTTCATTAAGCTTATTTCTAAAAACCCATTTTGTTCCAATAATTGTTCTATCACAAGGTTTTTCAACTAAAATGCAAAACTTTGCATCTTTCAAATTGTTCGTCTTTTTGCATAGATAAAATCCAACTGATCCTCTAGAGCTTGTTTTTCTAACATTGGGCAGGTACTTACTTCTCAGACACGTATACTCATGAAGTGCAAACATCATTGAAAGAGGATCGAGTAGTTACCCCTTTGAGAGATCACCCAGAGGTCCTGGGGACGATTCCTAACGATTCTCTCGCCTCCCTAGGTAAATCTTCATGTGTTCGCCTACATAATCTCACCCGACGCCTCGCGGTTCTCGATGATTATTTGTTTTCTCCCCATAATCGATGCTTCCTCATTTGAACCTCGGGTTTCGGTGCTCATCACTTCGTGGAATTCACATCCACATTGACACCTATTGAATCATCCCCCATCTACTAAACTTTCTCAACAAACGGATTAGATTCATCAAAGTTAACATGAATAGATTCTTGCACGCATTGATCCTTCTTATTATAGATGATATATGTTTTACTAGTTTTCGAGTAACCGAGAAAGATTGCCTCATTAGATTTAGCATCAAATTTACCCAATCTTTCTTTGGTGTTTAGAATATAGCATTTACACCCAAAAACTTTAAAGTAATCAATACGAGGGATCTTACCATACCAAAAGTTCATATGCTTTGTCAAGAATAGCCTAAGAATAATCTTGGCTGATAGTATAGCAAGCGGTGTCCACGGCATGTCCCCAAAAGTATTTTGGCAAGTTGTGTTCATTCAACATAGTCCGGCCCATTTCTTGAATGGTCCTATTCTTTCGCTCCACAACTCCATTTTGTTGAGGTGTTCTTGGTGCCGAAAAGCGCGCTGATCCCATACTCCCCAAAAACTCTCTTCGAACCCCCTCATTCCTCAACTCACCCATGATCGCTCTTATGGCTTTGATTTGAGCCCTTTCTCATTCATGAGCTTTCTACACAACTTAGCAAACTCTTTTAAACGCATCACTCTTATTAGCAGCACTAATTACCCAAGTAAACCCTTGGCAATCATCCACAATTACAAAGACATATTTAGATCCTCCCAAGCTCACAACATCCATCTCACCAAACAATCCATATGTAACAAATCGAGCACATGGTTTGGACGAAACAAGATTTATGTATTTAAAGATGATTTATGCATTTTACCGAAGCCGACACATGCATCACAAAGTTTATCCTTTTGTACGTGAGACTCGGGTGTATCTTTTTACTTGGCTAACCAATACGGGCTGCTTTCTAGCAAGTCTCATATCTCCTGGCCGATTTCCACAGATCCTCGACTCGAGCATACCTCCATGCACATGGCATTGTCAAGAACGCGAATGGTTTTAGAATTTAACTCCACTTTCGGGAAGTTCCTCGCTCCTTAGCACTCCATCATCCTCTTTATCCACGCCCCTCAATTAGGACCTCCACCGCTACGCACCTAAATCTTTTTATATATTTGCCTCCTCCGCCCCTTGGTCAAGTTCCTACGAGCCCGGCTCGAGAATTTGATACTTCACGGAACGAATGACCCGATTTACCACCCTCCATAATTTGTAATCAATGCTTTCAACACGATACTCAAGGCTGCACCAATAAATATAATTTGATCCATCGCCAACGGTGGCCTCGCACTTCGACCTACCTTCAACACAAAAAAGTTCCCCGAGCTACCTATATTCCCCGCATTACCCATGATCTCTTTCTACAAAGATTTTAAGCTTTAGTCAGAACAATTTTGCCTCGATACCAATTTCTTAAATTTCCTAGAGTATAACTCTGGGGCGAATAAGGTTTAAGTTACATTTTTCGAAGTTTTAATTTTAATACCCGGAATTAACAAACAATAGAAATATAAATTAATTGATAATCGACTACCCAAGCTCGAGAATGATTAGTCAAGTTAATTCAAACAAACCAAATATTTATTAGCTAAAATAATGTGCTATCATTTTGAAAGAAAAGAAGAAAGATGTAAAGACGATATATATGATTTTAACGAAGCTTCGTGCCTCTGACGCCGAATCAGTCGGCTTTTCCAACCTCGATTTTCGGGCAACGATAACTAGCTCTTTCTGCTTGATTACACACAAGCAACTTCTCAAGACTATTATCAAACACCTAAATTTCCAACCAAGTGACCCAAGTTACCCACTATGATTTCAATACCTAATCTACCTGTATCAGAACCCAAGAATACCCTCTTTAGGATTTCACTACCATCTAACTAGAATAAGAACCCCATGCTACACCACACAAGGATTTCACTAAATCACAATTAAGATCGAAGAATACAATTTAATATCAACTAGAAACTCTACAAAGATAATGAAGATTAACGCAGAGTTATTGACTTTTGCATTTTGAATTTGAAGTGAATTTAATCATCAAAAAAGTTATGGGTTTTTAAAATAGCAGACTTATATAAATAAGACAAAAATATGCCGAATGGTCATGGATCGGTGGACCTCCCCATCGAGACCGGGTCTCACGAGCCTCGACGGGGTTGCTGGCACGCTTATAAGCCTCCTCTCAGAGACCCAGCATCGCAGGTCGTGGTCTCATCATCGACCCCTATCGACCACCCCTCTCTCGATGTGGTCTCGATCATCTGACCTCAACGGCACTCAGCCCCTCTCGATGGGGGTCTCGATGGTCCTGACATGTTTCTCTCTTCTTGCAACAAGGATCGCTTTCAAGCCAATTTCGAAAATAAATGACGTATTTACCATTTGTACGAACCTTTAACAAATTTAATCAATCTATACTTAAGATTAAAACTACGGACTATCATCAATTTTAAACTATTCAGATTAAAACCGCAAAAAGTCATTTCTCCTCATACTTAAAAACAACATATACTAAAGTGTAGAGTTTCTTTACAACGCCTATATAACAATAAAAACCACGAGCTCCTCAATAGTTTCGTGCTCTCGTTAGACTTATCCTCGAGCCTCCTAACATCCCGGACAACTCTTTTTGCCAGCCAACTTATTAAAGAATAACCCGATTACACGCTCACTTGAAAACGGATTAGTTCGCTTTAAAAAATTTGTTATCTTCAAAAAGCTGAATCAATACCATTATTCAACAATGCTAAAAGTAGTGATGAAGGTCTAAGAATCCAAAGTAGTAAATGTTAAAGCATTTAATAATCAAAGGCCGCTGTGGTTATGGTGAAAATAAGAATATAAGAAAAATGATTATGTTGATAAATCTCAATCGAATGTGTTTTCTGGCGGAAAAACTTATACTGGTTAGTTGTTTTAAGCTTCTGTTGGATTTCCAGCTGTACAAGAACTAAGTGGTAATCATGTACATAACACAAAAGGCTAATGCGAATAATGTCATGTATGAAGAGTGTGATGAGACACTTTTTGGATATTTGAATGATGGTGTTGGAGGGTTAGGAAGAGAGCAAGGGAAGTCTAATCACATGATCAACTTTTGTCAAGCATGGTTATTTCAGAGGTAATCTTTCTAGTCAGCCGAGAAAATGTAGCTTTGTCTAGTAATTTTGGGCTTCACGGATCAGGACAATTGAGCTTCAACACGCGTGTAGTAATATTGCTTTGTTTCACCGCTAAAACTCTTCAATCTCTTTCTTTTCACTTTCAGATCATATTTCTACTAGGTGCCTCCACTTTTTCTTTTTTTTTCCTTTTTTTTCAAATCTTCCAATGTTTTCTCCTTCCCCACACTTGATTAATTCAAACCTTAACAAGCCACAATTCAACATAGATAATTCAAAATTACACCTTCTCAAGTAGGGACAACATGGTAAAAATAAGGCTTATAGGCTTATAAGTGCTAATCACACAAAAGAAAGCGTCATTTAAAGTTTCAAGGGTTCACTAGTTGATAATACATCGGGTTAGCCTTTAGGATAACGTGGATTATAAACTAAATGTCATCATTTTTATGCATGCATACAAAGTAACAAGAGAGAGATCTCAAAACAAGTTCAAGAATACAAACATTTACGTGAGTATCATACCAAGAAAGAAACTCCAACATAAAGCTAAAAGTACAAAATCTCACCCGTAGGGATATATTCACTAACAAGAGTTAATATCTACTCAAACTTCAATCAAAACATCACACCAGCCTAAGCAACGTCAAGTCAAAAACTCAATCAATCATGGTATTAAAATCATCATCGAATGACATACAATTCACTATCGATCCTGGATATATCAATTCATCCGTTAAACTTTATCAAGGATACTTAAGGGACACCTATTACGCACTCTCTACACTCTCAACAAGACATTGCCCTCAATGCATAAATACGAAATAAAAAGTAGACAAACTTCCTATTAAGTGCAAGGTGGGGTGACTCGCAATGCTAAGCATGGACGGGAGTATCAAGATCCTCCTCGTCATTCACCAAGCAAAATCCGCCTTTAACAAGTCTTCGAGCATCCAATCTCCGATCGGCGCACCATCCAATCGCTCCATGTGCGATCACTATCCCCAGCCCCTAGATGGGTGCACCGGCCGCATGTTCTGTTAGGCATCGAACTGTGGTACTGGGATCCCAGCCCCTTCAGACGAGCTTTTGTAAACACCTCGATCTGCTCCGACCAAACACATGAGTCTGGGCACACGAAAGTGCTCAAATACTAATGTTAGCAGTCTGGGATAAACAAATGCAGCATGCTTAGACACATTCACACACGACGCATATAATCGAATAGTTAATAAAGCAAGTTACAGGCGCCTAACCCATCCAACCCATAAACATCCTATATAGAAAATAGACATCTCTCTTCCTAACGCCTCATGAGTAGCATGAACTACACTACGATGCAAACAATACAATATCAAGACGCTGTGAGCACCTAACCCGGTGGTGGATATCTGTTCCTATTACGCCATGCGATGCAGCCCATCCTTACTGAACTAATAATGTGATCGCATTCAAAGTTGAGGTGAAAATAAGCATATGCAACCTGGAAATCAAACCCGCATCTCGTTATCATCGCCTCGTACTTAGTGTCAAAGAACCTCCCCGCTTCGAGGAAACCTCGTAAAAATCTCGAGATAAAGTTTCATTGCTTCCATGCGAACCCTCGCACGCTTGTCTTAATGACTATGGTGCTGATGCTTACCTTGTCCTCCATCAGATTGGGAGATTCTATTTTGACAATTACACATATCATTAATAGATTGCCTACACCTCGTCCTCACTTGGAAATCACCATTCAAGTACTTTATAAATAGAAACTAAAACCTCAACGTTAAGTGTTTGCAGCCTTTGCTTTGCTTCCAATACTAAACCACACAAACACAATTCTGATGAGATCACATCCGCTATTTTTCTAGGCTATCCACCTCATCAAAAGGCTTACATGTTGCTGGATTTGAAAACTCATAACATTTTGATTTCAAGAGACGTTGCTTTTTTATGAAGATATATTTTCTTTTTCCTCGATTCTTCTTTATGTGTGAAGACATCGCATTCCACTTAATTTGGATGCCAAGCCATTCCATGACTAATAATCGACAAGAGAATTCTAGTTCCTATTGGATCTTGATCACATACCACGAACATCAAATTTCATGACACCTTATACCCCTTCCTATTCTACTCGATATTCCTACAAATTGTTTAATCCCCCAAAAGTGCTCATGTCCAAAGCTGATAACGAAGCCTCTTCTCTTGTTTCCACCATTATGTTCCATTTCCTCGTCATCCCTTCTGCATATTCTATCGCCCAAAGCAGCCCAATTCGTTGATGATTATGTTCTCACCAAGCAATGTACTTTGATCGTTATTACATAATATAATACTACACATTTGATGTTTGTCGCTAACCTATCTAAATTTACCAACCTCATTCATATAGACAAAAGATGCTAATAACCGTGATTTGGATGATGCACGCAACAAAGAGTTAGCAAAGATTGAGCTAACGGTATAATGGGAGGTTGCTTCTTTTCCCCCGACAGAAGCCACCGGGGTTGTAAACGGCATTTAAAATAAAATATAGGTCAGATGGTGTAGTAGATAAATATAAATCAAGATTAGTTGTTAAAGGTATAATCAAATCAAGGTATAATTTTATGATAGCTTTTCTCTACGTAGCTAAAATTGTAATCGTTGTGCTTGCTTTTAGCTATCAGAATCGGCAACAAGGGTATCGACATCAACTCACGTGAATAATGCCTTCTTAGTTGGCTTCTTATATGAAGACGTGTATATGGCGCCTCCTGAAGGGTATACTAAAGCTTCTAAAGATTAAGCTTTGTAAGTTGAAAAGTCTTTATATGGCTCAAGCAAGTTTCACGATAACGGAATCAAGCACTACTAGT
Organism: Lithospermum erythrorhizon; assembly: GCA_019722365.1. Classification (NCBI taxonomy): domain Eukaryota; kingdom Viridiplantae; phylum Streptophyta; class Magnoliopsida; order Boraginales; family Boraginaceae; genus Lithospermum; species Lithospermum erythrorhizon. Next base: position 763,363 of record JADFUC010000789.1, on the reverse strand, counting down.
AAACTCAGACTTATGGATTGCGTACCCTATCATGATACCTCTCACTTATTCTGCCGCTGATTGTTTCATGATCCTTGGCGGTATACGTAGATGATGTTCTCAGGATGTGCAACTTAAGCAGGCCATTCAAGCAAGCATAATATTTCCATCACCAATTTATAATAAAGACCTTCGCATAGTCAAGTATTTCCTGTGTATCAACAAGTACTAGATTCTGCCAAAGGCATGTATTTGTTCAAAAAGTACATCAAGGATATCATTGCACATTTAAAACGGAGAACACAACCGTAGTTACAACACCTTTAGAAGCGGATCGGCAATCATATGCCCCAAATTCTCTCCTTACCGCAAAAATCCAAGCGACATGTGAGGCTTCGTTGGGAGGCTATTGTATTTGATTTCTAATTTAAACTCCGACCTCACATACTCGCCAATACTTTTTGACTCAAATTTGTTGAGCGCCTCTACCTAACATCACCGGATGCAAATACCATAGTTAAGTATCTTCAAGGTGCTATTAATCATGGCCTGCTTTTTATTCTAGTTACCAAATACGACTCACGCCTACTACGACGTGATTAGAATTCAAGCTCACAAGGACGCTTACAAGGTATTGCTTATTGCTTGGGGACTCCTTGATCTCATGGAAATCCAAAGAAGGTAACACGCTTTCAAGATCTTCACCGAGGCAGAGTATATGAGCCCAACCACTTACTATTTTAAGTAAGCTTAAACGGTTGAGTTTCTTGTTTCAAAATTTGTAGCTTCTATTGTTCCTTTGCTAAGTTAACAAATGTGATAATACCGCCAGCTCACATGGTTGAAAACGTTTTTCATAAAAGGACCAAACATATATAGCTTGATTGTCATTTAGTCCGTGATCCTGCCAAAGTTAAGGCCTCATTTTTCCAACTCATGTCAAGCTCAAAGATCACCTGCTAATGCGTTTACAAAACCTCTTCCAAATTTCCACTTTTTCAAATAGTTGTTTAAGATGAGCTTTTTGTTGACAAGCACATTCTTGAGGGGGGAATGATAAATTAAGCTTCCATTAAGTAATCGATTAAGTTCTAATTGGATTGAGTCGATTGGTATGTAAACAACATATACCTCATTCATAAGTTAGTTAGTCAGTTGAAAATTAGTTGAAGAAAGTTAATGGAAATGACGTGGGCACTTGAGGTGCTGCTGGATACTATTCATTAGTTATTATCAATTTCAAATTGATTGATTTTCCTCACTTTTCGAGACACAATTTAATCATCAATTACTTTTTATGAATATTATGAAAATTAAAAAAAAATATTATGAAAATATTTTTAAAAAGCAAATTCAATGATATCAATTTTATTTTTCGGATTAGTGAATAAAAGTAATTTTGTGATCATAGCTCTTCGACACGCACTTCAAACGCCAATTAATTTGAAATGAGATAGTATATTATTGAAAAATAAATGCAAAATTTGGTACTTATGTATTATATTGCAAGATAAATGAAAACCATTTTATATAGTTGGTCATTTTAGTCATGAGTAAATGTCTAGTCACAGAATGTGCAAGGACTCGCTGACGCAGTGAGAAACAGAAATCCTAAGATGAACTCTATATCCGGTATAACATATAAAACATTAGTCCGTGGCGAGGCTGCGGGCCTGGGGGGTCTTTGGGATGCCTTCCTCAACTCCAGCCGACAACACCAATTTATGTGTTCGGTCGAGTCCGGTCGCGGTCAAGTAATATAATGAATAAGAACGAGTATCGCCTCACAAATTCCAATATACTAATTACTAGGTCTTTTTTCTTAACTTTAACAATTAATAATTCAAGAAACTTTTATCTAGACTACTTAACTAAATTGACTAAGCAATTAAATTAGCTAATACTAACTGACGCAAAAGTATCGTACTTAATATTTATAAGTCAGACACATGATTATCGGATCGCCGCATTCAATTTATTCAGTAGTTACTTATTAGTTCATAACAAAAGCATTCATAAACAATCGATATTACTTCTCGCTAACACCAATTAAGTCTCCTAAGAAACTAACTATATCTCTATGATAGCTTTTAAAAATAGAGATCTTTTAATAACTCTATGCTTATTAAATTGCACATGGCATTACCTATATCTCTACGGGTAATCAAACATGTGTTCCGATTATTAATCAGAAGTGACAACCCCATTTCTCAGCAATTAATCACTTATATGAACTAATTTAATATTGATATCAAAGATACAAATACTAATTATGCACACAATCGTAATTATGAAACTGAAATAAATTAACTCCAAGAAAATCAAATCATCCGATCCAACTACATCATGGTCCCTCGACTAATAATAAAAATTAGGTTCATAATAAAAGACATAAATAAATACATGAAATTAACGGCATTCATCCTTAACAATAAAATAACTTGAATTAAAATATTCAAACCAATCAAAAGTAATCAACTTCAACTTCCAATGGTGCGCCAAAAAGCTCCAACAAAGTCGATGACTTCTTCTTGGAAATCAGAGATATCTCCTTTTATAAAGTTTCCATAACCTAATGTGTCAATCCCTTATTCTTGATCATGACTCATGTAACTCTTAAAGATCGGCCATATCTTCTTAATTCAAGGCCCTATCTTCCACTTCCTTTAACCGATAATTGCCTAAACTCAAATAAAACAAAAACAAGTGCAAATTATATCGGATTAAGCGTAAAATAACATCGCCTAATACGCATCAGGCCTCAAACACTATATTATAAACACTTATCACACCCCCACACTTCCTGTTCTCGCTTGTCCCTACAAATGACATAGGAAACGAGACAAATTAAACATCCAAGGATCTCAAGTACTTCATATATATCATTGAGTTCTCGACAACAATCAATCACAGTAATGGCTCTTCCTACTTTCAAATAAGCCGCAATATCATCAATTCATCGTATAGATAATCGCTAGTGAATTTCACTCTCACATCACTCAAAATGTATCAAAGTGGTTATCAAGCATTTACCACCTCGAATCTCATGAATGTTTCTACCATATTGTTACATCTATCAATCCATCAACAATGCATGCAACATAAATCGAAGGTCTTTTATAGGGTCAGAATGAGGCTGAAAAGGCGGTAGATAAATATTTGGCTCTGGACTTTAATACTTGAGGAGATGTGAAACTCTGAATTAATTATGTTGAAAATAGCATGTCTAAACAACTACACCCTTCAACCCAACATTCCACATCGCATTTAAGTACCATCCTTCACTTGCCATATTACTTATTCATATATTTTTTCTTAAGTTTTTTTTTTCATAGAAGTACACCCATAAACATCAAAGACACTTTTCATAATTCGCTTGAGACACAATTTCTTTTCACTTTGAGATCATATTTCTCACTATGTACTTCTCCACTTTTCTTTTTTTTTTTTTTTTTTTTTTCCAACCTTCCAATGTTTTCTCCTTCCCCCACACTTGATTAATTCAAACTCTTAACAAGCCACAATTCAACATAGATAATTCAAAATTACACACTCCCAAGTAGGGACAACATGGTAAGAATAAGGCTTATAAGTGAGGTATAATCACAAAAGAAAGGTCACTTAGGCTCAAGGGGGTTCACTAGTGGATAATACATCGGGTTAAGCCTTTTAGGATAACGTGGATTATAACCTAAATGCCTTCATCATTTTTATGCATGCATACAAAGTAACAGGAGAGAGATTCAAAACAATTTCTGAAGAATACAAACATGTGACAGTAGCATCGTATACCAAGCAAGAAACTCCAACATAAAGTTAGCCAAAATCTCACCGTAGGGATATATTCACTAACAAAGAGTTATCTACTCAAACTTCAATCAAAACATCACCAAATTTAAGAACAAATAAGTCAAAAAACTCAATCAATCATGCATAAAATCATCATCGAACGACATACAATTTACTATCGATCCTGGATATATCAATTTATCCGTTAAACTTATCATATACTAAGGACAATCATTACGCACTCTACACTTGAACAAGACATCATTCCTCAATGCATAAATACGAAATAAAAAGTAGACAAGAAAACTTCCCCTCACAAACAAGTAGCTGGGGCGACTAGCCAAGAAGAAGCGTGGACGGGAGGCACGTTATCCTCCCTCGTCACCAAATGGCGCAAAATCGCTTTAACAAGTCTTCTTTGAGCATCCACCCCATCAAGTGCACCATCCACTGCCTCCATTACAAGGACACCGTGTGCCCTCAGACGGTGCAAATTGCCGACAAAAATTTGTTAGGCATCGAACTAGAGCTGATCCTGGGCCCTTTTCAAGAGCATGAGCTTTGTAAACACCCGATTCGTCCGATCCGAAACACATGAAGCCTAGGGGCACGAAAGTGCTCAAACAATTAACAAGTAGCATTCGGGGATAAACAACGCAAAGACGCTGCATGCACATTCACACGGTCAAGAATAGGTGCAAGTGTGGCGCCAACTCCATCCAACCCATAAAACATCCTTATATAGAAATACACATCTCTTCCTAACGCCGCTCTCATGAGTAACAGGTACTACACTACGATGCAAACAATACAATAACAGACGCTCGGGGAGTTAATTCTAACCCAGCGGCTTGATATCGGTTCCTATTACGCTTTCATGCTGACAGCCCATCCTTAGCGGAACTAATACAGTCGAGACGCATTTAAAGTTGAGTGAAAATAGGCATATGCAAACCTCGAAATCAAACCCGTATCTCAAGTATCGCCTTCGACTTGTCAAAGAACCTCCGCCGAGAAACCTGTAAAATCTCGGTATGTTCTCTACATTAAGCTCTATAGGAACCCCTGCACGCTGTTCAATGAATTAAGGAAGTGATGTTACCCTTGTCCTCCATTGTATTTGGGACAATTGCCACATATCATTACTAGACGCTTACACCGTCTCTTCACCTCGAAATCACCATTCAAGTACTTTTATAACAGAAACCAAACCTCAATGCTTTGGAAAGTGTTTGGTAGTCTTGCTTTACATTCCAATACTAAACCACACAAACACAAATTTTGATGCAGGTATTCACATCAGCTTATTTTTCTAGGCTATCCACCTCATCAAAAGGCTTACATGTCAGTTGGATTTGAAAACTCATAACATTTTGATTTCAAGAGATGTTGTTTTTTATGAAGATAAGCATTTTCTTTTTTCTCGATTCTTCTTTATGTAAGACATTACTCCATGACTGGATGTTGTTTGCATCCATGACTAATAATCGATGTTGTACCTCTAGTCTTATTGATCTTGATCGCATACCAATTTAACATCAAATTTCATGACACCTTATACCTTCCTATTCTACTTCCTCTAAGCATTCCTACAGCCTGTTAATCCTAGGCGCTCTCATGTCCAAAGTGTTGATAATGAAGCTCCTTCTCTTGTTTCAAATTTCGATTATGTTCCATTTCCCTCATCCTCCTTCTAGACATCTCTATCGTGTCTTAAAGCGCCCACCTGTTGATGATTATGTTCTCACCAAGTTAACAGACTTTCTTTGATCAGTTATTATTATTAACATAATACTACACATTTGATGTTTGTTGCCAACCTATCTAAATTCCCTCACGAACCTCATTCATATAGACAGATGCCAATAAATCGATTGGATAATAAACTAACAAAGAGTTAGCAAGACGTGGTGCTGTCTTATTAATGTGAGGTTGCTCTTTTCCCGACAAATAAGCCAACGTTGTAAATGGGTATTTAAATAAAATATAGGGATAATAGATGAAACATAAATCAAGATTAGTTGTTAAAGTAAGTATAATCAAATTGAAGGTATTAATTTTATAGATGTTTTTCTTTTAGCAAATTAATCGTCGTTTGCTTTTAGCTTATCGAATCAAAATTTGCTGGCATCGGCACTAACTTGAATTAATGCTCAGAAGGCTTCATATGAAGCATGTATATGGCGCCCTCAAGGTATAATAAAAGCTTCTAAAGATTGTTTGTAAGTTGAAAAGTCTTTATAATGGGCTCATGTTTAGTCGATAAATTAACTGCTAATTCACTAGTAAACTCGTGGACTTATGACGACAGTAACCTATCATGATACCTCTTTCACCTGGCCTGTCATGATTGTTTCCTCACATCCTGCGGGCATATGTGGATACGATAAAATGAATATAAATCTGGTATGAAAAAGGTCTACAAAGCATAATAGTCTACCAATTTATAATAAAGGACCGTATATTTATTTCAGGGTATTTAAGTAGCTGACCGGCCAAAGGCATGATTGTCTCGTAAAAAGTGCTGGTCAAGGATATCATCGGGCAGTATTTAAAACGGGAGAACACAAATCGCAGTTGCCACACCTTGTAAGTGGATCGGCAATCATGCGCCCCACCTCATCGCAGAAAATCCAAGTGCTTACAGGAGGTCAGTTGGGAGGCTATTTAAAATTTGATTTCACTTAAACCGATCTCACATACTAATACTTCGAATTCTGCCATGATAAAATTTACCAACATCAATCGACGAAATTGCTCATATAGCAAGGGCATCTTCAAGGTGTTATTAATCATGGCCTCGTTTTTATTCTAGCCACCAAATATGACTCTCACAGCCTTACTATGACGTGGATTGTAATTAAATATAAGCTCACAAGCGAGGTGGCCATAAAGGGTACATTGCTTATTGTTTGGGACCTCGATCTCATAGCGGAAATCAAAGCAGTTGAGAATATCAGCCAAGATCTTCACCGAGTAAGAGTATACTTTGTTCAACCACTACTATTTTCCAGAAGTTAAATGGTCGAAGCTTCTTGTTTCAAAATTTGTAGCTTCTATTGTCTTTGTTAGTGCCACCACCCAAATGTGATAACAATTCAAGAATACATGGTCAAAACTGGTTTTTCATAAAAGGACCAAACATATATAGCTGATTGTCATTTGGTCCGTGATCCCTACAAAGAAGGCTCCCATTTTTCCAACTCATCTTGCTTCAAAAGATCAATTGGCTAATGTGTTTACAAAACCTCTTCCAGCCTCCACCTTTTTCAATAGTTGTTCAAGATGAGCTTCTTGTTGACAAGCACATCTCGAGGGGAATGATAAATTAAGCTTCCATTAAGTAATCGACAAGTTCGAATTGATTGTAGCCTACTGACGTAAACAACATATAGCCTCATTCATAAGTTATTAGTCATAAAATTAGTCATAAAGTTAACGGAAATGACGCTGCACTGAGGCGCTGGGTTGATACTATTCAATAGCTACTACTACCTCCATTTCAAATTGATCGATTTTCTCAATTTTTCGAGACACAAATTTAATCATCAATTACTTTTTATGAATATTATGAAATTAAAAAAATATTATGAAAATATTTTTAAAAGCAAATTAAATTATATCAATTTTATATTTTTCGACAGTGAGTAAAGTATCATGATCATACTGACACGCAATTTCAAACGCCAATTAATTTGAAATGGAGATAGTATATTATCAAAATAAAATGCAAAATTTGGTACTTAAGTTGTATTATATCAAGTAAAGATAAATAAAACCATTTATATAGTTGGTCATTTTAGTCACGAGTAACGCCTAGTCACGAGAATGCTAAGACTTCCCCTGTAAGGATGCGTGAGAGGTGCAAAACTTAGTATGAAACTCTATATCCGGTATAATATAACACATTAGTCCTGGGAGCAGGGGCCAAGGCCTTGGGGGTCTTCGGGGAGGTCTCTCTCCTTGAACTCGAGTTTACAGATTGCACCCCTATTATCTCCACATTCGTTTTTGCACCCCTAAAGGCTCGAGACCTTGATTTTTTTCCATTTCGAGTTAAATGGCATCAGTTGGTCGTGTTATGATATTAACTACCGCAGTTAAGTAGCACTGATTAGCTGAGCAAAGGAGCGACCGATCACCACACCTTCTACCTCGCTTTCTTTAAGTCGAATGCCTTCTTCATCCGCTGAATCATCGAAAAATTAAATCTACTTTTACAAACACAAACAGTCTATTCTTTCTTGGTGAGCTACTTTTGTTCCATCTCAGTCAATGGGGCACTACTTAGAGCGCTTCTAAGGCGCTCGGTTCTAACCATCAGATCCCTCGGGAACCGCTGTTTCAAGATCCTAAGCACATACGGGTAGAGAGCAAATATGGTTTAAGGAAATTGTGTTCGCACAAGCCTTGGTTGATGTTTCGAATATTTGATTTTCTAGCCAAAGTTCTTTGTTATTCTTCTGTGTTCAACGTTAGAGTCCTACAGCTTAAACCAGATTTCACAGAGAACCTTAACAGGAACTTTGAGATGGCTTCCACAAATATCGGTGACCCCCCTTTGTCAATTTATCCAACGTTTCTACTCATAACATTGGCTTCATGATTGGATTCTATTGTAAAGTTGTTACCTCTGGACAAGGTTCATTACCTTTGGGTGCTGGAATTGTGTCAGGTGGTATGGGAACCATTCATGGTTCAATTGGAACCACTCCGAGTTCATTTGGAACCATTCCGAGTGGAAGTTTGCCCAATCTGGGTGTAACTTTGAATACTCCGAGTGGGAGTAGTGGACCTGTCTTGCCTCCGCAGCAGATGACAAATGACATTCCGCACTCTTGAGGCCAGATATCTTCTCTGGGAAGAATTTTAAGAGGTGGCGAGAGCAGATGATGTTCTACTTGACAACTCTGAATTTGTCAAGCCAATCAAATAAGCTCCCGTGCTCGCGTAGGATGCTGGTAACCTCAAAACACTCTACTGCCGCTAGAAGGATGGAAACACTTTGATTATCTATGTCGGAACTATGTACTAAACGGATTGAGTGATGATCTGTTTCCGGTTTATAGTACTCTTGAAACAACCAAGAAAGTTTGGGAGGCTTTGGAGTACAAATATAGAACTTAGGATGCTGGAGTTAAGAAATTCATTGTTGGGAAGTTTCTGATTTCACATTGATTTACAAGTCAATGTACGCCCAAGTCCGTAGAACCCGAGGTAATTTTCATGGAATTCATGCCGAGGTACGGGTTGTGAGCGAAAATTCCAAGTTGCCGCTTATTATCGAGAAACTACCCCTGCATCGAAAGACAAAATTACCTCAAACATAAACGAAAGGAAATGACTCATGGGCGAGGTAGTTTTAAGGCCTTGAATCGAGGAAAGACAATAGGAAGGAAATAAGTGGAGCAGTAAGAATGGTTCAAAGCCCGTGGTCGAGACAAAGCTAATGTTGTCGAGCACGGTATATCATACGAAGTCACAAAGACCATACTCACCATTGCCAAACGGAGGGGGCCGAAAGAGCACAGAACTTTAAAGGAGATGATGAATTCTCTCTTGATAAGTTCAAGACTACCACCACAAATGTGGGGGAAGCAATTCTATCAGCTAATTACCTACTAAATAGAGTACCTCGTAAACACGAGGATGAGACACCCTATGAGTTGTTCAGAGGATTTAAACCAACCTATAACCATTGGCGGCTGGGTGTCATTTTGTTAAGGTCATGGTTCCACTACCTAAGCAAAAGCTGAGTATGTGACCTACATTTAGAATCGATCTTTCATTGGGTATGCACACAGTAGTGCATATAGGTTCTAGTGCATAAATCTAAAATCCAAGAGCACAAAAATACAAGCATTTGAGTCTGTAGAAACGCAACATTTTTCGGTAACATTTTTCCTTTGAGATCGAAATAAACAAGTTCTGTGAGTACCATGATCATTTGACCTAAGAGGATGATAATGCTACTAGAGTCAAGAGACTATAGATTAAGATAGTCTGCCGAGAAAACCGAGTTTGAACCTCGACGAAGTAAAAGCGGCAAGAAGGGAGGTCATCTCGACGACTTTACGAATATATGGCACAAAGTGAACCCTCGAACTTATCATGAAACTAAGATCTTCAACCGAAGGAACCTTACGGAGCAGCAATTCACGCAGATTGATTCAATTCTTCAAAATCACACATGAAAATTGGGCGGAGCTTCCCCAAGCGCAAGCCTCTTAAATCAAAATAAATTTTAACAGGAAGATGAAAATCTACTTTTAATTAATCGATAAGTACAAAAGACAGCTAGTCATTTATGGTAATGTATAGAAAGAGTAGACTAGACTATTTTGGATACTTACTCACCAGCACTAAATTACATCCATAGTACGATATTGTCAATCACATTTTCATATGATTCGGGAAGTATACCAAATGGATGTAAAAATGGAATTTCTAAATGTAGATTTAGATGAGGAAATTTATATGGAACAACCAGAAGGATTTAAAGTTCCAGGAAAGGAGGCTAAAGTGCTGTGAGATCAGAAAGTCCTCAGACGGCTTAAAACAAAGACCAAAGCACGTAGACGAGAAATTTGACAAAACTTTGTTGTCAAATGGTTTCAAAAATTAATGAAAGCATGATAAATGTGTTATGCTTTAAGATAAACAAAGACGATATGTCATATTATGCTCTATGTTGACGAGCATGTTCATTGTCGAAGCAATCACAAAATGATACAATCTACCAAAGACATGTTAAATGACAAATTTAACATGAAAGATATGGGACATGCTCATATCATTTTGGGGGTTAAAATCATGAGAAATCAACAAGGATTGGTCTTGAGCTAGACTCACTATATTGACACGATACTAAGAAAGTTCAGTAAAGGCGATACAGAAATGTCAAAAACTCCGATGGACATAAGTCAACACCTAACAAGGAATAAAGGAGAAAGTGTGTCACAAGTTGAGTATGATCAAATAATAGGTAGTCTCACGTAGATCTAATTTAGCTATCCCGATATCGGGCTAATCACAGCAAGTTGAGTCGATATACTAGTAATCCTAGTCATGATCATTGGAAAGTCATAATACGAGTACATAAATACTTGAGATATACTAGAGATTATGGGTTGCACTATACCAAATATCCGGGTCAGTTCTTGAAGGATACAAATGATGCCAATCGGATATTCGAGCACAAAGATTCCAAGTCTACGTTGGATATATTTTCACCTTTAGGGTTTGCCTGCATCTGTCCTCAAAATAAACTGTGGATCGCAAGATCCACTATGAAATTTGAGTTCATAGCATTGCACAAGTGCGGTGGAAGCAGGCCGAAAGTGTTACGCCTATTTCTCGAAATTCTAGCTGGAGCATCATGCCACCAGCTTGCATACATTGTAATAGTCAATCGTAAGAATTGGACGGCACAAAGTCATATGTATAACGGTAAGTCACAACACATACCTCGGGCTTTTATTAATACCTCATTAGGCAACTAATTCAACTAGAGTTATCACTTCATTGATTACATAAAGCATCAAAAGGATAACATCAAGGGATCCGCTAACCAAAGTGGTTAAATCAGAGAATTAGTCGAGAAATTATCAAAGCGGAAATCGGACATTAGATAATATGGTTATGAAGGAAACTAACCAGCTAACCTGGAGATCCCAAGAACTGTGTTTAATGGGACAACCTAATTGTGAATCATAGTTAAATCAATGGGGTTTTCACCCTTTACCCTTCCTCGGATTTAACATGGATACCAGAATGTGGATTTAGCTTAGGTTTTAACGACTCTCTGGAAAAGATCGATAGATCTAGTAAAAGTGTATCTGGATTACGTTATAAGTTGAGAAGTCACCCATGCGAGCTGAAAGTGAGGATGTTGAGGATAAACGGTAGGCGATTTCTTGAGGAATCTTACGTAACTGTGTGCAGTGTCCATGGCCAAAACCGACACACTCATGAGAACTCGAGTAAAGTGATTGGCCACACCAAGGCCAGAGGTCGCGGTTCTGGGTGAAAAAGAACGCCTAAGGGCCGTTTGTGCCTACCCCAAGCTGCTTACATAGTACACGCAAACACAAGTGGGAAGTTCAAAGTGTCTCAGCCTACCATCCTATAGTAAGTCAATATCAGAAGTGACACTCAAAACATGCGTGGACAACTATTCGCTTAATTTTGATTCATGGAAATTGTCAAAAAATGAATGCAAAATTTGGTACTTAAGGTATTATATTTGAAGATAGATGAATTACTAATCATTTTATATATAATTTGTCATTTTGGGCATCTAGAAGACATTGCCTAGTCATTAGAATGCTAAAACTTCTACGCTAAAGTTATGAGAAGGCAGTTCCTAGTAATAAACTCTATATCGGATATAATATAAAAAACATTAGTCCGGTGAAATGGGCCTTGGGGGATCTTAGGGGTATTTCTCTCTCTTGAACTCAAGTTTACGATCGCACTCTATTATCTTTGTATATCTGTTTGCACCCCCTATGCTTGGGACACTTCTCCGGCTTCTTCCATTTTGGAGTTAAATGGCATTGAGTTGGTTGTTATGCTATTAACCACGCAGTAGCTAAGAAGAATCGATTAGCGGAATAAACGAAACATCGATCACCACCCCTCAGACTCTCTTTTAAGTTGAACAACTTCTTCCTCCCTTAAATCATCAAGAAACGAAATCACTTTTACAAACACAAACAAATTATCTTTTCTTGGTGATACTTCGCTTCCATTCACCTGGCTGAACACCGCTTTTAAAAGCTGGGCTTAAGGCAATGCCGGTTCTAACCATTGTATCCCCGGGAATCGCCAGCTTCAAGATCCTATCCGGTTTAAAAAATCGCTCGCACAAAGACTTACTGACAAGCTGTAGATATTCGATTTTCTACCTAAAATTCTCTTATTTTTTCCTGCTCAACTTCAAGTAGGTAATAAATATATATATATAGATGGCAGCTGACTCATTTGTAACTAACTTTCCTAATCAATTAAATCATTCTCTCTCTTCTAACTGTATTCTCTCCCTAAAATGCAAAGCTGAGTAATAGTTCTTCTTCATTCAAGTTTTTCTGAAGCCTTAATGGCGGATTCAATCTGATTTCTAAAAATAGGTAATAATTACATAACGTATTATCCATGCACATATAAACCACAAGACCAAAAAAAGCACCGAAATAAGTAGAAGATTCGGAGTACTGTATGTCTACCAAAAATGGTTTGAGGCAGAGAGTATTCCAAAGAAGAAATTAGAGTTTTGTAATTATTTATTTGGATTTACTTAAAATGAATTTTGAATCACAATTCACACATGGGGATGCAATAAGGCACCCAGATGAACAACCCTGGTCCCCAACTAATAACATCATCAGATCTTGAGATGTTAATATGCAATGGATACGCCTTTCAAGATGGGGCCATCTTTGTCCTAACAAACTATCCCTAACTTATTGCAAACAAAAACGTAACTTTTGTCTTCTTTAAGAGGACGCTCTGCTCACCACCCATTCTTTTTAAGGGTGCCATTGTATTGTTAGATATCCATTTGATTCAGGAGATAAAGAAAGTAATAAACAATGAACACTACCTACTCCTAAGATTATATTCTTCTTAACCTCCTATAGATTAGATTATGCATGGCTGAAAATTGAAATATCCATGCAACTACTTAAAGTATTTATAATCTTATGCAAGTCAAATCTTAATTTGAAAAAAATAAAATGATTAGAAACAGTATAGTGTTGGAAACATCAAAGATTGAACTTGGATTACTCAAATCTTCTTGCATAGACTCCCTAATTCTCCCGTTTTATTGTTTGTGGGTCCAAACTAGCTATCACCTTTCTCGTCTCTCATAACTTGTCTATTTGACTCATTTTTACATGTACTTTAGCAAATAAACCATCTTTATTATTGTTAGTACATAAAAATTGGTCAAAAAGATTGGCAATGTTAAGCACTAACCGTCTTCAATATTGGTGAAGAACAACTCGATATAGAAATAGATCTTTCGCTGAAGATTTTTGTTTCCATTTATAAAGAAGATATCGGTAGATATGGATTTTATGAATTAAAATTTGATTACTCGCATGATCAAACTAAAGATACACACGCCTAAAAATAAAGAAGGAAATTGACCGATTAGGTTTATTGTATTTTACAATATGGAAGTTTTGTTTATGGTACTTACCATAAACTGCTTCGCTAAGGCTTCATACTATATTAAGACCTTTAATGCATCTAGAATAACGCTAAACAAAGAGATACTTCAGAAGTGTATTTTGCAGGCAAACCAGATTCGGTAGCTTATTTTGTAAGTACGAATATACGAGTAAGCCTATAAACTCCTTTAAATTGTACAAGCAGCACACTCGTTACGAAGTTCCGTGCGCCGCCCCTGGGACGCAGGCTCATGCCAGACCGAATCGAAGTACGTATTTCTATACTTCGACAAGCCATTTTTTAAATGGGTTTCGCCCATATTGCTGACAAATATACCGATTCTCATAAGCAGAATTACACTTTTTCAATTATCTAATACGGAGAATTAATCACTCTTCAATTTTGATAAAAATTAAAACTAGGACAATTTTAATTTACATGTGTAATGTGTATTACTCTCTCCAATTTTTTAAATTTCCATTTTTACTTCTTCATATATTAAGTTTCGACAATAAGTATTTTTAATAAAAACATAAAAATTATAAATAAAATAGTTTGAGAAATTTTCAAAATGATGGGAGCCGGAAGGACGTAAATTTAAAATTTATTGGGCCAAAAGATAATTATGAAAAGGACTTAAAACTTAAAAGAGTAATAAGCAGTGAGCACCACAACAATTGGAGTTCAGGCTTATAAAACCACCGGACCCAAAGGCCTATAATCATATGGACTAAACCCTTATATCAATATGACAATATGTACAAACTTAAGGACTCTACTTTAAAAGTCCATACTTAACTCCATCACGATTTCTAAGAGCATGTCTGCATGTGTATCAGGTCCTAAAAGCTATAATAAAGGATGAAAAAAAAAATTAAAAAATGAATAAAATAATGCTTTGTCAACTCCTTTAAAATAATTTGAGCCCCTCAAAAAATTTGTACACTCCCCAAATTTGTACCGTTCCCTATAATATTTTTTCCATACTTGACCTTTTTTTATATTAATGAAAATCTTGAAATACACGATTTTTATATTTTGGGTGAATAATGAGGAAGCTGTTAAAATACATACATAAAAAACTAACCCCTAAAATAAGAAAAGTGATGATTTTGAGTATATTTTAGAGAAAATTTTAGGAGAGCTGATGCACATGCTCTAAGTCCTATTTAACTTTGCACAAACTTTAATAAAATTTTGAATTTGCGTATCACACTTGAATTTTCCTCCATTTCTTCTACAAACATTTGAACAAAATGAAAATGTATTTTGAGATTTGCTAAAATAACATATGGGACTTATAAATTGGGATGGAGGGAGTATCTCATACTTAAATTAGGATTTTTAAAATCAAAGTTAAATTAATACAGATAAAATAGGAGTATATACATTTTAATAATTATTGAATGAATGCACTATCGATAATTAAAAAATAATAAAAAACCAACATTGATAATTTTTGTGGGATAGATGGAGTATTTAGGATTATTAACATACTTACTTGTTGGTATATTGGTATGTGAATTTTAATAACAAAAAGACCCAAAAATATTGGATAAATTACTTAATAAAAAGTAGGAAATCATTTGGTGGAAAAAAATCATGTTACTGTATCAAATAAGGATGAAGGAAGTCTTAGTTTCTGTAGTAGTTCGAAGTTTGTATATACTACAAGAAATCAAATTACAAGCCCTTGAGAGTTCCCTGAAACCGACTAGACAAAGTCCAAGGCATATCATACAAAGTTGGAAACAACTTGATCAAAGCTATGAAAGCAACAATTCCACCACCATAATGAGAATATCAGATTCCTAGATTCTTTCCTGATAGCAACTAATCTGGAAAAATTTATTAGGTCACCTTTCAACTATACCATGAAATGGTTCCGCATCAGCCAACACACTAGTAACAATGCTAAACAATCGGCTATTAAAATACGAGGGAGTAGTAAACAGATAAATGAAAGACAACTTCTCCTTCAATGCTAAAGAAATCAGTTTGTTCTTTCAATTCCTTTTGTGGGGTTAAACATGTTTTTAGGCCATATGAACTGTTTGCCCTTGGAGGCAGCAAAGTGACGATCAGAACCAGCAAAGCAACAATCAATTCAACCATATAAAATGCCCTTTCTTGAAAACCACATGAAATATAGGAGTAATAGGACCATTATTTTGACCTTGACAACTAAGGTACTCCTAAAATCATTTTTCATATAAATAATCCTTTTTCTTTTGGGCTTCTTTCTACCATAATTTTTTATTTTAAAATACTTGCCCTTCAAGATAAAACATTATATTTTTAGGCTTTTCAATGCATTTCTTTGACTACTATTATTAAATTATTAACCAACCAATTATATAGCTTCAATTAATTTGACATTTTACATTTTCAATGCATTTTTTACTACTTTTTATTTTTCTTAATTTACGTGCAACGATTGAAAGACAACTACTGAATTGCGAAATACTTGTGACATTAAACTCACTAATTTTTATGTTGTATAAAAGACGACATTAGTATGATCATTGACTCCCTCCAAGACTATATTATAGAGGTGGTTATTGAAATCTGAAATTATCATATTTTTCCAATATAGAGCAACCTACCAAGTACCAACAAAGTTTTACCAAGGCGAAAAGGTTCAGAATTCATTCTCAGTCCAAAGACTACAATAATATTGGTAAAGACATGAAATAAGTATCTTATGTGCAATTTGTTTTCAATCTATTGAATTATTTTCAGATAATAAACTTGTCCCTAGTAGGCATAGAAAGTGTGCAAATAAATAAGCAATAAAAACTCATCAGAACTTACTAGTCTCAATATTACACATAAATAAATTCATAAACCTGAATCCAAGAACAACGAAACATAAGTCTGGTGTCCAGAATATAGTAAAGCCTAATGGCTTTTAAACAAAGTTTGAGCAATGCAGCTCATCAAACAAGAACTTGAATAACAGAATAATTAGCATAAAATCGATAAACCGGGATCAGAAAACCTGAACGATAACTACACTCAGAATTCTTCTTATCCTCCTGGCATGCACCATCAAACTAAGCTAACTGAAATCTCTTCCATGCTGATTCCAAATCCTCAAACCTTGATCTTCTGGTTGAATTGCCTAACAAGTGAAGCAATGTAGGCTCTATATTGACAGAAAATCCTAAAGAAACAAAACGACAAATGTGTTTGCATTAGACGAAAGAACAATGTGCTATTGGATATCACCTGAAAATTATAGAGAGTTCAGTTACTAGGCGAAGTTCAATGACGCGAATCAGAGGAAGCAGAGGATGGCTTGTCATAGATGCCATCTTGCTCCTCTTCATCACCTTGGATTCGTGCTGGGACTCGAAAACCAGAGAATCCGCCTACATTGGGAGGAAATCCAATGCCAGTCATGGAAGGCGGATAATTGAGCAGCATTGCTTGATGCTGCTGGCTGTAATCAGCAGAAGCTACTGTTATCGCTGATGGATCCATAAAAGCACGAATCGAAGGTGAAATACTGGACTGAAGGGGTCCCCTCTGTGTAAAAAACTGATTGTGGCAAAAAAACGGCTGCAGCAAAGAAGTTCCTGCAGGAGTCGCATTGAATATATATCCTCCTCCTCCTGCACCTGTTGTTGCTCCACTACCAGAACTCCCTGTGTCACCGCCACTATTCCAGCCGGAAAACCTCGCTAAACGGCCTAATTCAGCTGCCTGCTGGTGGTGCTCTGACCAACCTGCACTATCGAAATTCGGTGTGTTCCCAGTGAAAAATGCTGCTTGAGCTGGACCATGAAGATGGTCTTGCTCACTGTGGCCAGTGGAGTGCTGAGATTGTCGGCTACGATGATGGTGGTGCTGGTGTTCTATCAACATTGGATCTTGAAAAGACTGCAAAGAGAGCCTCAAATCTTGGTTCTGACTACTGGTTCTTGATAGCAAATCCGGGTGTGAGAAGCTCTGAAACTGAAGAGCTGAAGAATGAGATTCATTTGAAGCGCCTATTGGGAAGAAAGACTTGATAGTATCTGCAATTGAATCCGAATCCAAAGATGGGGGCAGAAAACTTGAGCTGCTTCCATTTGGGTTAGCATTATTACTCCCAAGATTCAATCTTTGCCCCTCGTTTTCATCGCTCCCTATCATTCTTGAAAATGCCATTTTGCTAGAAGGTCCAGCTAAAGAATTCAGCATTTCCCTGTTGTGGAAGTTAATCTGCTGGTGCTGGTTTTGAGCTAAATTTCCTTGATTCTCTTCATTCTGCTCTTGAAGTTCTGCTTCTTGCTGCTCAAAACTAGTCCCTTGTTTGACTCCAGTTATCGGATTCCAAGGTGGTAATTCATCAAGCTCATCAATGGCGGATTTGGCCTTTTTTATGAGCCAATCAACAGCTTTGCTGGGTCTATCGTAGCCGAGGCGGTCTTGAACATCATAGAACTGAATAGCAGTGTGTGCAGCAAGGCGGACACGGCGGTCTCTAGGGCCTTTTGCGGTGCAGACTTTGCTGTGTCTGTCTTTTCTTCCAGTAGAACGAACAATGTGGCCTCCTTGTACTTCTACAATCTCCCCTACACTACTCCTTACCCCTATTCTCTGTTTTACTTCCCCCATTTTTGCTGCCAATTTTGCATGTTCAGTGCTATTTGACCGCTTCTTCGATGCTTGTGCTTTAGCTTCAATTGGTGTTTCTGCTGCTCTTTGCACGATTTGTTGTGAGTTTAATCTTGAATATAAAAGTTGTTGAGAAGATTGAAATTGGTGGAGTGGGAAATTTTCATACAGAGATTGTTCCTTTTCTGATAAATTTTGAGCCTCTTCTTCCAGCACTTGTTTGTTATTATTACTTTCTTGATTTTGGAGATGAATGCTTTGGTTCCTCGGAGGATCCAGACTCAAACCCTTGTTCTTCTGCTTTTGTTGTTCCAGTTTTTGATGACTTTTTCTTAGTAAATGATGGTTTCCTCACAGATTTCCCCCCTTTGGTTTTCCTCTTCTTTGTAATGTTTATTTTGTACTTCTCTAATCTGATACTGCTGTTTCTGCCCCTCCCAAATAGCCCTGCCATTAAACCTTCCTAATTCCATCACCTTAATCTACTAATTAAATTGCTTAAACCCAACATTAGTTTAGCCTAACCCATATCCAAATTTTCCTTGTTTGAACAGCTTGTTGGTCATAGACGACTGCTCTAACTACCATTTCCTTTCTCTCCAATAAAGAGAAAATTAATTCTGTTTAGGGGGTTCTTGTTTTGTTGGGGGGGGTGGAAATAAAGAGGTGTATAGGTGAAGGATGGAGAGTTATTTGGGCTAAAAGAGCAATAGATGCAAGTAGCAAGGGTAGCAGTGTTTGGTCAGAAAAGAGAGATTAAAGATTTCTGTAAATTCATCACTACTGCCCCTCTGCACTGCTGCTTCTGCTTCCTTTTGTACAGCTTATGACAATACCAACTCAAAATCTCCTCATCATTCTGCCAGAACTAATCTGCCCTGTTCTTTCACTTTTTTATTTTTATTTTTGCCATTGTCCTCTTCTCTTTCTTGGGGTGTTGTTTCCTTCAATTTTATAACATATATTTGTATCTTTTTGCCACATATAATCTACTTAATTAATTTTTTTTTTTAGTTTAGTTTGATGTCGAGCAATACACATATGATGGTCACTCGAACTTTTTAAGAGATTTCTCGTTATATTTGGACAAAGTTAATGTAACGATTTAGAAATACTCCTAGTTATTTTATTATAGTCAATCTCTTTGTTATTATGAATTCATTTTTATTTTGCAAATATAGATGTTACTGAGTATTATGAATGGGAAGAGAGTGATAAAAATCATTGCAGAATATTTTATTACCCCACAACAAACAAGGCATTGTGGTTCAATATTTTGTACAACTTGTGATATCAATCTCTCATTGATTTTTGTTTTTTATCAAAACAATCTCTCATGAGGAGATAGATCCTTCAAATGCTACCACCACCTCATCCTGAAAGTGACATTTTTACAGCATTTTGTGGGTTCCCTACTTGTTTATAAACCTCTCTCTTTCTTCATTGCTTCACTTGAAAGAAACAACATCCTTCAACCATATTTCAGTCTCCCAACCCACCTTTTCTGGTTTATGTGGATTACTACTGTACATATCATCTTTTAACCTTTCTTTCTTTACTGCTCTTTACTTTTATGGAAATTCATTCATTACTTAATGTTAAACTGTCGTCCTTGTCTCATTAAAACCATATAAGTTACTTTCTCCAACACCCCCTCGTGTCCACTGATATTTTATTCACTTGTCCCTTAAAATACTACTGTACTTAAGTTGAAAGCTAAGTTCAAACACTTTACAAAGGGGTTCTTATGTGATGTGTCTCTTTTCACCCCGAAGTTTCCTATTTTAATCTGCTTCTGACTTATCAAATCTATTCCTGGGACGTGTTTCCTAAATACCACCGAGAGGATTGGTCCGATTTCCTTGGCCTCGTCGGTTCTTTTTCGCTTGGGCCCCTGGGAAGTCTCTCGACGCAGCGATCTCGAGACGCTGCAGCGGCCCCACTCCTCGCCCGACCAGACTCCCGACGAGAGGGAAAGCCTCGATCCATCACTCGATTTTTATGGCTTGTCAATCCCGACTTGATATCCGAGGGATTTAGGTACTTCCTGCACCTAATCGGTCGACGCGAACACCCCGATGCTAAGTTACTTTGTTTTAATATTAAAGAAAGCATATATAATGAATGGATATACTTTTTGAAGATTATTCTAAATCGAAGTATACTTGATATTTATAAAATATCCAAAGATTTTGAAAACCTCGACAAGACAGTTAGTTTCCTCATCTTGTAGCTTGACGTGATTCATTTGAATTATATATTAGCCCCAAGTCATGGTTATATCACAATGCATTTTTTTAAAGCGGTTCAAATACATTTTTGGATCAAATAATACATTTTTGGTTCAAATAGGGTTATTCACAGCCCTGCACTTGTCCCTTCGATGACACATCTTGTGCATTTTGTTTAATAAATCACATACCACTTGGTAAAAAATAAAATAAAAATATATTAAGGTAAATATTAAAATGGTACGGTATCAATGAATTAATGTCATCGGGTTGTAGAGTATTAGTCAGGTGATAAAGAGAGGAATATAATGCAGTTTAATTCCTAATAATTATATAACTTCAATGGAATAAAAAGTTGTAAGATATTTATGATGATGCACTCAATTCATTTTTGTTGTTTTCTAGTTGAAATACACCAATAATACCATACAAACCGGAGTAGTATTTTAAAAATGAAATGTCAATGCTAGTATACTTTCAAAATGTGAACGGGAAATAGTTCGAGATTCTAGAAGTGCAAATACTTAATAAATTGATAAACTAAGGGACCTATTAAATATCTTCATGAAGAATGTGGGAAAATATCTTTTAGTGTTAATAAAATTTGAAAAACAATAATAAATGATAATTGAGAGATGGTTGGCATAGAGCGCATGCAATGAAGATGTAGGGGAGGTTTATAGAGGAGGAGCCCTCCCACATGTGAACTATCAAATCCGCTAGCTTTGGTCCCTTTCATTTCTTGTGCTTGTGTCTATCTTCTATTGTCTTATTTCAAGGGGTGGGGCTCTATTACTATTTACTACGGAGTAATAGAATTATTGAGACTAACTGATTTGAGGGAAGCCAAGCTGAGATATATCATATGTGTAGGGTTAGTTTGGGCCAGATGAGTTACATTATATTTAATGACAACACGAGCAAAACCACAACATATATTGGTAAAACTATGAAGTCGTCATCATACTGCTCCCAAGCCCTATCCCTTAATAATACCTTGAAAGCAGAAATCATGAATACGATCAACTAACAGTGACTTCGAAGCTCCCTTTAAACCACTTCAATACGAAATTTTGACAAACTCGAACCCACAACGCATGAAAAGGTTAGGGTACTTGTGTGACTCGAACCCACAACGCATTTGGGGGTGCTGGCAGTGTTTGGTAGCTTAACACTCGCCTCTTTACTGAAGCATGTCCCTAATTGGCATCATATATTAGTGTATGTATTAATATATGTGGAGTAAGTCTACCAGCCAAGATTGTGACGAGTAAGAAAGTCTACCAAGATCGTGAGATATATCACAGTAATTGTGGAAATGGTCCTAGATAGTGGGACACTTCGCCCCAGATAAATAACGTTGCAATGGCCTCAAATCTATATACGTGATAAAAAACACTTAGCTGGTTTTAAAAGTTGTTCTCTTTTCATGATTGAACGACTAAAATACCCCCTTAACGAATTAAGATAATCAGATTTTTGATAAATTTTAATTAAACTAAAAAGACAACAAATACAAATCCTATAATATGATTCTACATACATATAGAATTGTTTTATTATAGAAATCTCTTAATATACATTTAAATTATAGATTCTTACTTAATAAAATTATTAAATTTGATATAAAATTAACATATTATTTTTAGGAGAATAAGCAAAAGTATTATGTTAATAATAATAATTCTTTTTGTTTAAAATATTAGCTATTTGTATTTTTTCCTTCCGATTTGTACAATTTTATTTTGAAATTTGTTTTGAAAACATGTGTAATTTGATCTTGTTGAAATATGTAGAATTTGCATATTTACTTGTATAAAAATAATTGAGTTTACAATTAAAAATTCAATCATCAAAGTTGAAGAATTTTTAAATTTTTTGTTTTAAACGTGTAGAATTTGATCTTATTATAGCTAAATAATTCACATATAGTAATTAAAAATAATATTGAACGGCGAAAGATAGCTAAAGCTCATCATTACAACGTTTAATACGGGCAGTTATGAAACCTTACTATATTATCAAGGTTTAATATGAAGAAGCAGGGAAACCTCATGCATTGTTTTACGTTAATACAGTATTATATAATATACGATGAAAAATATTTAAAGTATTAATATGTTTAACGTAATTTACTAAAAATATTATAATTTGTTTTCAAATCAATGTTATATATATAAATTATAATGACAAAATTTGTTAATTGGACCATTAAAAATTAATCTAGACAATCTTTTCTCTCAGAATCTTAATTCGCCCCAAGTCGCACGCCTCGAGGTTAATCGCCCCAAATCCCGACACTGTGTCACCGAACATCACTTGACGACTGATTTCAAGTGAAACCTGCCTTGAAACAACTCAACAAAAACAATATACAACTAACTAAGAACATTCTTTAAGGAAACATCCATAAGCAGATTCCTAACCACATATCAACAACCAACATACAACATAACTCCGCAGTATCAATAATGTAACAATCTACAACAACAAGTATCTCAAAATAACACCCTGGCTGCACAACAACTACAATCCAACAAAATAAAGCAGACTGTGACGATCAATCACACCCGCCGCCACCTAAGCTCTACACAAAGACAAACACCCGGCTAAAACCCTTCGAAAGCAATCAACGCCACCGGCCACCCCGCCGCCCATACGAATAGGCGTAAGCCGCAGCTTGCTGAATATATCTCAAGAATGAAATCAACTTCCAATCACGCAATAGTGTATCAAAGGAATTAATATCGCATACTTTACAGATAAGCTCTCAGATAACATATTATTCAATCCTATGATCTTAATATAAAGTCACTGGGGCTAGGCCATTTATCATTTCTACATTGGCCATAAATCGTTACGCTAATTATCCAAATGACGGGTAATCAACAATAACATACGATATCTCAAGAAAAAACTGCACAACACGCACAACCAATCGATCTCTACTCTATTCACCGATGTCTTACTTTACACCACAACCTCAACTACTAGCAACTCAGTAACTCAACCAACTCAACAACAAGATCAACTCACAATAAGATCAACTCAACAACTCTATCAACTCTAATATAAGTCCGGGTTCTACAACTAATGCGCATATAATCAACCTCAACTCCGCAGGGAGAAACTTACGCCGTCGACATGTTTATCACCAATCGTAACAGGTAATGGCATCACCGAATCGTCACTAGGTACGAGGAAACTCACCAAATCGTACTAGAACGAAGCAAGATACCGGACAAACAACTCAACTGACAACATCAACTCATATACAACTCTTCCTAATACGACTCAACAACTCCTCAAAACCCCTGACCTAATTTATGTGCTAATCACAAACACAACGCAACGACTCAACCCACAACGCATAATCAACATATAATTCAACACAAAATCACATATATACACATACACATATCCGTAATCAAATAGTTAATCAACACCCGCCGAGATGTATACTCACCCTGCTAGCTAAATGAAAACTCCGCGAAATCACAACAGTGGACCTTTCCCACGATCAATGCCTAAAAACATTCAAAATTATAATTACTACTTATAACACAACTAGTAATATAACATTCTACCTATATATATAATCTCATATCGATACTCCCAAAATAACCCAACAAAAGTTCCCCCTATCACCTTATTCCAACTTAAGTTCGCAACCTTTCCTATTACTCCATCGAGTTCCACTACTAGTTTCTAAAGGTCCCATCCGTTCGATATAACAACTAATCATCACATTTCTAACCATCTTTAATCACAAATCAATTCAATTATTCAACTTACAAACTGTAATATCCGAACATTCTCTAATCACCTAAAAATCACAACTTACACCCTTCAAAAACAATCCTAAATAAAGTCCACGAGTACACTTCTATCATTTAATCCCATTTAGAAAATTCAACTATAATCCTCAAAATTTTTTCAACTCCATAAATCGATAATTATCAACTGTTATACGCTAATCTAAGCTTAAATGACAATTTAATAACATAATAAACATCAAAGTTCAAAGCTCAACTCAAATTCTCCTTAAGAAGTCAACATCCTCAAACTCAGTTAAATACTCCAAAAAGATTCGAACTTTCTTACCTCAACACGCAGTAATGGCCTCGGGAAAATCCCACAGAAATTTGCGACTGCCCGCAAAACGGCGGTATTAAAAATCTGAAGAAAATTAAGTGAAAAAGCTTGGAGGAGTTCGGCCATAACAACAAGAAAAAGAAGAAGATGAAATGACGATGACAAGGCTAATGGATAACTATAAAGAAAAGTCTCATGTGGCCCAGACAAAAAATATCTCAAGAGCTGCCACTTTCGATCTAAGCGGCTTAGCTGTCTCTACAAACACAACTCTAACATAATTTAATTCTAACCCCAAATAATATTACAATAATACTCATACAAATATACCTGAGCTGGTTATTACACTTTCTTCGATAGATAAAAGTATTCAAATTACGTATTTAACGACGAATAATTACATGATGTTGATGTTTTAATTTTGAAATTAAATACTTCATAAATTTTTGTTATATTGCCTCAGGAAATATATATATCAATATATAATATTTTCAACTTACGTTATTGTTAATATAGTAATTTTGATATATAGTAATATGGTCAAAAGTTGTATATCAATTATTAAGATCATAAATTTGTTAATTTTAACTATTGAAAATCTCTTAGTCATGAAGCGTAATAAGTATTTAAAGCTAGTATCAATTTGGTTATGAGCTTTTAAATAATTTGATTATCAGTTAAAAATCAACAATCTCTGTAGAATCTACTTCTTATTTAATATTTATAAATTTTAAATTTTGGTATGGAGTTTTTAAATACTTTAACTATCAAAGTTAAACTCCGCTTTAACATTTGCATTTAATGCAAATACTTAAGTCTTCATAATTTTAGTTTTGTCGATTGAAGTTTTAAATACTTTTGACTATCGAACAAGAAAATAGAATCCATCTTTTGTAGACACGGATGCGAAATTTAGCATTTATAAATTTTGAAATTTTGGTGGTCGACTTTTTAAATAATTTTAACTATTCAAAAAAAAATTAATTAATCTTTGTAGACGGTTGGGTAATGATGTTTTCATAATTTTTAGCAAACTCTTTTTTAATTTTGTATTTCAAACAATGACGTAGATACTCAATTCGTTATATATATAAGGTAAATATGTATTATAAGTTTTAGATTATTGAATTTTTATTAAATATCACATTAATTTACATTGTTTTTTTTACCCATATATTGAATATTACGAAAGTTAAATATAACAAAGAGAAAGCTGAAATCGAAGCATGTAAGTGGAGAACTTCTCAAATCAAACTATCAAGCAGTTATTAACAATACATCCAAAATATCGACATAATGTATAAAGCTAAATAATTTACATTTGGAGACATAATTGATAAGACCGATACTTTGACAAATGCATCTACGAAACTTAAACTCCACATTTATCTGAGGGAGTTCATACTCAATTTCTCGAAATAGAACAATGATATATGATTATTATTTACTTTTAACTATCCATGATAGTTACTAATTTAGGCAATAAAATTATTAAAGAAGATATCAAAGATTAACATCGGTTAATATTCTTTAGTCGAGACAAACTATTAATTAAATCATCAGAGTGAATAACTATAGATATAGAAAAATAATCTGTACACTAAGAAAAAAGATGTGTCGATCAACAAAAAATAAAAATAATAGTAAAACAACAAGAACCAAAAAATGTAGAAGAATCGACTTCGATAAGCGGATGATGACGCATTAAAGATATCACTTTAATTAACAAATAAAAGATAAAAGATGGAGAATTTTGACAATTTAAGAATGAAAATTGAATTTTTAGGATAATAAAGTTTAGTGTAGAGAATATTTTTCGCTTTTACGATTTCATAGTTTTAGAAGCCTGCGTCAAAATCCTCTACCTCTCTCAAGGAAGATTCTTTGTGTCTCCTCGCTTTATAATATATTATACATCATGTATCGAGCTGCTCACATAACTACCATGATCTCCATAATACATGTGAATACAATCTTATGTGAGACACGAAGGAGGCAATGTAAGCAGTGTATATCTATCTTTACGGTAAAATCGATATACTTAGTGTCATATAAAAGTATATTTATTCGATAATTTTATTTTTCTACTACACTTTTATGCTACCTTTTATAATTATAACAATGAAATCACATAAATGAAATCACATGTAAGAAAGCTACATAATTTTATGTTACCTTTTATAATTATAATAATAAAATCACGTGTAACAAAATTCCCACATGCAATGCACGTCCCTTATTACTAGTATTGACAAAAGTGTTGCAGTTTAGTCCACATTTTAATGGGGGTGTTAAAATTTGACGTCAAATACGCATTGGAATTCACTGGTAATTTTATACTTTATAAACTTTGGGGCGACACTATAAAATTTACATCCAAAATAAACTAAATCAAATTTGACAACCACCCTCCCCATCACCACCAAACCCGCTTGGAGTTTCTAATAAATTTCAATTAACACCCCTAACGCCACATTCCTTGCTTTTGGAATTATAAGAGTTGAACAAGAAAGAAAATATATCGATGATGAGTAACAGCATGATTGCTTACGCGAAAACGAGCAGCCTCAAGTAACCAAATCATGAAAATAATATTTTATTTCAAAAGTTCATAACAATAGTAATTTTGCCCCAAATGTAATTGAAATAGATTTTTTTTTCCCACATGTTTATCAAAATATTAAGTTTACCTCAAATTTGAACTCCAAACACGTTTTGACCGTCAAATTTTAACGTCTCCGTTAAAATGAGTGACTAAATCAAGTAACACTTTGCCAATATTTGAGACCAAACCGCACGCCTAACTATTCTATTAAAAAGCATAACTCGATCCTTAATTATCTATCTGTAACCATTTTATCACTCAGCTTCCTCACTTAATCACTACAATAAAAAATTGCCTGTAGCTCCATACCATTCACAACTATGGATGATGGATCAAAATGTAGAATTAACATATAAATGGACCAGGACAACAATTTCATTCAAAAATCTCTTCTCATTGAAAGGGATTCTTGCACCTTAAAGTTCAATGCTTTCTTGTGATGTGAATCATAAATGATTCCAAGCACATCATCTCTTGAATATGTCAAACTCAGAATTTATAATCAGGGCATGGACAGAGAGGACATGGTGGTGTTTGGAAACAGTTCTTTATACAACTTATATGTAAGGTAGTGATTAGCTTTTGTTGGAGCATTTTTGCATGAAGATAGTTCATAAGCTTCTTGCCTTTTTCAATTATTTTTTGCATATTACTCAATTTTGATATGTTAGCTTGCTTCTTACTCCAAGACATTTTTCATACCAAACCAATTGCTCACTACCAATGACAATTAGCATTGCACCAAGAGGACCAAACGACACACTACTAACCAACCATTTCTTTAGTAAAAAGTATACCAATTGCTTAATATTCAAGACACTCCTTTCACATTTGAGACTGCATAATGTGCCCAAGTGCCCAACAATCCCTCTCTCAAACTGAAGAGGATGAAACAGCTACAAGACTCTCGCCGAATCCACTTTATTTTTCCTGTAGCATTGGCTTCTCTGCTTCTTTTAGGAAGTGCACGGTTTATACTAGATTATCTAAAGAACAACGAATACCATTTCCGTTGGCAATCATATTTTTCAGCGGAAAACAAAGTGAGGCCTAAGATTCCAATCCTTGTTTCGAACGACGAGATCATTGAAGATGGTTGCAATGTGTTTGATGGACAATGGATTTGGGACAACGTAACTTATCCACTCTATAGAGAAGATAGCTGTCAATTCTTGGTTAAACAATCTACTTGCCAAAGAAATGGAAGACCTGACTCTTTGTATCAGAATTGGAGGTGGCAACCTAATGGATGCAACCTGCCTAGGTAAGCTTAGATTCAACATTCATTTCACCACGATTTGTCTTCCGAGAAAGAACTTTGATCATTTTCTAGCAACATTTGTGTACCAGGTTTAATGCTTTAAAGTTGCTGGAAATTTTAAGGGACAAAAGATTAATGTTTGTAGGAGACTCGATACAAAGAGGCATGTTTGAATCCATGGTCTGTCTGGTACAGTCTGCACTACCTGATGGAAGAAAGAAGTCTATGGAGAGGATCCCTCCCAGGAAGGTCTTTACAATTCAGGTACAGCTCACATTATATCCCCCAATCCCCACCCCACACCCCCCTTCCTTTCTGTCTTATTGAGTAATTTAATGTCGAATTCCTGTTTTGGTGAGTACCAAACAAAACTTTGATATGGTGCATCTGTAATAACTACTTCAACCATCTAATAACCCCAGGAATTCAACGCATCAATTGAGTACTACTGGGCTCCATTTCTTATAGAGTCCATTTCAGATCATGCAACAAATCACACAGTACGAAAACGCTTGGTCAAGCTTGATGAAATTGCTAAGCACAGCAAGCAGTGGGGAGGAGTCGATTTCTTGGTGTTTGAAAGCTATGTATGGTGGATGTACAAGCCTTCAATCAATGCAACGTAAGGATAAACACTCTTCATTAACAAGTGACGTTTTTTGTAGAACCTCCAACATAATTGCCTGACAACACTTTTTTCTTACTGAAACCAGATATGGATCTTCTAGTGATGTTCAAGAATTCAATGTGACTACTGCATATAGACTAGCAATGGAGACTTGGGCAAATTGGATAGAATCTAGCATCAACCCCAACAAGCAGAAGGTTTTCTTTGTCACGATGTCACCTACACATTTGTGGTAAGTTGACCTAAATTGTAGGACGAAAGGCATCATCGATCACACATGAGTATATGACACAGTTATAGTCCTAGTTCCGAAAACTTAACTTAGTTCGTTTACACTTGCACTCCTTTGGCTTTATATTCAAAACCATTTGCACCAATAACAGATCTTAGGACGAACTTCTGACATACAGGAGCTGGGAATGGAGTCCTGAAAGGGATGGAAATTGCTTTAACGAATCATACCCTATTGAGGGATCATACTGGGGAACTGGTTCGAACCAAGAGATAATGAGCATTGTGAAAAACATCACGAAAAGTTTAAAAGTTAATGTTCAATTGTTAAACATTACACAGATGTCTGAGTACAGAAAAGATGGCCACAGTTCAATTTACGGAGAGCGACAAGGCAAGCTTCTAACTAAAGAACAGAGGCTGGACCCAAAAACTTATTCAGATTGTATTCACTGGTGCTTACCTGGAGTTCCCGATGCATGGAATGAGATATTATATGCAATATTATTACAAGACTATCGTTGATGTTATGAAGCTTATAGGGCAATGCAATAGTAAACTTGTTTTGTTTATAGTTGTGAGAACTAATGGAGCTAAAACACACTCACACACCACCGTTTTTCTTATGTTTCACATAACAAGAAGAAAGTCATCGACTCGTTAACATTACAAACAGATAAAAGATATTCTCAAGATGTAACAAATGTAGAATATCTCCCTCCAATTAGTCGGTGTGGTATGCATATCGTGCTGGGTAGCGTCTCTGAAGCATCCTTTGCAGCCATCTCCTGCGGGGCTCTGGGCTTAAACAAATGAAACATTCTCTTTCACCTGCATCCTTAAGAATCTCAAAGGCATCGAGATACATTTCACTTGATTGTGGGATATCATCCAACTCATTCAAGCACTTGACTGCAGCAGCTAGAGAATAATCTGGAGCAGTAGGGATCAGCCTCTGATTTGTTAGCTCAACGAGTTTGGATGCACATGCCCGCAACTCATTCGTAAATGTATCTCCCCTACGAGGGGCCTTTCGGTAGTCATCTACCAAGTCAGGGTCGAAATCTTGATCGTCGGATGATGGGGCGGGCCAGTGATCAGTCCTGTCTTTGTTATTATAAGCAGGGCATATCCCTTCAGTTATATGGCGGAGCAAGTGTGTGGTCCCGCTTCTGCTAGAACAAGTGAACAGGCGAAGACAGTGATTGCACTTGCACTTCTCACAACTTCCATCTTCCTTAATAAGCTTTGTGAAATGTTGCCACACTCGTGATCTCGGCTTCCCTTCTCTTTTTCTTTTATCAGCAGTGCTCAGTGACAAATCATCAACATCCAAACCATTCTCTGCCTCTCGTATCTATAACAATTGTACTTGATAATTAAAGCGTGTTAGATATTAGATGAATATTGAAAAAATCAAATAGAGAATTCTAGATTACCGACAGAGGCCCTGGAGATGAGACGGTGACGAGCTGACGGCGACGCTGATCGTCCGATGGAGAACCATTCGATTGTGTTGAAGCCGAAAACATTATTCCCAAAATATCAGATCTTCAAACCCTACTCCAACATGCTCTTATCGTCTCACACGGGCTCTATATCGGCCTCCCAACTAAGCCCGATTTCAAACTCCAAACTATCTAATTTTGCCCCCCATCTTTGTGTATTAACAATATAGATCATATTTTATACCACTTAACATAAACTAATGGACTAACGCCGTTTTCGATCAATTTAGCTTCACGCTCTCCCTTTCGATCACCTAACTTTTAAAAATATTCTCTGTTAGTATTTCCATCCATTTTTCCGTTAAATGTAACTTTTTTGTGGCATGTGAGATTCTAACAGGGTTATTTTCGTCCGAACAAGCCAAAAAATTGACCATGTGCCATACATGTGACTCCATCCTCAAAAACCCCTAAATCGATTTAATCTAACTTCATAAAATCTCTAAATTTATGAACTCTAACTCGAAAAGCCCCTTAAAATAGAAAAATCTCACAACCACTAAAAGCTCAAATAGCGATTTGAGGTAAAGTGGCTTAATTCATTTTCCGCAAGTATCACAAGTAGAGATGTGAAAAGAAGACATCTCAATTCCTTGATGCCAACCCCGGACTAATTTTTTGGGCATAATGTCCTATGAAATTGGTATGCAATTTATTCAATTGAAGCTTTTTATCTTTTCTCAACAATGTACTTAATGATTTTAGTGCTTAGTGAGTGCCGGGCGGACGGAACGGGATTTAATTTTTTCCATCTCCAAAAAGAGACTTAGCCGACAAGATTGCGAGATTGAGAGACTCTGTGGATTTGGTAGAGGAGTTACTACATCAATGTGGAAGTGAAAAAAGACTTAATCGATAACGAGAACATGAATTTGAAAGAAGAATCGAAAAGGCAAGAAATGTCACAAAGCGCTTTGGAAGAAATGCTTTAAATGACTTATTTTTTGCTCATTTTTTATTGTTTTGTATATTTTTGGAGGTTCAAATGGATCGTTGTGTCTTTGCCTCCTTGATGTGTTCATGTTAGTTAAGGTGGACGTATAAGCCGATGTTAGCTGACGTTGGATGTTTTTAAGGTGATAACAATTTCAATTCAATGTTGTTTGATGTTTTTGGTAGCTTCAATATTTGCTTGCTTCAACTGCTTTTGGAGTTGATAAAAAATTAAAAAACAATACAAATCATAACAAAAAGTTGTCATTCATGGCCCCTAACATAAGGTTCATTACAAAAAGCTGCAATTCATGGCCCCTAACATTGCAAAAAGTTGCATTTTCATGGCCCCTAACCATTGCAAAAAGTTACATTTTCATGGTCCCTAACCATTGTAAAAAGTTACATTTCAAATGTTTTAAGAAACTATGTCGCTACACTAACAAGTACAAAAAGATACGAGAATATCGAATAGTCTAAATGTTAAGAGAGCTCTGTTTAATTCTTGGGATGTTTGCTGATTCCTTATCAGGCCATGATTTTTTTTATTTTTTTTAAAGTGTATAAAAGATAATACGGCCTAGTAACAATGACTAGATGGTTTCTTCTTCTTGTTTTGTTCCTCGACACGCTTTGTAAGATGACGTTTGTCCCTTCTTACTAAGATCGGGACAAAGGCAGATCGACATCAGTCCTTCACAACCTTACGATTGAATGTCATCGTCATCTTCATTCTAATAACAGTTGTAGGTCTGAGGAATAAAAAGTGCTACACGCTTTGTTAGATGATTCCTCTTGCTTTCAACAAATCTTGCCTCCTCTTTATAGCAACTTCTTTTCTCCTAGATATGGAAGCCAACATCTTTGATCAAAGTAAGTGTCTTCGATCATCTTCATTATCGATAATAGTTGTAATATAGGCCCTTGGAGTTGCAGTGGCTCGATCAACAAGCCACTCAATAAGACTCATTTTTCTTAGATTGTCTTCTCTTAGGCTGTTTTGTTTTAGGCTCTACTACAACAGTGGCATCAACATCATTTGCCATAGTTTCCTTTTTCTTTGTTGTCTTCTTTCTGTTGCTACCAACTTATACATCATTTCAAAACATGAGTACAACCAAGTAGAATGTTAACAAAAATAAAAAATAAAGCAGCGCTAATTATCTGATGTTCTCTTCACCTTGTTGTTTTCTAGGACATCTTCTAACATTGTGTCCAGTTTCTCTACAATGACCACAATGTGCTATCACCCACTTCTTCAACTTTTCTGTCTTTCCCTTCTTCTTTATCTCATTCACATCCTTTTTTCTATTTTTTTTGGTCTCACGCTAACTCCTCTCTCGGCGGGGGGTCAGAATGGAATTCCAACATCTCCATTCCAAAAAGACATGTTATTCATAGGAGCTAAAACATGGGGGTATATTAAAAGGAGGGTTCTTATCTTATAGCAATCATTGACATAGTCTACTAGGAATTTTTTAAGGTGGTACAAGCAAGGAATAGTATGAGAAGAAGAAATTCCATTTAACTGCCATGCCCCACAACTACAAGTAAACAACCTAGTGTTAACTATATATTGTTCATAGCCAGCCCTGACCTCAAAACCATCTCTACCATTCCACCTATGAGTATAGCCAACACAATCCTTCATATTTTTGTCTAGTATTCTCTTAATCTTCACACAAATTGGTCCAAATTTCGACATACCAAATGCTCATTCCTTTTGATCCTTTCCATTACTTTGGACCTAATAAGTTATAGCATGGTAATCAGAGGTTTGTTCCTAGTTTCTAACAGTAATGCATTAAATGATTCTGAACAATTGTTACATAATATGTCACTAACCACATTATAAGGGAAAAAAGACCTTACCCACTGCTTGAAAGGGTCATCAAGGTCAATCAACGACCGTGCGCAAATTCATTAAAGTCCCTTTAACCTCTTTCATTGCATTCTTAAACTCCTCCTTATTCAGACTTAGCCACCTCCTCATGTTTGTCCCTTAAGTACTACCCCCATTTATCCCTTAAGTACATCCCCCATCTACTTTTCTTTTCAGTGTTCATGTAGATATGTTGAGCACAGCTTTGACAACAATAGTAGAAACTCTCCCACATGACCTTTTTTCAATCCCCTCGTGAAACCAAAGAAAGAAACCAATAAAAACCAGAAATCATCCAAAAATAAAGCAAAACATGAAACACTTTACCTTTGTTTGTAAAAAATGAGCACATTGCTTTTGGATTCGTAATCCCTCAAATCCTCTTAAGCCTCCAAAACCACTTCCATGAAGCCGCCAAGACTCTTTCTCTACAATCGCCTGTGCTAATTGCCAATATCCATTATTACTATCTAGCCCTACTACAGTTAAAATTTGTTGCTTGTAGAAGCCTTTTGTATGGCAGCCATCTAAGCCTATGACCTTCCTACAACCATCATGGAAGCTATCCACTAGAGGCTTGAGACAAACATACGCCTTTTTAAACACACACGGATCGCTTGGCCACTCAAGCTTAGTAGTATAATCCACATAACATCTACTTTCAAAGCCAGGCTTTCACGCCTCTCGAGAATATGTATGAGCAAGGTTGAATTGTTCCAAGTGGTCTCCATTGATCTTCTTTAGTGCTTTCTCCTTGGTGTTTCTTGTATAGTTCTTTCTAACTTTGATATGAAACATGTCATCAATAAACACCTGAAAAAAGAAAACAAAGTTAAGATTAAAAACCGCGAAAAGAATACAAGCATTCTTGTGTCAGCTTTCTGACATTTCGTGTAACGCCCGGCCCGCCGCACCGGTCGATACGTTATCGATTTGACGGATCGGCCTCATAAACCACCACGGGTCTTTCCCAAAGAAGTTTTTGTCCTCACTACGTGCTCACCGGTAAAATCTCAATGTAATACCCATCCTGACTACCCCAAGTCAAAGACGCTAACAATGGAGTTCTTATAAATGAGCTCCGAAAAGAAGATGCATCTTCAAGTAAATGTTAGCACTAATCAAATCATATCAACTATATTCATCAATAATATTTTTTGGATCGGGTATTACATTTCGTGCATCACTCTAAACTTTAATACTTCAAGCACCTTTTGTTAGAAAAGCGTGGGCTATCAAGAACTAACGCTATATCTTCCTCAAATTTTTGTACTACCGACAAAGAACAATACCAGATGCATTAAATTGCCCCCGCTCTTTTAGACAATCAATTTTCCAATGTCCCTTTATACTCATAGTGAATGATGATATCCTGCTGGGACCTCAAGCTAATTGTTTTTGTGTTCTTTTTCCCCTTAACAAATCCTTTATTACTATCAATTTAATAACCTAATGTAACGAGTATCCAAACTGTAACCATCTACAAATTATGTCTCACCTCTTCCGTTATGAAGAAGAAATTTAACTTCTTCTGTAGCTTATGTATCTTATCATTAGTCATAGATTACTTAAAGTTATCATATGATGCCGCTAAAAAAACTAACAGAATTAAGGCAACATCCTCATCATCAACATAAACATCAATATTATGCAAATCAGTAATATCGTATTTAGTTTGGCCCAAGTAGTCTATTAAGGACGACCTTTCCTCGCATACACAGTGCAAAACAGACGCTGCTTTCAACAATAACTGGCTGTTAAGCTTCTATTCATATGCATCTTCCAAATTTAGCCCACAATCAAAGCAACAAATGCCGCCGTAAATCCTCGTGGATAATTTTGTCCTCCAAAGACAACGGGTAACGTCGGGACGCATTCCTCCAAGTGAATCCTTACTTTCCGAAACGGGCCAAGTAG
Source organism: Lithospermum erythrorhizon (assembly GCA_019722365.1). NCBI lineage: Eukaryota > Viridiplantae > Streptophyta > Magnoliopsida > Boraginales > Boraginaceae > Lithospermum > Lithospermum erythrorhizon. Next base: position 727,520 of record JADFUC010000789.1, on the reverse strand, counting down.
CCGGATTCTTCATAAGAGTGGCAGCATCGTATCCCTCTCTCGCTTCAATAACGCCTCTCACCTTGATTTGCATGTAATCGAAACTAAATCAGCTTTATACTAATTTATTATAACGTATTTAATCTAGAGACTCCGCTGCACTACATAACACATCAGATATTTAACGTGTGGTATCCCTAACGAATATATGACTTCAATCCACTAACAAACCACACAAGAAATTTCACTATAATTTAAGAAACAAATTTACAAAATTTAACTAAATACCAACATCGCTATCAAGCCTACAAAAGTTCCCTCGAACTACTTTGCAGACAAAGAATAATCTATATACATGTCTATATATGCGCTATAGAAATATTATTTCTAATCTTTCGATGTGGGAAATCAAGTCAATTTCAACACAAATATTTTGGTGATATTCTCTGCCTATGGATAATATTCTTTTACAATAATATTCGAAATGATGAAGTTAAGAAGAGTCAAATTGAAACGTCCATGATAGTTCTAAGTTCTAACCGTCAAACGAGGGGGGAAGCTGTTATGTAAGTACAAGAAGTAAATAGCTACGAAGTACTTTATTGAAAGTCCACTCCCGAAGTCGCTTTATAAGTGTGCACGAAAATACAAAACAGTTGGATACTGTGTAAAATGAACTGTTTAAGTCCAAATGGTGCCTGACTTCAAGTATCTTAGCTTCCTGAGCAAGTAGAGAAATGAGAGGTGAGGGGTAGAAAACTGTAATGAGAGTGAAATCAAATGAGTAGATTCATTTTCATGGATACAAACTGACATGGCTGTTGTTATGGATGTTAGAACAAACTCAAGACTTATATGAGACCTGCAAGAAGTAAGAACCAAGAGCAGTCGAGATACTGGACTCCACCAAGAGGTTCTTTCACTTAGAAAATTTCTCACGAAAGAAAAGGCAGAGGGCTTTAAATTCCTGGAAAAGAATAGCAGAAGATATAATGATAATCCAAGCGTACAACAACTGCTAACTTGTGGAGACTAACAAGATCATGTCTGACAAGTTAGACAGCAATCATATTGGTGCATGTCATGAAACCACAACAGCACGAATATAGACGAGCCTGATTTAGGAAGGAATTTACATCGATCCTATTTACTGTAATTGAGTAGGGCGGTTGGTCCTAGGTCGCATCCTCAAGTAATTCTCTCTAATAAACAAATATAGTTTGAATTCATGAGCCATGAAATGGACAACTCACTGGATATAGAACTTTAGTAGAATCAATAAAAAAAAAAGTGGGCCGTCTTCTTCACCTTTCATCTGTAAGCACTACGATCATCTATTGAGGTGAAAGTCGGTGTGGCATATGACATGGTTGTATTTTGTGATGAAGATGACTCTGCAGAAGATATGTTTTGTTTTCTGCCCCTCAAACTAATTAGCTCTGATATTAGGCCAGGTCTTGATATCTTCTGGTTGTCACCCAAATCTATTTCGCCAGTTAGCATCTTCACCACCTCTGTCATTGGTGGGCGGTCCTTTGGCATTTCTTGGGTGCATAAAAGACCAACCTTCAAAAATTTGCAAGCCTCATCAACATCAAATTCCCCTCCCATTGATGTGTCAACCAACTGAATCAAATCTCCTTCTTCATAACATTTCCACATCTGTAGATATTCATGATTTTCTAAGTACCATGTTGAGAAAGTGTACAGGAAGTCAAACTGCAAATTGTCACTTTTACAGTCTTAGACCACACTACAATGCCCTAAACTAATTTTGGGGGGGTAATCTTTCATGGGGAGATAAATTAAACTTGTAGGTACTAATTCAGTGTTAGTTGCCAATAGAAGTAAGATTTCACCTTTATCAAATATGCATGGGCGCATGGCAAGACAAGAGGAGTTCACAGTAGTTTTTAAATCTGAATTAACTACTGTCAAGTTTGAAACTCAATATTTTCACAATTATTTTACATTCTTATTATATTCTGGGAACCAATAAAGAACAAAGAATCTGCTTAGCAAGCAAGAAATGTAGATATCAGCATCTCAAGACAGTTTAATTATTATGGTCCGAAGGAAGAATTATTTTCAGCATCATACCCTTAAAAGAAGATATTGCTCTTCATAAGGTAACCGTTTGTTTGTGTTACTTCTCCCGCTAACAATTTCCAACAGGAGAATACCAAAACTATAGATATCAGCTTTCCGTGTCAACCGACCTCGAACTGCATACTCAGGCGCCAAGTAACCCCTGCCGAGGAAATATAATTAATAAACCAACTATGTCTACACTTGCTAACAATTATGAAACTGAAGTTGTCAAACTGAAAGGAACCCATATTTTAAGGGACACCACGGGACTGGATCATTATAACTTCATGTTGGTTCCTACTTTTTCTATGGTGAGTTTGTTGCATGTGATTTTTATAAGTTTAATAGAGAGAAACACCTCAAGTGTGAGGCAGATTCAATTCTACTATGACATCAACAAATCATAAGAAGGGAAGAATGATTAAGAACTCGTTACAAATTACTAGATTCAGAATAATCAGAGGCCAGGCCGCTAGAAATACGTTCAGCTGATCCCGCATAGGGCTGACAGATGATTGAAAACCAAAATATTTTTATGAGTTTAAAGGCTCAAATTAAAGTGAAAGAACTTAAAAACACAAATGATAAATGTATACATTGTGATAATAGCTATTCTTTAGCTGATATCTAGCCACACACTACCTTAACTACATAAACTCTCTTGTAAGCATTCACAAAGAACTTACTAGTAAACAGGAAAACGCATAGGAGAGTGGCACCTACATCTCTTTTTTAGTACTTAAAAGGTCTCAACTGAGTCCCATTATAGTTTGACAAAAAATAGGGCCAATACCATAACCATAACCTTTAATTGAAGATTTTTTGTTATAAGATCTGTAACTCACATAGTTCCAGCAACACGTGTGCTCACATGAGTCATACTAGCTGGGAATATTTTGGCAAGACCAAAATCTGAAATCTTTGGATTAAGATCACGATCGAGAAGAATATTACTTGCTTTAATATCCCGATGGACGATATGAGGTATGACTTCCTCATGGAGAAACGCCAGTCCTCGGGCAATGCCTGAGCATATTTTTGTGCGAATTTTCCAGTTAAATTGAATGCCACTGGTACCTCTACCTGCAAAATAGAAAACCAAATTATCATGCATGTACTGTAGAAGGGCATAAACTTTGACATTGACCATTATAATATTTGTTACCAAGGAGTGTTTGAGCGAGGCTGAGGTTTTCGAGATAGCCATACACCAATATTCTATGATCTCCCTCGGCACAACAACCATACAACTTGACCAAGTTTTCATGTTCTATCCCTGAGATGACCGTTATCTCTGTCAAGAATTCCCGTACACCTTGTGACGACCCAGCAGAGAGCACTTTTATGGCAACCACAGTTCCATTTCTTAGCTTCCCCTAAAATAAGACCATAAGCACAACAAAAAAAGAGGATAGAAGCAGAATGCAAAACTACCTTGAACACGGAACCAAAACCTCCTTCTCCAATTTTATTTGCAGGACTGAAATCATCCGTGGCAATTTTTAATTCTTTGTAACTGAATAGTTTAGAATCCCGAATTTCTGAAATATCTGTAGATATTAATAATCAGTATGAAAAATATAAACAAGTGACAGGGGTTAACTACAAGCTTACGTTGGTCGAGCTCTGATCTGGATGCTTTCCCTCTAAGGCAAGCTGTAAAGCAGCTCATTGTCAAACTCACTCGTCTTTGAAGTTCAAAAACAACTGAGCATGGAATTTTAATGTGATCCTGCTAGAATAATACACTTGCTTCATAAGCCACAAATCTTAATGTTCACCCTAGTAAATGTTCTGAGTAAGGACGAACAAGTAAGTTAACATATCATACTGCCATATTGATAACATATAGATTATCTATATGATTCCCATATTGGTTCTCTTACTATTATTTAGTGATGAAAGAAAATATATTTGATGTGGTCTATCGTGAATGAGAAATATGAACAAAAATTTCCAAGATACATATTGGCCAAGTGTTAGATATACCTTTGAATCTGGCTTGCTTGTTGTTTGATCTTGTGACTTCTCAACAGGCACAACGTTTTTTCTTTCAATATTTTTCTAGTGTCTTCGAGTCAACCAACCTCGTATTCCTGCATCCAAAGATATGATGTAGCAAAGTGAAAATTGGAAATGGCAAGTGGTGCTTCAAGTAGGTATTTCATACCAGATTGCAAAAGTATGATTGCTCCATTTTGTCCCCGGAAAGGCGATCCTAATTGGAATGATGATTAGTCTTATATATACAGAGTAACCAAATAATGAAGAGACCGACTATGTACTTAAAATGTTGTTCGGATACTTTCTAATATTATAGTAAAATATATTATTAATGTAGAATTATTATGACTAATTTATTCATTACGAATATTACTCATAATGATAAAAGACAATAATATATTTTGAAAAATCTCCAATATCTTATGTATTATAATAATTAGAAATGTAAATAGAAAATGGAGTATAGAAATTGTAGGTAAAAAATGAGAACAAATGGGTTGTATTATTGAGTTCCTTGTTTCTTCATCTTCAACCCCAAATCAATTTCTTCTTGTCTTTATAGTTTATATATAAAATCAAATCCTAATTAATTATTATTATTAGCCCACATCCTTCTTATCTGCAATTTCAGCTCAAAACTTGGCTTAATTCGTCCGCCAAATGCTCAATAAAGGTCACATTTTTATTTTTATGCAAATTTAGGTCTTAATTTAATGCAAATGTTGGATCTTTTCTTACAATTTCCGAATCGGATCTAGAAATGTGGGGGAAATTCAGCTCCATTTTTTTAGTTTTAGCTTTCTATTTATCATTCATTTTGCTCAATTTGTTAAGTTTTATGTTTCAATTTGTGACTTCTTTTGCTGAAGTTGTAAACTTTAGGTATTAATTTATGATTTATTTTTTATTTGTATGTTTCTATGTGTTGTGGTTATGCTTCTGTCGTTTGTTCTTACAGTACATGCATATGAATGTGATGATTTAAGAATTCATAAAAATGTGTACATATATATTCAAGAATTTATACATTTCCATGTAGGGAAGAACAAGATAGAAGCAAATTTAAGACACTTAGAGGTCTAGCCACAAGGACATTTTACCTTTTTACTTGACCCCATTCTCTTTATTTGCGAGTTTGCTTTTAATTGGCGGTTATGCCCCGAAGGCTGCCTGTACTTGAGATTTTAGTTTAATAAAAGTTTAGTTGTTAGTTAAAATATAATCCGGATAATATAAGAAATAAAGAAGTAGTAGTAGAAGAACAAAAGCTAGGTAATTGTAGAAATGAATGTGCAATTTTTGTATTATTTGCCTGATAAAGAAAATCAAGCATCTGCATTATGTTCGCAGGCATTCAAACCAATAAAATTCCAGTTTGAGGATATGCACATTTTAGGGAACTAACAAATTGAGGAATCATTGAAACTGTATCTAGATAAAGATACCAACTTTTTACCAGCTTATGTCCAGATTCCAGAAACTTTGAGATTCTGAGTTAGGATGTTGCATATCGATGAGTACAATGATAGACCGTGGGTTCATTGTAGTCCTTCCGAAATATTTACTTTTGTTCATTTTTCTAGTTTTGGTTGTGAAGGGAATGAGTTATGCACTCCTTCTGGTATCTTCCAGCATGTGTCTCTGTAGAGAGTGAGAGAGAGTAAATGTTTGCCTAAAATTCTTGCATCGCCTCTCATTTATTTTGTTATCGTAGGCGTGTAATGCCATTTTGGTTATGTTCTATTTGAAGTTCTGAAACTTTTTATATTAACTCATAAAGATCAGGTATTTCTTCAGTTTTCCTCGCTGCTTTAACTACTTTTGCCAATAAATCAGCATAGGTCCCTGAAAAATGACAATGTATTTGACAGTCTAAGGTTTCTTGTTTTTCCTGGTTATTTTGTACACAGCTATGGAATTTGTTTGATGCTTATTTGTGTTTTTTCCTAGACCATATGTTTACCTGCATGAGAAAGAAACTTTATATGGATGACTTCTAAAGCTCAAGTATAGCATGCCGGTATTTTGTTACTGGTGTGCCATAAACAATGTCGCTGCTTCTAATTCTACAAATCTGGAATCATCCCAACCTAAAGTGGACTTCCGTATATCATACTATATGTTTCTTCTGTATAATAGGCTACATCGAACATCCTTATCTGATGGAGTTATGGCCTTCTTTTCAATTCGTCTAGTTATAATATATCAATTCCTCCTGGCTCAATTATTCATCTTTTTGTTTCCTCATTCTAAAGTGAGAAGGGAAAATGGAAGATTGTGGAGGAACAGGACCGTACGACGGAGCTGGTGAAAGAACAGAGGCCTGCAGCACTGACAGTGGAAGAACAGAGGCATGTGACACTGATGGTGGGAAAGTAGAAGCTTGCGGCACAAATGGTGGAAATGCAGGGGCTAGCAGTTTGTGGACTATGCAGTCATTCAGCACAGAATTTGATGATTTTCGTTATGATGAGAATTTTGATGGCTCGCTTGCTGAGCGTCAAATTTTGACAGAGTTGCTCTTTGGTAATACCAACAGTGAAAGTAATAATAGGTGTTTTGTTACTGAAGTCGTCAACTCTGAGAGTAACAATGTTGAGAAATTTGATCTATCATATGGTTCAAACAATGAGAGCTCAGCCATGACAAGCCAAGCAGAGTCATCCGATCTGTTCAGGTGTTCTCAAGGTGTGGAGAAAGCTGCCTCAGGTTCTCTCTGCAGAGACGTTAGTATATCAGCCAGAATTCAGAACGACCTGGGTTCAAGTGGGTTAGAAATTGAGGAGCTCCCTAATATCCGACTAAATGGGGATAAAGTTCCAAATATGTCTGTTCCTTCTGAAGAACTTACGAATTCTGCACCCTATCAGCCTTCTGATTCTCATCTAGTTAAATGCCATTTAGTTGAATCATATAATAAGAAGATAACCTCCAGATGGTATTCATTGAAGCAGAACGTTAAAATAAACCTAGGATCCAAGCTTGGTGAAAAAGATACTTCCAAATACAGACTGTCTATCTCAGATGGAAGAGAGCCGAAAGAAATGGTTGTGAGTAAAGCAATTGCTTCACCTGTATCTCAGGAGAGCCACGTAACAAAACATTTGGCCGGTCCGTCAACCACTACTGCCTATGCAGTGAGTCCTCGTCCAGTAAAGCCTAGATGGAAGAATTCCTGTTTTGTCGAGTTGGATGAAGGTGAACTTTCTTCGTTAAGAGATTCCAAAAAAGATCCTCGCCCTCTTCTTCGTTACCACATCTACCAGTTACTTACTGCTGCAGGATGGGTAGTCGGAAGGCGGAAAAGGAAGGATAAGTCTCAAGCCGGTGAGTATATTTTCAGGACTCCAGAAGGAAGACCAATCCGTGAATTTCGTAGAGCTTGGATCTCATGTGGGGAGCAGTTAATTTTGTATGCAAACACTATTTTACCAGCTAATGATTGTAAAATGTGGTCTGATATGGCTCAGTTTTCATCCGATCTATTGAGTACAGTGGCACAGATTGAAGAACAACTAAGCCATATTGAACCAACTTCTGCATTGGCGTATACATGGTGCCTTCTTGATCCATTTGCTAACTCAGTGTTCATTGACAAGACAATTCGTTTACTCAAAGTGGGAAAGCCGGTTCAAGGAAAAAGAAATTTGGTAACTGATTCAGAAGTAGCATCCGGATCTTGTTTGATATCTAATGATATGGATGATAAGTTTGCTCCTTTAGACTCTGCCACCACTCTGGCTGTTGCAGCAAATGGCAGGGATGTCTCTTGCAGCCAAGCAGGGACAATTTCTGACCAAACTGGTTCTAGTTTGCTAGGGTATTCAAATTCTTCATTTGGAGGCTCTGAAATAGTCTCCGAACAACAAGATTTCAATTCAAGTAACCACAAAAGGTGCAGAACCTCTGAAAGACATTCTAACTCGAGGTTTAAGGGATATGTAGATGTTAAGAGCTGCTCAAGAATTGGGTTTGAGGAAATTGTATCTCTAAATTCTGTAAACCGTGATGATCCTTGCAAATTAAACAAAAGTTCTTGTGGGAAGTCTTTCAAGAAATCAAGAAGAACATCGAAGATTAAGCTGGCCAGTCTGTATGAACATGACAAATTTGGTATGTCTACTTTAGACCATGCTGGATTGCAAGATGTAAATATCGAGGGAACTCGAGACATGTCCGATTTTTCTTCTCAACTCGCTAGCAACTTGAAACAGAAAAGAAGTTCTGTGCATCATGAACCTGCATCTAAGAAATCGAAGACTTGCCATCTTAAGGATGATGATCTCTTGGTTTCAGCTATAATAAAAAACAGAGCATGCAAATCTATCAGCAAAGAGGCACCACGGAAATCCAAACATTTGAAGAAGCGAAAAAGTAAAAAAGGGAGTTGCAGGTTGCTTTTAAGGAATCTTAAAAAAGGTGGGAAACAATTCATTGAAGGCAAATGGTCTACATATCACTCTAGAACTGTGTTATCCTGGTTAATTCATTCAGGGGTTGTTTCTGAAAATGAAGCAATTCAATACCAAAATCCCAAGGATGATAGAGTTATCAAAGATGGCATTGCAACTTGGAACGGAATTATATGCAAGTGTTGCAATAATCTACTATCAGTCTCCGAGTTTAAAAGTCATGCTGGCTGCAAGCTCAACCGTCCCTGTTCAAATATTTTCATGGAATCTGGGAAGTCATTGACCTTATGTCAACTTGAGGCTTGGTCAGCTGAGTACAAGTCTAAGAAAGGTGCCCTTAGAACTATTCAACTTGAGGAGGTGGATGAAAATGATGATAGTTGTGGACAGTGTGGTGACGGTGGTGAGTTGATTTGCTGTGATCACTGTCCATCTACATTCCATCAGGCTTGCTTGTACAAAGAGGTTTGTCCAATACTCCTTTGTTAGTGCCCTTTGTAATATATCAACATCTGGGTAATACGGATAATGCATAGTCATAATCGTCTCTCTAACTGAACGTAGACATATCTGATCCTGAAGGTACATTATTAGCAATGGTAAATCTAGACAACTCTGATAGTTGCAGCACATTACTGCTGAAAGGAAGCTACCTTGAAACCAAAATGATTTGCAAAATGTACAGAATATTTACCTTCTTTCTGCCTCCGTATCTTTTGGTCGCACGTTTGTGGGGTTTCAGACATCCCGAAATTTGGAACTCAGATTTTATTTCTCTGCAGCTTTGTTTTCGATTGTTCCATGACCACTGTGAGAATTAAGTTTGCCTGTACAGATTGTAGCATATCACTCATCAACATTTGAGATCATGAGAGACATCTTGTACAAGGAATTACTGTTTAGTATCGTTCATGGATATATACTGTTACAATACATTTCTCATCTAACATTTCTTTGTGGATGTTATCACACGGAAAAATAGGGAAATCTTAAACATATCGAGTATCTGTATGTCTTGGTAAAGATCATTGAACATACAGCTTCCTGTCTGTTAGAATGATAGATAGTCTAGGTATCCATGACAGTCATTAGTTCTAGCCAGAATTATTTAGAATGATACTTTTGTTTTTGTAATATTGCCTTCTGTGAATATGCCTCATATTTTCTTTATCCTTCTTCCTCCAGAAGCTTCCGGAAGGCAGCTGGTACTGTCGTCATTGCATTTGTCAAATCTGTGGGGATCTGGTCAATGAGAAAGAAAATTCTCAAGCCTCCAGCGGGTTGAAGTGCTCATTGTGTGAGCATAAATGTAATTCCTCTCAATGTATCTTGTGAGTTACATGCTCGGAGTGTCAAGAGGATACTTAGATAATTATGTTCATGCTCATGCTTAATTCGACTTTCCCACTTCTTCTTACCTAGTTATTGTCAAGTGAAAATGTAAATAATTATTTGTAGACAATTGTTAGTGTGTGATTCCTATACAGTCCCAGAAAATTTTACTTCATTAAAAATATCAAGTCTCTCTTTCTTTTGGTATCTGTATCTGCATTTACACTTTCTTCATAAGAATTTATCCCCCTATAATTATTGCTTGATTATTATGTCCTATAATAAAAGTCCTATTTTTTGTGCTTGAGGATAGATCATGAGGCATGCATGGAAGAAAAAGGAATTACAAGAAGCATGACCTCTGATGCCTGGTTTTGTTGTGTGAGCTGTCTTGAGGTAAATTGGATGTTTCCCTATCAACTAACTGATTTCTTAAATTCCATACTCTCTGGGCAAGTTCCCTGCCTTGTGGATCCTAAAGGAGCCCACAACCACCGATACTGGACATGTAAAACCATTTGGTCTGTGTCAGAGAAATGTCAAATGAAAATGATTCTGCTAATGTTCAAGTTATTCTATACGACATATATGACTGGAATGTTTCCGTCTCCTTTCCCATTCATCATTCTTCTTTATTACACTAATTTTGATAATGTTCAAGTTCTTTGGATTGCATTATGTCTTATAGATGACCACACTGTTTGTTTAACTTCCACCCCCAGAATATATTATAGTTGAACATAACCGAACTCAATGCATTTTGTAGGTTTACTCTGGACTCCAGTCTCGCATTGGCTTCAAGAATTCTCTTCCTGATTGCTGCTCGTGGACACTACTTAGGTGCATTCCTGGCGATCAAAAAGTTCATTCTGCTCAGCGGTTTGTCGCTTTGAAGGCAGAATGCAACTCTAAGTTGGCCGTTGCTCTCACAATCATGGAAGAATGTTTTCTCCCAATGGTGGATCAAAGAACAGGAATTGACATGATACCACAGGTGATGTACAATTGGGGGTGAGTATCCATCCATCAACGTGCTTCCTGCTCCAGACTATATGAACTACATGAAATAAAAGTAGGAAAATATTTATATTGCTACCCTCATGATTATCCTTTCCGACATGACATTTGTAACTTTTCATCTTCCTTGAAGATAATATTATTATTTTGTTTCTCAAATCAAGCATTCAGTGTAGTCCATGTTGGAGGTATTGTTGATTATTAAGTGAATATGGATATATAAATGATAATACTCTTTTTCTTGCAAACATGTTAGTTATCTTTGTGAGATTTATGTATTTTATTGTCTCTTTAAAAGTGGCTTTGTTACCATGCTTTGTGTCCAATGAGGTGGATGAGATGTTTTAATATAAGGGTATTATGAGATATAGTTGGATTTTCTATAGTCATCAGTGGAGGTAAATTGTAATCAGTAATTGTATACTTCCTCCGCTTTTTATTTGAATGAACTACATCAGCTTTTCACAAAAATTAAAAGGTGGATTATTTAGTGTAAATGAATTGTTATACCCTTGTTAGAAGTTGACTAAGAGTATTAGGGAAAACATATTGCTATACAAGTAGAAGGTGGCACATTTCTAATATTGCACTAGTATGGAAGGGTAAAGATGAAACATATTGTTCAATATGACATTTTTTTTTAGATATTTAGGTCACTTAAATAAAAATGAGATTGATAATTTAAAAACATAAATATGCTGAAAAGATTTGTTAGGCTGAGCTTTTTATGGAAACCTTGTATGATAAATGATAAACTCAGTTTTGAGTTCCATCTTCTGTAACGAAGGATAGCTGATTTGCTCATACAGAAAAACCAGTAGAACTGGCATGGAGACCAAGTGCTCGCAAGATACATGGATATCTAAAAAACGGTTTGGAAATCTAGGCAAGTGAATAAAAGAATAGAAGGCACATCTCCTAAAAGGAATTTATTTATTTTTCTAATTACACCCATTTCCAATTCACCATATTTTTTAGCTTTCAATGTCTAATTATTATGCTTCGGCGTCTTAGGATAAAATATGTAAACTTTATTTTCTTTGGTTGCCACCATCACGTGTGTCATTTTAAATACAATATGAATATGCTATGGTTTACATTTTCATGAATTATATGTTATCCTGGAAGTTCTTGTACACTGACCTCTTCAATCTTCACAGATCACAGTTTTCGCGTCTCAACTACAGTGGTTTTCACACAGTGGTCTTGGAGAAAGATGACGTGATTACATGTGTGGCCTCAATTAGGTAAGCTTTAATATCAAGTATTGCAGCTGAGTTTTTGAACCATGTTTAATAGATGTTATAATCCTTCAACGAGTTCACTGAAATGATTATCAAGCCTGTAAAAAAATATATACATTCCTGGCTTGCTGTTGTTTCACCTGTAACCTTCTAATAATTTGAGATACATCCAGGATCCACGGGGTAACAGTTGCAGAAATGCCCCTCATTGCTACTTGCAGCAAATATCGCCGCCAGGGAATGTGCCGGCGTCTTTTGAATTCTATAGAAGAGGTAACTGATAAGTTTCTCAACTCATATACATTATTTGATTTCATGTTATAGACCACATACGGTTCTCCTTTGATCCCCTCTTTCGCCAAAATAAATTAACATGCTCCATATTTCCTTGAAAATGATTCCCTGTTTTTGTGGCCTATTTTTTCCGGAAGCCCTTTGTACCAACCTTTTAATGATATCTATCTTATCCCAGCCCGTTAGTTTTGTATCTTGGATTTTGCTGTATTAGAGCTCCTTATGAGTGGACTAATCCTATATTCCTATTAATCAATTTCTGCAATTTTACTGAGTAATGTGTTGGTATTTTACCTCAATTTTGCTTTTAGATGCTGAAGTCTTTCAAGGTCAAGCAGCTCGTTATATCAGCTATACCCACTTTAATAGAAACATGGACAGTAGGTTTTGGGTTCAGACAATTGGAAGATGAAGAAAAGCAGAAGCTCAGTGACATCAACCTGATGGTCTTCCCTGGGACTGTGTGGCTAAAGAAACCCCTGTATAATAATAGCAGGGAGTCGGACTATATAATGGGTGAGAATTAGTTCTTCTTCTCCTCTCGACACCCTAATCTTTTAATTTCTCAAAATTCTAATATTCGGGTCATGTCTACATCAGCACAACATGATGCTGATGTTTCAACAGAAAAGGATTCTTCCTTTGCGGGAACTGGGACAGATCCTCAAACAGTCTCTCACCAAAATCATTCTGAGCATGAAATTGATGTTAGAAAAGAAGCTCGATGCTCTGGGAATGAGAATTGGGAAACAAGTGAAGGACAATGTTGTAGAAGTAATGTCCATCTCCATTCTGAGGAACCACATTGTTTGTCAGAGGAAAATCCACAGGAATGTGAACATTTAAGAGTAAGTGAAGGTATAGTTGGAACCACTTCAGATCTGGATCTTGCGTACGTTGAACCAGATTTCATATGTGCGGAAACCAAACACAAATGCAAAAAATTGAACCTTTTTGAAAATCAAGGTGGAAGCAGTATGGATAACCCGCTCTTGAAGCCATTGTCTGGGCACAATGATATGTCATTAGAGATGGATGACTCCAAGAACGAGGAATTGGAAATAAATGATGAGAAAGGCTTTGTCATCAGCGGAAAATAAATGATGAGAAAGGCTTTGTCATATGTGGGCACAATGATATGATGAACTGTTGTCATCAGCGGAAAATAGACGTGGAATAGGCCATCATTCAGAGTCTCTGGAGTTAAATGATCAAAAAATGTCAGAGTGTAGGTGATATAGCTGACATATGTACAAGCAAATGAATCAGGAAAATGTTGTTAATTTGTAGTAAGAGTCAAAGCTCAACTATCTTCTTTGTGTTTAGATAGTTGAAAATGGTGAAACCACCAGACCAGTCCTAGACATTAGGACATTCTTAAAGACTGCCGCGAGTCTCTTTTTCCCTCAAATTGGCGATGTATTATTGGTTTCCTCTGTTCTAAGTGGTAATCTCATGTATCTTATTCTCTAATTAGAAGATCAGCTAAGCCCTAGTATGTAACTCATGGGACTAGTTTGTATTAATTAATTTGAAAGATTAAATTTCGACTTTTTACAAACATAGGTAATAGGGAGTATTTTATTGAGTTATGTCAGTATGTAACCATCTCTTTCATTGCCTTCTTCACGCCAACTTTGTTTCACTATATCTTCGACGACTAAACCGAAAAAACAAAACAAAACTACATTGTTTTCTCAAAACACACTGTTGACTTGGACTTAGTAAGCTCAGCCTGATGAACTTGGACGTTTTTTTTGTCGCGTGTCTTTCTTAATTCAACTACATTTTTATAGAGATGGCTCAATTGTTGATGTATGTATGATTTTATCCTTCAAATCCTCCTTAAATACATACATGCATTATGTTATATGTTGACAATTTACTAATAATCTGATCTGTTCCATGCATGCCAGACCAAGTTGAATCAAGAAATTAATTATTAGTCGAAGACATCGAATGTCTCTTTTTCTAGAAATTAGAGGTTATCTTGCTAAAGGATATTCCTGGTTTATTAGCTTATTAATTTACCATTACATCAATTTCAATATAAAATTTCTAAGGTCAAATAGAAAAGCTTAATAAAACTCAGTAATCATACACATATACTCCCTCCATCCTTCAAAAATTGTCCAATTACTTTTTTCATGATAAAAAATTGACAAAATTTATGATCTTGATTGAAACTCAAAATTTCATTTGAATCAAAATTAATAAGTTAATAGTAAAATAAGTTGAAAATACTACAATTTTGATTTTTTTTAAGACAAATTACAAAGAATATTCAATATATTACAAATTATTTGAGTTCAAAATTCAAAAGTGAATTTATTAGAATTTAAAATGTAACAATTTGTGATTAGTTGTTGCTAAGACCTTGCCATGTTTCTTAGTTATACGTGCAATTAAAAAAGGAACTAGAGCATTCACGCTTGCTCAATAATTTCCCTATTATATTACTCATATGATGCTGCTACGGTATACGATGAAATATAATAGCATCATTATTATTTTGCTCATCTTTTTATAATCACGCACCATATTCTTTTGTATGTCAAATTAGGAAAGCAACATCATATAATATGCCCTCTCCATTACAATTCAAGAATATAATTATTATTTGTGATGGATTACGTGTCAAGTGGTATATATTCAAATATTGATGTCTACTAATTAATAAATGCCTCATTTGTATATTTTTCTAACCAATTAGAGTATCCATTTACATTTCAAATTCTGAGTCATAACTCATAAGATAAATTGTAATTGTTTATTTGTTACCAGACCTGCATCTCAAATTTAACGTCGATATTTCTTATCTAACCGGCTAACCCGTGAATCCGTAACATTCTTATAGTATTTTTTCATTTTTCTAATGAAAACATTTAAATTTCATTTAAAGTGTAAAGGTCAACTTCATTTACTATGAGCAGTTTTACATTTTCCTTTAGTTATGTGTTCATTTATATTATCTACGGAGTATATCTGACGAAAGAAAAAAGAGAAATGATATTATAAAAGCAGCATTTTTATGTTAATGATATTAAATTTTTTTATTCATTATAGTTCGCCAAGATAAAAAATCAAAAGCTAAAATTAACGTAGAAAGATGAAGAAAAATGATCTGATAAGAAGAAAAATAGAGTTGATGAACGTAAAAGCAATGAAAATAATAAGGGCCAGAATGCTGAGCCAAATGGTGATCTGGCGGATATCGATGTAATGTCCAGCTGCCTGCTTGCGAAATGATCTTTGTCGAAATTATATAAAATTATTATTAGATAATGGCGTTCATTATCTTTGTTATCTTTTGCCAATTATAAACAAAGATACGCAGATAGTTATGTAATAAAAGTAGGAGTCTGGCGCGAAAGTATTAAGACAGGGTCCGAATATATAAGATGAATGATTACACATTCTCATAATCTCTCACTCTGTGTCCTGTTTTAAGAATGGCTGCTAGGAATGTTGAAAAGATGGCATCAATTGATGCCCAATTGAGGCTTTTGGTACCACTCAAGATTTCTGATGATGACAAGCTTGTTGAGTATGATGCTCTCCTTTTGGATCGTTTTCTTGATATTCTTCAGGAATTACATGGTCAAGAAATCAGGGAGACGGTTAGTATTATAGATTGGATTTTTATGTCACTTTGATTGTTAATTCACTACTACTCTTGATTACATAGGTTCAAGAATGCTATGAGCTATCTGCTCAGTATGAAGGGAAGAATGATACAAAGAAACTGGAGGAGTTGGGAAATGTATTGACACGTTTGGATCCAGGGGACTCAATTGTTGTGGCGAAAGCCTTTTCCCACATGCTCAACTTAGCTAACTTGGCTGAGGAGGTCCAGAATGCATATCGTCGACGAATTAAGTTAAAGAAAGGAGATTTCGCAGATGAAAATTCTGCCACTACTGAATCAGACATTGAAGAAACTATCAAAAGACTAGTGCATGACTTGAAAAAGTCACCGGAGGAAGTCTTTGATGCTTTGAAGAATCAGACAGTGGATCTTGTTTTGACAGCCCATCCTACACAGTCTGTCAGGAGATCTTTGCTGCAGAAACATGGAAGGTTCTTTATTTTCTTTTAACTTGAATCTGTGCATTTCTAATTTGTTCATCTCAAACTGTTAATTGTACCCTGTCAGGATTCGTAATTGTTTGGCTCAGTTATATGCTAAGGATATTACACCTGATGACAAACAAGAACTAGATGAGGCCTTACAAAGAGAGGTAAATGCTTGCGTTTCAAGAGTATATGTTTTATTCTTTTGCAAATTTTTTGTAATGATATAAAGAATGCATCTTCCAATGTTTGTTCTCTCAGATCAATTGACATCTGCCTGGTAACCACTAGGGTTAGTCTAGTGCTCACGGATATTACTCATAATGATGAGGTGGGATCGAGTCCTTGTACAAGACAATGACCGATTTAAATTAAATAAAAAATAAAAAAATTGACAACTGCCTGGCTGATCAAGTTCCTCATTTAATTCCAGCCATCTATGGCAATATTTCACGACTTAATTTTTAGTAGCATTGATATTAGTATTGTTCTTTATTTTGAAAACCTTGCATTATGTCATATAGATTCAAGCTGCTTTCCGAACAGATGAAATCAAGAGAACTCCCCCGACCCCACAAGACGAAATGAGGGCTGGGATGAGTTACTTCCATGAAACCATATGGAAAGGTGTCCCAAAGTTTCTCCGTCGTGTTGACACTGCTCTTAAGAATATAGGGATCAATGAGCGTGTTCCTTACAATGCCCCTCTTATTCAATTCTCGTCATGGATGGGCGGTGACCGTGATGGTATGTAGATTTTCTCATATTTCTGTATATGGGTTCAGTTAGTACTTAGTAGTATATGTGAGATAAAGAAAATCATGGCTGACGGTCCAGGTAACCCACGTGTAACGCCTGAGGTAACAAGGGATGTCTGCTTGTTGGCTAGGATGATGGCAGCTAACTTGCACTACTCACAGATTGAGGAGCTAATGTTTGAGGTGCATTACGATTGCCTTATTGCTTAACTCACCTTGCATGTCTAAAGATCATATTCCCAGCTCCGCTTACTTTACCAAATTCAAAACCATCAAACTTCTTCATCTTTCTCTTTATTTTTGTGTTGGATAAAAGGTTCCTTACATCAATATTCTCTAAAGATTATTATCTGTGTCTTTGCTTCTGTTATGAATACCATTGCACTTTTTTGAATAGTTCGCGTTCTTGCATATGTTTTCCAGCTTTCTATGTGGCGGTGCACTGATGAGCTGCGAGTCAGATCAGATGAACTCCACAGGAATTCCAAGAGAGATGCAAAACACTTCATAGGTTACAATTCCTAAAATTTACATGATCCTATTGTTTTTATTAGCTGGGGACATTATTGTGCTCTATAATTAACACTAGAGAAGGGAATACTTCTATGAGCTAAACAAGGACAATCTTTAAACACCCCAACAAAAGAATTTAATTTGAAAGGAGTTGAAACACAACATTTTGACTCAAGGATCAATGTTAATGTCTTTTATGTCACTCCATATATTCTCTTCCAAAGTGCATTCCTAGCATCTTTCCAAATGAAACTCCCGTCTCTCTTTTAGAGAAGGAGCACTAAATATGTTCAAAATCAACAGCTAGAAGCTTCCCTATTCCTCTCAGGTTTCCTTAAAAAGTGACATCCCCTAACTGTATATCAAGTTAACATTGGGGTATCTATTCTTTATGCTTTTTTTCTCTCTTTTTTGTTTTGCTTTTCTTCACTCATGTCATCTAAACCAAGTAATAGTTTAATGTGAAGGGTGTAAAAACTGAAAGCCGAGATTGTACAAATTGTAACTGGTTCTTAAAATATTTTAGAAGAAGATTTTGTGGGAATGCTGCTAGAAATGCTGATTGTGAAACTTCCTACTTCCTAGTAGTAAATCACATAAAATTTTCAATATTTTTTTTTTATGCTTGCAGAATTCTGGAAAGTGATTCCACCAAATGAACCATATCGAGTTATTCTTGGTGATGTGAGGGATAAGCTGTATATGACACGTGAACGATCCCGCCAGTTATTATCCCATGGCACGTCCGATATTCCGGAGGATATGACTTACACCAATCTTGAGCAGGTACCTAAGTTTATAGCACCTGTTATTAATAATTCTTGGAACCCCTAACCTAAGTTAGTAACCCAGCTTTAATTGGTTTATAGTTCTTGGAACCTCTTGAACTCTGCTACAGATCTCTCTGTGCGTGTGGTGACCACCCTATTGCTGATGGAAGCCTTCTTGATTTCCTGAGGCAAGTGTCCACATTTGGACTCTCACTTGTGCGACTAGATATAAGGCAAGAATCTGAACGACACACTGATGTCCTTGATGCCATTACAAAACACTTGGAAATTGGCTCTTATCGAGAATGGTTGGAAGACCGCAGACAAGAATGGCTCTTATCTGAACTGAGAGGAAAACGGCCACTGTTTGGACCCGACCTTGAAAAAACTGAAGAAATCGCTGATGTTTTGGACACTTTCGAAGTTATAGCTGAACTTCCATCAGATTGCTTTGGAGCCTACATAATCTCAATGGCTACATCGCCATCCGATGTGCTTGCGGTTGAACTTCTTCAGCGTGAATGCAAGGTTAAGAAACCTCTGAGGGTCGTTCCACTTTTTGAGAAACTAGCTGACCTTGAGTCTGCCCCGGCTGCTATTGCACGGCTTTTCTCAATAGATTGGTACAGAGACCGCATCAATGGCAAGCAGGAAGTCATGATTGGATACTCAGATTCTGGAAAAGATGCTGGTCGGCTAACGGCTGCCTGGCAGATGTATAAGGCTCAAGAAGAGCTCATAAAAGTTGCTAAAAAGTATGGCGTGAAGCTAACCATGTTCCATGGTCGAGGTGGTACTGTTGGAAGAGGAGGCGGACCTACACATCTTGCTATTTTATCCCAGCCTCCCGATACCATTGACGGATCACTCCGTGTTACAGTTCAAGGGGAAGTTATTGAGCAATCATTTGGAGAGGAACATTTGTGTTTTAGGACTCTCCAGCGTTTTACTGCTGCAACACTTGAGCACGGGATGCATCCTCCAATCTCTCCAAAGCCTGAGTGGCGTGCACTGATGGATGAAATCGCTGTGATTGCTACTGAGAAGTACCGTTCGATTGTTTTCAAGGAGCCCCGTTTTGTCGAGTATTTTCGCCTTGTAAGTGTTACTTTGACTGTTTAAAATTCTGCAATCCACTTATTTGTATGTTCAAATATATTGCAGCCTTTTTGAATTATTCGTGATATGGTATTAAATAGCTTTTTTTATGTAAAGTCAGAATAGTTTTTCTTTGAATTGGGGCAAGAAGAGTACATAAACATGCCTTCATTATTGTTAATTCCGTCTTTATCTGATCGGCCTGCATATCATATCAATTGTGCAACAATAATGACCTATCTCTTTATTTCTTACACGCACCTTTTATACTTGTGAAGTATTTCAAACTTTCCACATACCATTTATGTACTACTCTGTATATGTTAGTGGCTAATAATTGTCTTATTTTATCATATAACAACGCTATGGTATCACTCTTATCTGTCTTCGTGATATAAATATATAATTGACTCATTACAATTCTGTTTTTGTAGGCCACCCCTGAGTTGGAGTATGGACGGATGAACATTGGTAGTCGACCATCCAAACGAAAGCCAAGTGGAGGAATTGAATCTCTTAGAGCTATTCCATGGATTTTTGCATGGACGCAAACCAGGTTCCATCTCCCAGTTTGGCTTGGATTTGGTGCAGCATTCAAACACGCAATTCAGAGAGACATTAAGAATCTTCAAATGCTGCAACATATGTACAACGAGTGGCCATTTTTCAGGGTCACTATCGATTTGGTTGAAATGGTGTTTGCGAAAGGAGATCCTGGTATTGCTTCGTTGTACGATAAGCTTCTTGTCTCAGAAGATCTGTGGTCATTTGGGGAGACTCTGAGATCTGATTTCGAAGAAACAAAGAACTTCCTACTTCAGGTAATATGTCTTGGCCAGAGATAACTTATTAGTTATCATCAAGATCACTTGGGAGATAAATACATTGTTTTTAATTGTCTCTATTAGTCGATGTTGTACCTGAACTAACATACAATTGTTCTATGTTTTCTTTCTCCATAGATTGCTGGACATAGGGATCTCTTGGAAGGTGACTTATACCTGAGGCAACAACTTTGCCTGCGCCATTCCTACATCACTACATTGAACGTGTTGCAAGCTTACACTCTCAAGACAATTCGTGACCCGAGCTATAACGTTGCATTGAGGTCTCACCTCTCGAAAGAATACATGGATGCAAGCCCTGCTGCTTCACTATTGAAGCTCAATCCGACGAGTGAGTATGCTCCCGGGTTGGAAGACACCCTCATCCTGACCATGAAGGGCATTGCCGCTGGAATGCAGAACACTGGCTAAAAAAGTCTTGTTTTATTTTCCTTTCTGTAACCTTTCATTTCTTTTTTGTGGTTTATGTGTTACTAGCAAGATCTTATGTGCGTCGCACGTGATGAAAAGTTAAATAATGTTATGTAGCAGTATGTTATGCGATTATGGTGTCATTGAATTTGAGATTTATATGGAATATGAGCTTGAAAGCGATCGTTTTACCAGCAGAATGGTTGAAATATAATATGAATCTTTCCTCTTATAAAAGTGTAGTGGTGTTTCTTCATATTTTATTAATTCTTTATCTCTGCTTATCGTAATATATTTTATTGGTTCGAAAATATGTTTCTAATAAAAATTTAAAAATGACTCTGTAATAATTGATAATTAATAATCCTAATTTTTTTTCTTTTAAAAATTATGATTAAGCAATAATTGGTGTTATCTAATTAAACTTTATAATGTGTCTGATAGTTTTATCGCTTTCATATGCCATGTTAATTACCAATATATTTATTATCAACATTTTAGGTCAATTATATAACAAATCTCAACATTTCCACTGACAAATAAAATGTTTGATATAATATTGCCTTGAATTTTTAATTTTATCATAACGATAGTAAATTTTATTTTAATCATATTGAATTAGTCTCACCATTACTAAATTTTTTGTAAGATAATTATTCAATTATAAATTAAAAAATAATTTTAATCCGAAAATTACTATTAAAGAATATTTATCTAAATTATGTGATATTTTATATTACGTTTCAATAATTAAAATAAAAAAAGTGTCAAAATACATATCTAATAACAAATTCCACCGATAGATTGTCGATGTTTAAATTTGGATTTTTAAGCTGTTAGATTAAATGTTAAATTTAAATATTTTCATTTCTGTATAATCGGTGAAAATTATCAAATAATAATATTTTCAAGTGCTTTAATATTGACATTAATTTTATTCAAATCAAAATTATATTTTATCGATAAAGGCATAAAGTTTGTCACTTTTAAGCAACACAAATCAGCGTGCGATACGTTTAGTATGGATAGAGTATTAGATTTGGATATTGTTTTAGAAATTTATTTTTTATTATAAATATAACATGTTAGTTGCACTTAAATACAAATATATTTATCCATAAAATCATGAAACCGATAATTAGTTAAGGATTGAATTTAATATATGAAGAGGAATTAAAATTCAATATTCACTATTTAATATTGATTAGTAATTAGTAAAAGTAAATAAGATTTATATTATCATAATAATACTTATATTAGTTTGACTACATGTAAAATATAATTGAATCAATATTATGGTCTAAAAAATACATGCATGAATATGTATATTATAGGTATAATATCCAGATTTATTGATGAGCATTCGATGTACAAATCGATATCTGGCCTTCCACAAATAAACAGCATGACGTTTTATATTAAAGTTGTTATTTATGTCAAAATTAAAAGTTTTCATATTAAATAATATTAATCACTTATATACTACGATGTTTAACTTTTTATTAAAAAATTATTTGTGATATACTTTTTAAAAGAATTATGTCATTTTATTTAAGACTATTTTCAATACCAAATTCATTTGGGTAACTCACGTTCGAGCAAGGGCATCTAATGTGTGGCCTCTTTGGTTGTTTTGTGTGGCTAAAAATAGCGAGAAGATTTCATTAAAAAATCCTCTATAATATTGAGTTTTGTGCAAATAATATTAAGACAAACATCGATTAAAATATGTTAAAATGAATACACATATAATAGAATTGAATAGTGGAACTATGAATAATTTATATTAATAATCGATTGAGAAGTGATGTTTTGACAATAAATGAAATAACATAGGGTATGCTTTTTTTATTAAAAGAAAAATTGATATTTTAACGATAGAAATAAAGTACATTAATGTTAGATTCTTTTAATTAAGCGAAAATGAAGAGTAGTATGATACTTAGCTTTTTAAATGTATTATTAAAAATTATAATGGATCATATAACTATGGACAAAATAAAATTATAATATAAATCAAAGTATAATTTATAAATTCGTAAATAGTTAATTCTTTTGTTATTATCTCGTTTAAATATTTGAGCAATCGATTCTTGCGTCACATTTCTGATATTTAATAAAATCCTTCTTTAAGATTTTCTTATTTTGGATTTTAGAAATACATTGTCCATAATAATTTCCAACGTTAATATTGATGTCAACGAATTGATTATGATAAATTAGATCGAAATGTGTTGTACTCTAACTTTGAATATCTTACTTTCACTGATATAAATCAATATTTGGAACTCCTATTAAGTAAAAACAGAACCTCCTCCAATTATATAATATATGGAGTATTATAGAGTTTTAAAATTCCTCCCCATAAATAGATTTCTCTATGAATGGCTTATTGTATGCTCCGTATAATTCGTTTTTATTTTATCGAAATGTTCATAAAATAGCTTATTATTATTAACAAGAAAATATTATGTGAGTCAACCAGAAGTCCGAGAAAACCATTAAAATGCCAAGGCTATAAAACAAAAAAGATGAGAAATAAACGGTAAACCATTTACCTGAATGATACCTCCATCTATAAAATGAGACCACTCTTTGCATTGAATTTTGTGACATTGCAAGAGAAGAAAAGAAAGAAAGATAAAAAAGGGAAGTAAAAAGGAAATAAGAAGAAAGAAATGGCAAAGGCCACCATCGCAGTTGTTTGCATCTTGGCTTTTGCCACCATAGCTCAATGCGAGGTTTTCGACATTAAAGGGCATATCTATTGCGATCCATGCAAACTTGGGTTCCAAACCGAGAAATCATACGGTCTTAAAGGTACGATAATATTTTCATCAATATTTGCGCCTAATGAGAATGGAATTAATATTGGTGTGCTTATGCAGGTGCCACCGTTGAGTTGACATGCTCAAGCATTGTTGACGGAAGCGTTTCATACACCCAGAAGGCAGTAACCAACGATGCAGGCGAGTATGTGGTGAGCGTGAAGAACGACCACGAGAACGAGGTCTGCGAAGTGAAGGCCTTGTCTAGCGGAACCGAAGACTGCAAGGTTGCCATCGAGGCATCTGCAAGGATCGAATGCACAGAGAAGAGTGGCCTCCACTCCGATGTCCGTTTCGCCAACCCTCTCGGATTCACCAAGGATGTTGCCGTTGCTGGTTGCAAGAAGATTGTTGAGGATATGGATTTCGATGAATCCCAAAAGGATCTTCTTTTGTTGAGCACTGATGAGCTCTCTAACCTCCTCTAAATATCGCCTTCTCTTGCATGTCAAATAATTAGTCATTGTGTGTGTGTGTGGACACTATGTATCATCATATTTTCAAACATCAACTTTTAATGACTAGTTTACGTACAATTGTACCTTGATTATTCATTTCAGGACTTCATTATTCTCAATTCTTGCTTTCATTTTCTGAATACCTCTCCATCCTACAGATTTCAACATATATACAACTCTATCCATAAAAGAAATAAGCACTTCTCAAAGTTCTAATAATCCCTTCAGTAGTATATGTTTTAAACGTTTACTGACATTTTGTTTGAAACTGTAATGACGTTGATGAATTTGAGATAATTGAAAGATACGAACTTCCAGAGAATTGAAGGAGATTTCAAGCCTGAGGATCAAATCACACCTTGTATGCCTCGTATTGTTTTATAAATTATGCATCATCATGACGATTATATTCTGATTATCGATGATATTCGTAATAAAATAGGTGATATATTGAAAAGTCACAAAAAGAATGTAGAGACTTATTTATGAAACATTGGGGCAGTCTTGGAGATCGAGAATATGAAAGAAATTATTATAAATGTTTTATAGTTTGTGGACAGTTCAATTTTTACAATAAGCGCTTGAGTAGAGTCTTTAATTTAACGAACACAGAAGAGTGTAATGATTAATTTATTAAAATTGAAAATGTGATGATATTTTTTTAATAATTGATATTCCAATTGAATGATGTTTGATACTTATGATAAAAGGAAAAATAGCACATTCTGAAATATTAGTTTCAAGTCTCCACTAACCCCCATAGCGTAATATCTCCGTAGCACAAACAAGAAGAAGAATAATTAATTTCCCAAATATATATATTAATTCTGAATGAAAGCTTGATTTTATATTAATAAAAGAAGAATTATCAAGGTGAATCCTCCGATCTCTATGTGTTTTTATTTTTGATGAATTATTATTGGATTTTAGTTATAAGATTTTTAGGTTTTATGATTTATTAGAGCTCGCGGCTTTAGGTAGGAATTGCATAATGTAGTATGAATGCTATTATAATTTATAATTGATTTAGATGGATTTTGAATGCAGCACCTGGAATAAGTGCTTCGGCGTCGGAGGAAAATATGCGGTATTTTAATGTCATGATTCTTGGTCCGACGCAGTCTCCCTATGAAGGTAAAATCAATTCAAGTTTTCCTGTTGCTGGATCTATGTATCTGTCTATTACTTTCTTTCATTTGCATATCCTTAGGGGTGTCTTCAAATTGATTGTTTTACTCAAAATTTACCCACGATGGCTGCTCAAAGGCTAAATGCATCAACCTCTTCTGGGATAGAGTAACCATACTAAGATAGTTTACTGATCTAAATGACTGTTGCGATGCTTAGTGAACCACACTGCCCCATTGAAAGTAGTTTATTACTGAAGGATACTAAAACTTTAGATCTATTGTGATTTCTGGCTTTTCTGACAATTTCTCCATTCGGATCTCGTGACCTCAATGCTCATGTTTCATATTTTTCATCCTGCTAGGTCCGATTCCTTACTAAGATTTATCATCCCAACATCGACAAGGTGTGTTATCGATTTAGTTTTGTTCAACTTCCAGTTTCCCATATTCTTACTAATAGAAGATGTGCCATGCACAGCTTGGAAGAATTTGTCTTGATATTCTCAAGGACAAGTGGAGTCCTGCTCTTCAGATTCGAACAGTGCTTCTGAGGTACTATTAAGGTTATCTTATGTCTAATCATTTGGTGGCTTGACCTCTGAATGAAATTTACCTGTCATGATTAAAAGTTTTTTGGTATTTTTCGGACCTTCTAACGAGTGGCATTAATCTTATATTTTATCCGAGATATTATATCTCCGAGATTTTTTATCGAACTGAATAGTTGTCTTCGTCTTACTCTATGAAACGACTCTTTGATGTGTTTTACTGTGCTTGCCTGAATGCTGTGTTTCTCTAATTTTTCCTATGCTCATACTTATGACATTCGCGCTTGTTGCTAGTATTCAAGCCCTTTTGAGTGCTCCAAATCCAGATGATCCACTCTCAGAAAACATTGCTAAACATTGGAAAACTAACGAGGCTGAAGCAGTTGAAACAGGTGGAGTGTTATTTTTTGCTGCTGTTATAATCCGCATTCTGCACTTTCCAACACTAGACATACTCTAAAGAAAGTTCAATTTGTGTATTTTTACTGCTGCAGCAAAGGAATGGACACGTCTATATGCAAGTGGTACTTGAAGTTGAGAGGACTTTGTTGCTCCAGAAGATTACAAACATGTAATGTATTGTATTGACTTGATGAGTGTGATTTGGAAAAAAGACGAAGTAAAAGAATTTGAATTGATTTTATCTAGACTTCCAATCCT
The DNA here is from genome assembly GCA_019722365.1 of Lithospermum erythrorhizon. Classification (NCBI taxonomy): domain Eukaryota; kingdom Viridiplantae; phylum Streptophyta; class Magnoliopsida; order Boraginales; family Boraginaceae; genus Lithospermum; species Lithospermum erythrorhizon. The sequence goes on along the minus strand of JADFUC010000789.1, from coordinate 701,054 downwards.
TGCCTGAATTTGTTTTTATATTATTGGATGTTATATCGAAATTGTATAATTAGGCATACTATGTTTATGTACTTCGTTCGCTCTTAACAGTCCTATCGTTTCCAATAGTGTTCACTGAGTATTTGTTTACATATAGAAAAAGTAAAACAGACATACAAATAGAAAATTAAAAAGAACAGAAAATAAAATATTTTATTCTTGTGTTCAAATCTTATTTAATTATTGTAAAACATACAATATATATATATATATATCACAGAGTAACATATATAAAAGTGTGAATAAGGGTTGTGTTTATTTTAGCTTTTTTCTTGGCTATTAATTATTAAATTCTTTCTTATCTGAAATCACAAAGTTAAGGGTTAATAGGAATTAAGCTAACTACTCAGATTTTTTTTATTTAAACGCTTTTCGTATATCAAGATGAAACTTTTGACTATGTGATTAATGCCCAATTATATGTTTAAAATTATAAAGAGAAAATAATATTATGAAGCTATTTTTAAAGGCGAATTGAATGAGATAACTTTTATATTTAAAATAATAAATAATTAGTAATTAATTGTCAATTTAATGATATATAATAATAAAAAAAGCTTGAGAGAGGTAATATGAGTATTATTCATCACATATACTTGCGTATAAGTGGATTATCGATTGGAAGGAAATCATTGACAAATACGTCTTAGTTTGGGGATGATCAATCGTATACGTTTGACATATATATCTTTTATAATTATAGTGCGTCTGACACTTTTAATTAATTTTATTTATTTATCTACAGTGCGTGTTTAATGATTCAAAAGATATGTATTGAATAACGATTATTTTTAACCGATTTTGCGTGTATAACTTTCATGATGCAATTTAAAATAATATAATTCATATATTATATATATGATTAAATTATTACTCCACTTTTAAATCGATATGGTTTTTAAATGCATGTATAGATTTCGATCTTTAAATAATTTGTATTGAGTTAAATAGCTATGTTTTATGTAGAATTATTAAGTAGTAGTTAAATAATCATATATTTTTATAGAATTATTTTATTTATATGTAGAACTATTATTTATTATTATTATAATAGGTATTAGTTAAATAACCATATAATTTTAGTGAAATTACTATTACTATGACTATTATTATTAATATTGTTATTTAATTCCATGCAAATATGAATTTTATATATTGGGATCCACAAAAAATTTAAATTATACTTTTTTAAATCGTGATTTAATCGGCGTAAAAGCGAATAATTCGATGATATTATATTGATAGCCAGGTCGTCAATCGTTTAGTCGGTTGTCAAATTGTTAAAAAATAATATTTGTATCTACTACATGAATGTCTTAGTTTAAATAATGTCTATAACTTTGAGCATTCGTATTTTATTATAAATTTTTTATATTGTATTTAAAAAGTTATTTGTTGTAATCAAAGTATAAACCCCGAAAAATAAAAATATTAAATAAAAAAAATTTCAAAAGAGTGTAAGTTTTTAGGTTTTAGAATATTCCAATTAAGCATAAAAATGTCGAATATTTGAGAAATCGATTAAATGCGATAAAATTATGCGTCACCATTTCTTATCCTTATAAAAGTGTGAATGTCTTGGGGTGTTCTTAGATTTTTGTAAAGACGTTATGTCACTTCCCAAAATACAATTAGACATTAATTCACAAATAGTAATAATTTAATATGAGTTAAATAATTACTACTTTTAATAATAATAATTATTTTATTGTTGATAAAATACCAAAAGAGCTTTATGTATTCTAATATTATTATTTAATATATATTATTATTAAACATAATATGAATATTCTGATGATATCTTGTAAATTAAAGTAGCTGTAATAAATAAAATGGTATAACTTTAGATTTTATTTTAAAATAAAACTCAAACAAAATATTTTTGATCTAACTTATGATTAAAATATCTATATTTATATAACTTCTAAAAGTTTAGATAAAACGTCCTCTTTTTCATTTTTTTATTAGGCAGTATTACTTTAAAATTAAAATATTCCAAACTAAAATTAATTATATAAATGCTTATTATTATCTTTATTATCTACAATAATTGTGGCTCTATAAAATTTAAAAAAAAATTAACTTATGATTAAAATATCTATATTTATACATCTTCTAAAAGTTTAGATAAAATTAGCGATTCTTTCATTTTTTTTATTAAGAACATATTATTCTTTCAACTAAAATATTTCAACTAAAATTAAGTATTTGCATCTTATTATTATCTTTATTATCACAATTATATTGATCATTAGATTAATAGATGGTAGAAATACAAATGAACAAAATCATTGGTCATCATGTAGTATATTATGTAATTAATTCATTATACTAATAATGTACAATTTAATACAATTAATTATTTTTTGAGAAAAAAAGTTAAACTCTTAAATGGAGTTCACAATACGACTCATTATTATTATTTGGAGTTCTTTAATAATATTCAATTCATTATCTGGAGCTACATGAATTTGATACAATTGACCATTATTTATATCATGTCTTATTGTGGCCCATCTTTATTATCACAATAATAATTAGTTCTATAAAACACAGATAAAAAATATGGTTAACTTATTATTAAAATATATCTATATTTATACATCTTCTAAAAGTTTAGATAAAATCAACGTTTCTTTTATTTTTTTAAGAATATATTGTTCTTCAACTAAAAATATTTCCAAAATTTAAAAATTAAAGTATTTCGTCTGTGTATCTTTATTATCAATTATATTAATCATTAGATTAATAGATGGTGAAAAAATACAAAAACCAAAAATCATTAGTAATACATGTAGTAAGCTTATGCAATTAATTCATTATACTAATAATTAATACACAATTCAAAATACAATTAATTATTTTTGAAAAAGTTAAAATCTTGAATGGAGTTACATATATTTAAATTTATTATTTGGAGTTGCAAAATAATATTCCGAATTCGGTATTTGAATTACATATGGTGTCTGATTCGATACGTTATCTTTTAATAATTAATATAATTATGATAAAAAGATAATAATAAGATGCAAATAATTAATATATATATATCTTATTTAAGTTATGATTTAATAAATGTGTGTTAAGAGATGATTGTTTAACTTTTTTGTTAGAGCCAAGAATTAAATTGATGGAACTCCAAATGAAAATAATTCTGATTGGTAGTTATGTCTTCTTCTTCCTGACATTGATAGTAATAAATATATCTGTATGCTCTGATTGGTTATTAATTATCTTGTCAGTTAAAATTCTTGATTATGTAGGTAAAAATATTTTATTAAGAGGTTGAGTAATATTATTAAATACCCACAAAATTACTTTAATAGAAAACGCTTTGAAAGTTAATCGTGAAAATGAAAAATCACTTTTATTAAGGGACAAAGTGTAAAGATCGAGATAAAAGTTTGATTGAAATCATTTATGATGAAGTAAAATGGTAAGAAAAATTTTTGTTCATTGATCGATTAAATTGGAATGGGCGATGAATTGAAATATATATATTTTGACAAAAGAATTATTAAATGTTTTAATATGTAAGTGATCAATTTAAGCATTAGCAGATTTCTGACATAAATGAAGAAAAATCTTTATTTATTTGTTATTGTCGTTATATGTACTTTAACTACCAATGATATAATAAATATATCTGTGTCTGATTGGTTATTAATTAATGATGAATGAAAATTGAATGCTATAAAATAATATATAATTAACTTTTATATGAAACTTGATTATTCAATTTAGATATTTGATTATATCATTATGTATATAGTAACAATTATTTTTCTTTTTAGATAATTAGTCATGAATTTATATAAAATATTATTTGTGCATATCTGAAAGTAAGCGCATTGAATCTTGTATTTCGCTTTATTCATCTATATCTGGTCATATAGAAAATATGAATGTTATAGAATATTTAAAATCTAAAATTGAAATCGATAAAATATGAAGTAGTAATATAATATTTAAGTTTTATTAAGCGTTATAAGTATAACAAAAAACGAAAAAGCTGACTCACGATATTAACGTTCATTACGCGTGTGTGCTTTGATGATGTCATAATTCGCTAATTTTATATGAAATAATTTATTTTATGGAAAAAGAGCGATATGAAGATGTGATTAAATGTTAAAGAAAGTAAAGTGAGCGAAATAATAATAAATAAAGCAGAGATTGTTTAATTTTTCGAGACAAATGAAAAAGAAAATGATAATTTTAAATTGATATTTCTTTTTAAAAAATTTAATAAAGAAGTTATCAATGTATTAATTAGTCAAGTTTATCCCTATCATGATTTTTTTTCGTATTTTTCTATCTATTTGTTTTAAAAAAATTATATAAATATATATAGTGACTATAGTCGCTTCTCAGTTGACTTACATCTCCAACTTATTATCAAATATTAAAGACCTAGTTACTGCAAATAAAACTGAATTGAAATATGGAGTAGACCCTTAATACTTTATGTATCCAAGATGCTTCTTGTCTGCAACTTTAGAAAGGGTCATCAAATCATAAGCAATCCAACACAGAGACTTATCCTGTTGATAGAAATATCCCGAACACTTGCAATTTAACGTGCATTTCTTTGAACACTCACCTTCCTTCATTGGCCCTTCTCCCTTAGTGTACTTCGAAATAAAATGGTCAGCCCCCACAATCTTGTAATACCTGACTTTCTTAGCATCACAAGATGAAGAAGTCAACTTAGGTGCACTGCATTTCTCACTCCAACCAAGCAATCCATTTGGTGATGGACAAGCAACACACTGCGTTTTGTCACATAACCCAAATTTCCCACATTTTTCGGGAAGTTGACATTGCCCAATGATACTAAATGAAAAAAGATCAAATATCAAAGTCCATGCTTCAATATCAACTACTTGATCATATGTAAAAGCTTTGATACTACCATCAATCCCCAAACGAAGATATGTTATAGTTGCATTATACCTTAGCCGCTCTGCAAGATAAATTTGGCTTGAAAACGGAGACTCAGGATTGAAAACCAAGGAGACTACGTTTTCTGAGTTGACATTTAATTTCATGGAAACCAAACTTCCATTTCCATATTGAAACCAACTTGAGGATTCTTGGTATAATTGCGACTTTGGGGCATTCTTAGATTGATAATAGTTAGCGATTCTTGTATCTTCCAGAACAAAAGTATACGGACCGTTTGTGTTCTGTTGGGGAGATGTTCTGCTAGTTAGCTTGGATCCGATTCCAATAGTTTGCCCAACGAGAAGGGTATCTGTTGGGTGATCAAAACTCTGCCAAATGAACTTACGTTTGGCATCATAAAGTACCATATTGCCAGTTGACAAAAGCTCGAAACCTACGACGCCTTTGTTTTTTGTCCCACTCTGCCACGCCACACTACCATCGGCATCTGCTAATACAAGGTTACCGTCAGTCCCTAAAGAGAATGTGGCATTTTCACCAATGGGGTTACCGCGGTTGAAGTCCCAAACCCAACGCATGAGAGACGTTGAGCGGACCAGTCCTACACGGAGGCCTAAGTAGTATGTGTTTGGAGTGGTGTTGTAGAAACAGAGCTGGAATGGGTTTTTAAATATGCTTAGTGTGCGATAACTTGCATCATATTCGACAATGTAGTCTCCAAAATCACCTTGGTTTACGTATTTGAAGGTGTTTGAGGCAGGAACAGAAGCATGGGAGATAGAAGAGAGTGTTTGGATCAAGAGAAAGATAATGGAGAGTGATATTGTGTTTAATGGAGACATGTTTGTTTGCACCAAATGTTTGGCTGCTATATTTTGATGCTTAAGTTGGGATGCATATGAAGCTACTTATAGAGTTATTAAGATAAGGGCATATACACCAGAAGGTCGAAAGGGGACCACAGTCGAGCGCGGCTGCTCATATATTCATAATTCAACAATAAGTGTTGGGCTTCTGTCACTTTTGTGGAGCCTGCTGGCTGCTGCTGCCTGTATATTCATCATTTTATGGCTAGTGATTGTTATCCTATTTATTGAAATAAACATCCCTTCCATCCTTAGAAGAAGGTTCGAGTCACTAATTGAACCATATAACTTTTGTTTAAATCAAATTTTAAATAGTAAAATATATTAAGGATATTATTCAATTATATACCTTTTACGAAATTTGTAACATAAATTTCCGAGTTTATTTAAAAGTACAAATATTAATAGTCAAAACTTAACAGTTTTTTAGAAATGAAGGGACTATGTAATATGTATATTATCGCCAACGTTGATTCGAATTTGCATGGCCGATCTTGCAATAATGGCACTGAGTTGGATATCTAATAAGATTTCTTTCAACATTCAGCTTTGAAGGATTCATATTAGGCATGTTTAGTAAGCTGGCATATGGACTCAATTGAAATATGAAGTATGAATCTTAATACTTTATGTATCCGAGATGCTTCTTATCTGCAACTCTTGTAAGTGTCATCAAATCATTAGCAATCCAACACATAGACTTGTCCTGTTGATAGAAATATCCTGCACACAACCCAAATTAGGTCAACTTAGGTGGTTTGCATTTTTCACAACCATGAACTTTAAAAAAGAACTGATATTTTATAAACATAGTCCACTAGGCATCAGATAGCTATTTTACACATTCAACAACCATGAACTTGGTTTTGTGGACACTGCTTCTTGTTTATTCACATTTTTATGTATTGTGATTGATGTCCATTCTCCATTTGTTTAAGGTCGCCTGGGTTATGTGATCAGGCAACAAGTTGTTAATTCTTTTATTCCTTCAGCTAAATACATTGCCATCAAGAAGATACCAACCAATTAAAGTTCATGGTACATACATTATTGCTCATTATTTCTCATTGTATTCAATAATGTGGATTTATGCTGAATGTTTAATGTATTCAGAAAACTGTAAACAGAGTGGGGTTAAGACAGATGTATAACTAAAGTGGTAAGCAGAATTGTGCATGAGCCGAGATAAACCAAGCGGTTCGGAACTCGAAGCTCGAATCGGTCTAAATAAACCCGAGTCGAGCCAAGAGCGGGCTTCCAGGCTCATTAGTTTGATTTGGCTACGTCATTACTACTATACAAAGGAAAATACTTTTAATTATTCATCTTTGATCTACGTCATACACTCAACCTTTTTGATATCACATTAAAAATCTATATATTGCGGACTTGCAGTAAATCCAATTATTAGCTATACACTACTACTTATGTAGGATAAAGTTGAATAATATACGGTGTCTAAATAAACTTGCGTGGCCAATCTTGCAATAATGGCAGTGAGCTGGAGATCTCAACATCACTTTGACAATTCAGCTTTGAATGATTCACTATCATTCTATTAAGGATAAGGTGAATTGAAAAGAACCCTCTCTAGTCTCCACAAGAAGGAGCGTGACCTGTTTGTTCTCCTTGTCTCAACCAGCTTGGCTCCACTTCTCCATCTTCAATTTCAGCCTACACCTAATAATGTAGACATCAGATATACTCTATAATTGTGAAAATAAGCATAAATAAAGATGTCACATAATTTGAGGCGTACAATGATGATGTGAATTAAATAAGAATTAATAAGGTATCGCGGGGAATTCTTGAATTTTATTACATTTCTTGATTTTTTATGTAAAATGATTAAAATAGAATTAAGAAATTTATTATGTAAAATTCACGTGAATTTTTAACATTCTTGATTTTATGTAAAATTAAATAAATTAAGTATAAATGAGATTCATGAATTTGATCATTTAAATGATTTTTATGTAAATGATTAAATGGAATTAAGAAAATTATCATTGAGTTACATGAATTTGATCATTTCTCAATTTTTATGTAAATGATTAAATGAAATTAAGAAATTATAAATGGAAATTCTGTGGTGCACATATTTCTTGATTTTGATGTAAAGGTAAAAATATAATTAAAAAGTTATAATAGAAATTTAAATTTTAGCATTTATTCAATTTTGTAAAAGGAAGCTAAACGAAATTAAAGAAGGTATGTGAGAGTAAAATGGATTTTTATGTAAAAAGGATTAAATGTAATGCAAATTAATAAATGGGAGTTACGTGAATTTTATCGTATCTTTTAATTTTGTGAAATGATTTAAATCTAATTAAAGAAAGTATCATGAGAGTTACATTTACTTTTTATCATTATTTAATTTTTAATGTGAATTAAATATTGAAGAAACGTATGAATATGAACATCGGCGTATCGATATTTTCTTCTAGAAAGCGAATCTTTTAAATATTTTAATAAAATAATAAATAAAATAATATACTTACTACTGATAAAAATCATAAAATTCACGTGCGGTAAATGCGTAGTATCATCGAAGTCACGTCAATTTTATAATTTCTTTAATTTTTATGTAAACCAAAATCTCAGTACGTATGAATATAGAATATTCGAGCATGAAAATAAAAAAATTATGTTGTAACTTTAATTTAAGTTTGAGCAATCATGTTTTGATTATATATCATTAGAACAAAAATATGACTAAATATATTTTTATAATATAATACATCATTACAAGTTCGGTTTGAATACGATGCGATTGAAATATAATAATATATATGTGTTACTTAATTATAGTACAACTCTACGTTATAATCTTTAAAAGTTAAACATTCTGTTATTATTTTATTTAATTACAAAAAATTAATGATAATTAAATAATTAAAATTAATAATTATATTTATGTATTTACATCATTGTTATTATAACTCATTAAAATCATGAGAGAGTTCATTAGTCTGGGTATTCCATGGTTGGGATTCTACGTATTATTTGTTAATGACCAAAGATTATTTTATAATGGGCGTTCTGATTTCGGCCAACTGAGAGAATGATATAAGCTTTATTACGTTTTCTTTGGGATGATTTTGTTCACGTATTGTTGGGCTGTTGTGGCTTCATAATAGTGTTATGTTGAGTAAGAAGCCTTTGAAAAGGCAGATGATATTTCACATAGATTTAACTCTTGAGTATATTTTCCAATAGTAATAATTTTAGGTAATTTCTCAAATCTGAAAATTAATACATTTTTTGGATTGATTCCTTTATTTTTTTGGTTAGTTAGCGATGGAATTACATATATATCGTAGGTTATCGTTACATTAGAGCGTTTAAAATAAACAAAAGCCAGATTATAATTTGATGTTTTATATTCCCAATTAATTTATTATCTTTAATAAGATTTTAACATTTATATTATTGTAGGTAATTGTTATATATAAATATTTTCGTTGAAGTATTACTTATTGCGTAATATTTTTAGTTAATCATCCATGTTCAATGTTCAAAAACCATTTGAGAATTTAGATAGTTTTGGATGTCAATTATTCTGTATATTGAAATTTAAAACAACCTTCAACGATTTACCCTATAAAAAAACTCACCTACCATACCCATAGTTTCATATTTATTTGTTACAATTTTTATGGTTTATTTATTGACCGGAGATTTTCGCAAATTGATGATCAAACTGACAACTTGTAAGTTGTACCAACAGGAATCTATTAATGGACAACTTGTTGCAGCACTACAAGATAGAAGCTTCTCTAAAGAAAATGAAGAGGGCCTACAACCAGTAGCTCCATTAAAAAAATAAAGCAGCAGCCCTGTTTGACTATTATTATTTTGCTTGACAATATGATAACTTGGTCTTATCTTGCTAATTAATTTAACAAAATTCCCCACATTTCAACCGCTATAAATACATTCAACTGCTATAAATACATTCATATTTCCTCAAACATCATCATCAAAACACAAAAATATTTCAAACAAATATGTCTTCATCAAACACATTATTGTCATCATTAGCCTTTCTCTTACTCTTAATCCAAACTCTTGTTTCAATCTCCCATGCAACAGTCCCTGCTTCCGCCACCTTCAAATACGTAAACGAAGGCGATTTCGGAGATTACATTGTCGAATACGATGCAAATTATCGTACTCTAGACACATTTACATACCCATTCCAACTTTGTTTCTACAACACCACCCCAAACACTTACTACTTAGGCCTCCGTGTAGGAACGGTCCGCTCAACGTCCCTAATGCGTTGGGTTTATGACTTCAATCGTGGCAATCCCGTCCATGAAAAAGCCACCTTCTCTTTAGGCACCGATGGCAACTTGGTACTAGCGGATGCCGATGGTCGTGTTGCATGGCAGAGTGGAACTGCCAATAAAGGCGTCGTAGGGTTCCAATTAATGTCAACTGGCAATATGGTACTCTACGACGCCAAAGGGCAGTTTCTTTGGCAGAGTTTTGATCGCCCCACAGATACTATTCTTGTAGGTCAATCTCTTCGCCCTGGATCCAAGCTAGTAAGCCGAACATCTCCACAACAGAACACGAACGGCCCGTACAGTTTTGTTCTGGAAAATACAAGATTTGCTATGTATTATCAACCTAAGACTTCTCCAAAGCCACAACTATACTATGAATCCTCTAGTCGGTTACAATACGGAAATGGAAGCTTGGAATCCATGACATTAAATGTCAACTCTGATAACGAAATCATGTTGGATTTCAAGGTTGCCAAGTCGACAAATGTAGTTGGTCTCTTTCTTGGAAAGCAACTAAGGTACAATGCTACTATAACATATCTTCGTTTGGGAATTGATGGTACCCTCAAAGCATTTACTTATGATCAAGAAGCTGATATTCAAGCATGGTCTGAGACATTTGATCTTTTTATCAATTTCGATGTTGGGACATGTCAACTTCCTGAAAAGTGTGGGAAATTTGGGTTATGTGACAAAGGGCAATGTGTTGCTTGTCCATCACCAAATGGATTACTTGGATGGAGTGAGAAATGCAAACCACCTAAATTGACTTCTTCGTCTTGTGATGCTAAGAAAGTAAAATATTACAAGATTGTTGGAGTTGACCATTTTGTTACAAAGTATACAAAAGGAGATGGACCAATGAAGGAAGGTGACTGTTCCAAGAAATGCACGTTGGATTGCAAGTGTGCGGGCTATTTCTATCAACAGGATAAGTCTATGTGTTGGATTGCTTATGATTTGATGACCCTGACTAAAGTTGCGGACAAGAAGCATCTCGGATATATTAAGATTTGAATTTTTGGTTTATTGTAACTTTGATATTTGTTATTTATTCCTTTCTTATGTTTAACTAATAATAATGGTAGATTTAAAGTGAAGTTCTCTATTCACTTTTTGGCATCCAGTATTTGTAATCTTCTTTTTATGGGAATAAAGAAAACACATGTATGTTCAAGACACAATATACTTTATTTATCCTAAGTCAACTGATTTTCGATATTAGATCAATGAATTCATTCTTAACAATGATTGACAAACTCCTTGAAACACTTGACAGTTGACACTTGAGAATTGAGATAGGCAAATGCTAGAGATAATAGGAACTCCATGAAGCCCAAAGGCTAAGAGGTCCAGCTTGTACTAGTGAGATAAGGTATGCTTCCAGGCTCCAGCATGAAATGAGCCTAGTAGTAGTTAGACTCATCAATCATCATTCATCAATCATCATTCATCACTACTCATCAGCTTAAACTAACAGGGCAGTGGATAACTTTTTTATTGTTCTGGTTCTCGGGCTTCTAGTTAGTGCTTAAATATTATGTTGCTTGGCTGCTTAAATAATTAGCGGCACAAACCTAACAATCTCCCTTCTCTGGCCTTAGATTCTTGGCCTCTTTGCTTCAAATCGCCAGCCTTGCCAAAATCAGTAAGCAAATTGATTAGTCCTTTCTTCTGGATAAATGAGGTCGGAGAATTACTGAAGAATAATTGATGCCCTATAGTTGGAGAAGATGACAATTTCTGAAATTTTTACTTTGAATTTTATTTATCTTTACCCGTTAGATAATGGGCTCTTAAAGATAGCAATCCAAATTCAATAAATAATAACTTAAGCATCTTATGACTTAAACACTAGATCAGTCTGTTTAGATAGAATCTTTTATTGTGCTCTACGTTGGAGATATTTTCATACATGTAAGAAGTTTCGATTAAGCGATGATACGAGTTTAGTGATTAATATATATCCAACTAAAAATTTGCATAGATTACTTGATTAGTAATATGTTGCTCTTTTTAACATATAAATAATATTAGCTTAATCATGAATATGAATACCATGATATTCTAGTTGTATAACTTGATAATTAAAAAAGAGAAGAAAAATATATTTCGTTTCTTAGGAATTTATCGGAGATATAGCAGTAAAGACCATATGATGAAGATCTATGACATCACGGCGAGAATCTCCCAAGATTGTCAGCATGACTGACTGAGCAAGTCATAGGGAGTTTTCTTAGAAGCTATTTCACAAAATATTAAGCCCCATGAGCGAGGTTGGCGGGGAAAGCAGAAGGATTTTTCTCCCACCCTCTTAGTTGGTAAGGAAGGGAGGGAGAGAGAAGCTTTGTCTTCGGCTATTTCACCGAAAGGGAGAAGTGAATCTCCAAAATTGAATGGCTTGATATTTATTATAAAATTGATCTTTATATAGGCCTTAAAAATCACTCTTTTTAGAACTTTGAAGAGGTGACAAAGCTGCTTAGCTCCTCCTTAATCGACTACGAGGATGTTCGAGGAAACTTTGCATTTCTTTATTATAAAATCGAAGCGTCGTATGTGGTTAAGAAGATAATGCGAATACATTCACTTACTTTTATTTTAATTAGAACAAAGTATTTTCAGCAATTGAAATTTTCTTGCGTGTTCTTAATTAAACCCGAAAAGTTATAATTAAATTATGAATCGATTACGTTGTATGCGTGTGACCTCTTAGGATCGATTGACAAAAGTCATACACTAATAAATGTTAATCGAACATTATTTGATAGTATATTGATTATGAAATTTGTCACAATGGCTGTCATGTCACTGAGTGTTATGAAGAGTAGCCATAATATGAGCGTTAATAAATACGATCCCGAGCGTATATCTGACTTAGCGGCAAATAGGTGTCGATTATGTCTGATAATTATTTAACGAATAATATTTCAAATATCACCGTATTCAAGCGTAATAATCAAGGTAACATCACAAGTAAAAATTTATAAGCGTCTTCAAGGTATGTATACTATGAAATGTAGTTTCAATGTAATTTGAACAAGAGACATCTGTATAAGCAAAGACCACTATAATAATTTCTTCAGGATATTGACTTATCATCCGTGCCTACTGCCTATTGTAAACTAATTAATTACATTGCCGTAGTATATATATTAGCTTATTACTAGTATTTCATTTTATATATATTAACACCGTGATATTTTGCGGTTAGTAGAAAGCTAAGCTTGAAGTGTACATTTTGAAAAATAAAAATGGAATCAACTGTTAGCTTGAATTAAGGAAACCAAAGCCACCGTTGTACAAGAGTTTTGGTATGTCAGTGTTGCTTGTTTCAGGAAAAGGCCCAAAAATAAAAACTACGTATCACTGTTATCAGGAAGGACAATTGACAAAAGGAAAGCTCTGATCAACCATAAACAAGAAATTCACATCAGGCTGTACGGTTCGGAAAATATTATTGTTAAGCATTATTATCAAGATTGTCAATTTATGGTGCTAGACAATATATGGAATTATATAACTGTCGCACCTACTAATGCTTCACAATTCTCATTTAATCCCTTCGTACTTAGCAATAGTCAGTTTAATATGGTGTACAACATCAAATTCGAATATTAATGAGTTTGACTTATAGTACTAAGTATATTATTATTAAAGGGTAAATGAACAATTTTATTTAAAAAATATGATCGCGTTGGTAAGAAATCGAGCGTTAAAGGTTGAGATTGATTTAATGCTTGTATTCTTAGAAAAGTTTAGTATCATGATATTTTAGCTCATTAATATATACCTAAGATTTTAAATTGTTGTCTATTAAAGTATTGACAATTTAATAGAACAAGTGTTGTTGAATGCATTGGATCAGATTTAAACCGTCTAGAATGAGGGAACTTTTAAAGCGCAGATGGTGACGACATGCGTCTTAGCAACCAGGCCTTGAATATTTTATAAATAATAAAATGCAAGACACCCGTTTGAAGGTAATGTAAAAACTTGAATTCTTTATAGTGTTGATAAGCTGCCGAAACATCCAGAACTAAACTTAAGCGTCGAATTAGTTCTGACAGAAACCGGTGCATTAGTGCAAATCTGACAGCCTCACAGGGTTTAAATCACGGAGACAATATGGAGCAAGGCTTGACTTCACAACAACCGGAAGTAACTTGACTCGGGCGGGAGGCGAGGCGTGCGACAACTACTGAGGAACTTTGCACCGATATAATAAAGCCAAAGTTCGGTCAGAGGCCAGGGAGGCCAGTAACTTGAGGGAAAGAGCTGAGCAATGCGGCACAAAAGCCAGTTGGTGGTCAGGAAGCTCAGGCTCGAGGGCGTTACTGGGAGGCTTAGGAAAAATATGCTATCCACGTATTACGGTATTAAAACCGAAGCAATTAATCAAACCATAACCACAACTTAAAGATAACTTGGGAATTGGATTTTAGATACATATTATTAGTTGTGTGTTGAAGGATTTTCTTTACACAAAACTCATAAATACTGATTTAGAAATTCGTTCATACGAAAGTGACTTATTGTTGATAATAAACTTGAAATGCCATAAAATATGCATTTTTTCTCCATAAAAATTGTGTACAATTTATGCATTAAATATCTAACTTAACAAGAGGTAACAATGACGTGTATTATGATCACACAACCTAAATATAGAAAGTTACCCTAATAAATATGCATTAGATGTATACATTAATTGAACAATATAACTTTGATTTAAATTCTGATAAGTTGTCTACTTATTCAGCGAAGTATGCTTGGTGATGAAAAAGTCATGATGTGAGGAGGGATATCAAGAGATAATAAACGCCGAGGCGGGTAAGTAAATACCCCATATCTGGCCGCTTGAGTAGCATGACAGAGGCGCTTGTGCTGGCTGCCCAATGACAGTCACTTTGCTGGCCCCATCGAGGGGGGATCGAACATGGCCGTCACGCGTCGTATTAATAGGTGATGTCGAATACTAAGTTAAAATAGATTGAAATACTATTTGTTCTTTATATTTACTATCATATCTCCAATTGTTTTATTTGACGTTTCGTATGTCGATGTAAAGCTTTGTTATCGATTATTAACTTCATATATATTAAAAATTATAAAAAATAATATTATAAAATTATTTTCGAGCGAATCTATTGATATAAATTTTTATATTTTATTAAAATAATGAAGTAATTAGTAATAGATAGTTGAAGTTTTCGTTTCGATATACGAAAACGTCAAATAAAAAAATAGAGATAGTATTATATTTGAGTCTAAAAGACTATATTATTTTTTAGCTGAAGGACATGGTTAATTACTTTAATTTCTTTATTTGGTCCACAAGAAAAGATAACTACCCAAAAAAAAAACCCCTAGTCCCGTACTATTGTTTCCATGCAGGAGCCACCAGGTTTTACACGGAATAGAACACAATCAGTTAAATAAACTTACGCATCGTCTTGCTGAGTACCAAGCGCAATATATGGAATTGCCACTACCCCAGCAGACAACTTTATGTACCAATATAAACGCTGAGAATATTAAACACCTACTCCCTAGTGTTAATACATTTCTTACTGTTTCCATTTTTTTTATATATTAACCACAACTCCACATATATAATCATAGTTTCATTTTTAATTCATCGGCTAACTTGCTGATATTAAGACTCCATCCTCTGATCAAATTGCAATAATAGTAGTATATTTTTTAAAAATATTCGTTATACTAATGATTACTATAGTGATGACATTACGATTATAAAAATAAAAAAATACAAAAAGGCCTAGTCAATGCTCGCTAATAGTACCATTAAAGGAAGAAAATTAAGTGATTGAGAGAAGAAAAATAGCTAAAGCACTTTTAAATGGCCCCATCATTTGTCTACACCATACTGACCATAGCCCCCATGATTTGATATCTCCATCTTTAATTTTTCCTTCGCCATATTTTTTAATTTTATTTGCTTTCAACCTCCATGGCCTTCAATAATTCCTTTCCCTTCTATCAAAATACATTATATTATTTTCCCGTCTTAAAATATTAATTGCCCTCCCCCACCAAAAAAATATTATTGTCGCAAAAACATGGCAGCTGAAAATCAAGAAATGAGAGAACAATTAGGAGAGGGGATTTTAAAATCACCATCTTCATCTATTGCTAAACCTACTACTAATAATCAACAACCTATTCAGTTAAGTCGGTATGAATCGCAAAAGCGAAGAGATTGGAACACTTTTGGTCAATATTTGAAAAATCAAAGGCCTCAAGTACAATTGTCTGAGTGCAATTTCAGCCATGTACTAGATTTCCTTAGATATCTCGACCAGTTTGGGAAAACTAAGGTTCATTTCCAAGGTTGTGTCTACTTTGGACAACCTGAACCAGCTGGTCCATGTAACTGTCCACTGAGACAAGCTTGGGGAAGCTTGGATGCACTCATCGGCCGCCTTCGGGCGGCCTACGAGGAGAACGGTGGCTCACCCGAAACCAACCCTTTCGCTAGCGGTGCGATTCGGGTTTATTTAAGGGAGGTTAAGGATGCTCAAGGGAAAGCTAGAGGCATGCCTTACAAGAAAAAGAAGAAGAAAAAGAAAATTATTGAAAATGTTTCTTTCAAGGCAAATATTGGTGAAAGCTCATCATCAACCTTTCAGATGCAATAAACGTACGTATTCTACTATTTTGAGCAACTTTTTTATTTCTTTCTTCAGCGAGGAGATACAGATCATCATGGAAAATGACAAACGTACTTCGAATTTTAATTTATGCTACTACCAAATGTAAGAATTAATATTAATCTTGCATTTTTTAATATGAATCTAAGTTAGTTGATGCATCATATTCAGAGGGGTTAGTATATTATGAAATTATATTATTTATGTTCAACTTAATATATCTTGAGTAATTTATTTTGATTCTTTCATACGTACAGATCTAGATACATCACTAAAAATACTCAATTACCATTATAACTGGCTATACGTATACCGTGGAAATGATTTCAGTTTAGATGAATTTATTGTTCAATAATTTATAATGGTATATAACAAGCAAAGTAGCAAACGTTAGACTGGCAGGAGGGATGCAAGGAAGCCAGAAACCCTAATCTCGTCTAAAAGAAAATCGAGAAAGATTTTTTAAACATGGGAAGGTGAACAAATGTAGAGGCGTTCGTGTATGTTAGATTTCCTGTTTAATTTTGATATTTAATATTAGTATTGCTCAAAATAGGTTAACTTTTGTCTGATCTTTGTCCCTATTAGGATTCTGCACTATATTGTGTTTCCCATGTATGTCCACTACATTTGATTCAATAATATAATTACATTTTGGAATTATGGTTATCAGGACTAGCTAGCTATGATAATTTATATATGGTGCATGCCCTTCTAGCTATTACACTTGAATAACATGCATAATAATTCATTGGAGTTGCTTTTATAATAATGTAAGTGTATGTGTATATATGTTCCATATGTCTATGAAGTTTTCATTTTCACGCTCGTGATGTCCTTCTTTAATGTCATGATAGCATGATGAATAATACTTGGTGATCCAGCATACTTAAAAATAGCTAATGTTATGTCGAGGGTGGTATTATCTTAGTTTTCATTCGATGTAATACTTACTGAAAAATAAAATTGTCCACATATAATTACTAATCATTTCTCACATTTTATTCTTCTATGTTAAGTATAATATTACAAATGTGGCATTTTCTATTTGTTTACTAAATGTTTCCCCCAAGACTCTTATATATCTAATTTGAAATAAATGTATACTAAGTTCAGCCACAAGTTTATAATTCGGGAACTACCACTGTGTATTATACCCAATTACCCATTTTTAAAATTAGTTGTACAATTTTGTAATTTCAAGACTATTATTATTATACTAAGTGGTATTCCGAATTTGCAAGAGCATTAGCAAGTCCGTTATCCTCACAATAGACATGTTGGACTTGCCCGAATTGTAGTATAGATTGCAACCATATGCAATAATCTAAAATATGTTGCAATCGAGATCATGAATATATTTGCATAGATAACTAGGGTATCAAATAAAGCATCCATCTCAACAATTGAAGGAGTATAATTGGGATCAATGGCAACAGTGCAACACATCGTCTTTGTAGCTACTATCTCGTACGTAGAATCTCTCGATGATCTTCCTTAGCTTATTGATAAGAAATGAATATCATCATCTTGATTGGAGCAACCCATCTTAACCAGTTAACCTCCATTAACTTAAGAATGAATATGGTAGGAGAGCTTCCAAGGGTAACCCCGAACTAGTAAGGTGGAGGATCACTCGAACCGAAATCACCAAGCAAGACACTTGGATTACTAGATTCACGAAAAATAAAAAATAAAAAATAAAATAAATGGTTGTGCAACCAGTATATCCGTAGAGTTATCAATTCTATTCCTGAAATGCATAATAATTGCTACAAAAAATTAAACATAATATGGAGTATTTGATTTAGTAATAATCGTATAAAGCGAATGAATTTGAACATCAATCACGTTTAGGGATTAAATTTGATCATCTCGTTTAATTGTATCATGTTTCGACCATTTATGTTATTTAAAAATCTCGAAATCGACTCCTCGACTATTTCTGTCCATTTTTACTATCAAATTAAGATTACTGTTAATCTTGATCAATTAAATGGTATATTTCCAACGTCTATTTAAATTTTAAAAAAATTAAAAATTAAAAATAAAACCATCATCTTCCTCAAAAATGATGATAACTATTTCAAAAGAATAAGATTCAAACAATTAATATTTTGCTCCCATTGAAACACCATAGGGAACAGACAATGCACTTATTCGTATGATTTGGTAGAATAGGTGAACTTTTCACGGCAAGGTCATGAGTTCGATTCGCTACCAATACTTTTTTGATCGAGTCTATCACAGAAGACTTCTTGATTTAATAGTTTATTTGAGAGTCTATCCATCCAGTACACACTCGACGACGAGTAGCGGGTGGGCGTTACAAAAGTAGGGGCAAAACATATAACGTGTGACTGTACGAGGGGCCGGTAAAAATTGTTTCGGTTTGAGTAGTGAATCTTTTCCAGCTCCATTTCCATTGATTTGAGTGAGTAATAGTGAGCCCATAATGGAGAGAGATCCTTACAACGAAGAAAGGTTACGTGACGAAGTCATCTTCCTCCACTCCCTCTGGCACCAAGGCCCTCCGCAACCACCACTCCACCACCACCACCACTTCTTCCACCCCCTCTACCCCCCTCTCTTTAAGAAACAAAAAGCCAATAAACCCCCAACCCAAAACCCAGTTCAAATTTCCACTACTGAATGGCCATGTCCTCCTTCACCACCACCAAATTCAACTCCTTGGCCCAGTTTCAAACAGACCCAATTGCCCTCTAATGCTCATCTACAACTTTCATCCCCAAACCTACAATCTTCGGCTTCAGGGAATCGAATTCACCTCAAATTTGTTAAGGAAGTCAGAAAATATTTCAAGAACCTACAAAATGGGAGTGATGATGATGATAATGACGTGGATATGGAGATTGAGGATGATTCAGGAGATGGAGGGGTTGGTGAAAATGGGGGCTTTTTTGGGTATTTCTTGAAATTGTTTGAAGAAAATGAGGAATTGAGCACTTTTTATGAGAAGAATAATGAGGATGGGGAGTTTGGTTGCTTAGTATGTGGGGGTGTTGGGGTTATGAGGAGGTTTAAGAATTGTGTGGCTCTTGTTCAGCATACTCAGTCCATTTCCAAAACCAAGACTATGAAGGCTCATAGAGCTTTTGGGAAGGTTGTTTGTGAGGTTCTTGGTTGGGATGTAAATAAGCTCCCTTCGATTATTTCGTCCATTACTGCAAAAAAGAATGAAACTTTGAGCAAATTGGAAGAGGGTCAACCCCAAGTGCAGGTGAGCTATGTATCCTGTTGTGTTGCATGAGTTATTGACTTACATTTTTGTTGTCTGGGTTTTAGACTTTTAGTTTTCTAGTTTGATTCTTTTTTAATGTGAAAAGTTGAATACATTTTTGCAGGAAAGAGTAACTAATGAAGCTGGTGATGTGGGAAGTGGTGATAAGGAAGCTGATGGTGCTGAGAAACTGCCTGATCATTGTGAGTTGCCAGTGGTCGAGGTTAGTGAAGAAGACAAGTACATATGTAGTTTTGTTGCGTCTCGCATACTGCAATAAAATTTGGAATTTAGGATTGAATAATAAGTTTGTAATTGGTTGGTTTGTTGGAAGTTTTAGGTTTATGAATGACCTGACTCAGGACTGATAATAGTGTTGAATGCAACACATTTTAGACTCATGACTTCAATAATTAGGCTAAACGAATGTTATCCTTACTTTCTACTTTGTAATCGTGATCTTGGGTAGATTGTAAAAGATGAAAGCAGTATTGACACAAAGCTTACGGAGAATACTCCTGGTATTGTTCAAGGAAGCATAGAGGATTCACTCGTTTACCTTGAGGTGATCTTTTTTTATAATCAGCTATTGCTAATTCTTGGAATCACTGATTTCCAGATATTCTTCAGTTGATGAAATGACCTTGCCATTGAGCTAAGACTGCTTTAATACTCGCCTTTAATCAGTTTTTTTCTAATGTATCTAATAAATTGCAGGCTGGTCCAGGTAGTGAGAATGTTGGCAGGGATGTTGTTGTTAGTTCTGTTAATGAAAAGGGAAAAGAAAAGAGCTCTACTGGCGATGAGAAGTTACCTATCACTGATATATTAAATGTGGCTCAGGTTTGTTTGAATAAGCAATAGTCGTAAATAGTAATGTATATGTAGTTTGAAGAATGGTAATTAGTTGGTCTTTGAAATGTTATAACTGTTCCTATTGTAGAATCTGCAAAGTGAATCTGGCGTTGGTAGGTGTGCCGATGATCAACTCAAAGAAACTCTAGATGGAAAACAAGAAAATGCAGAAAGCGCATCTAATTGTTTGGTAAATTTGAATTTTCTGTTACTTTTGTTTACTTGCTTGAAATGAACATCGCAATTCTTATTCACTGCCCCCCTCTCCCCTCCCAAAGCTCTTTCATGCTGAACTGTATGCACATTTTTTAGCCATATGTTGTTTAAGTTCCTTAAAGAACTACGTTCCTTTACAAGATCTCCGTCTACTTGTCTTTATCACTGTGATCAAGTTCATGTTTGATGATCTGCCAAATTCTGAAGACATACCTCGACCCATTTGCACTTCTTTCTGAAATATACCTACTCATACCTGCTAAAATCTAAATGAACATATCAGAATCGTTTAATGATCTATGGTCATGTTCAAGTTTAATGGCCTGCCAAATTCTGAAGACTTGCATCGGCCACTTTATACCTTTGAATGTGCCAAGTATGAGAAATCTCAACTTAATCACTGGTTCGTATCAGATTCAAATTGAAAATGAGGATTTGCCTTTTAGCAGATTCTTGATAAGATTGAAAAGAATTTTCTTGTACTCCTTTATCTTTTCTACTAATTGTTGCATGCAGATGTACCCTGATGCTAGCTTTATTTGAGTGCAGGAACCTCGTAAAGAAGAAGGAAATGGTGAAAACGAATCAGAAGACCAGAAGAGGAGTGATTCTATTGTAGATCGAATCTTGATGCATCTATGAATCTTATCAACATGGTTGTTCCTACGGTTGCAATGTATAGAATTAGGAAAATGTATAGAAAGCATTGATAAACGAAAGTGTCCGTAAAGGTACCCTTGAATCCCGTTTTGGTTTGACCTTGCTGTTGCTGGGACCAACAAGGCTGCCTCTAGCAGCACAGGTATTATGGATTTTGGATAGATTCTGACTTGATGTAATTTCTTGCAGTTGACAAACGAGAAGCCCCAAATCATTGAGGAGTATGAATCTGGGAAGGCAATACCAAATCAACAAATCATTTCTAAACTTGAAAGGGCCCTTGGCGTCAAGTTGCGTGGAAACAAATAAAGCTTGTTATCTGTTATAATGACTCGTGTGTCAATCTCACCAAATATTGCTAATAATGTTACTACTTCAATGTGGCCTTTCAAAATGTTGTTCAATTTACATACAATATGCAACTCACTTCATATGTGGTGACATGGCGGAGGTGATGATGAGATGTGGTGACGGTGGAGATTGAAAACTTGTGCCATTTTTGGAACGAGGCAAATGGAGGGAATGGGAGTGAAAATGGGTGAACTTAGGAAGTTTAATTAGTCAAAGCTTAACTAGAGAGTATAACTTACCTTTAAATTTTCAAGATTTTATATCGTTTCTATATTGTTTTCGAAACGTTTTTTATCTTTACCATTCTGAAACTATATTCGAAAATGAAATTTTAAACCATGAATATAACATATCAACATCAAAATATACAAGGTAGATAAACATAAACACAATAACTAAAATAATTGTTTGAGAACAGGGACTACATCATTCACAGGCCAACTTTGTACCAAAGCTGGTCAAGCAAATTGCAAATGCCTGGAAAGCTGATAGAGGCTGCCTAAAGTCCATGGTGAAAAGATCATCGCCAACTTTTCCAAATTGTAGGAGGACAGTCTCTTCATCTCCTATTCCACCAGGCTGACTTTGATCCATTGTCGCAACCAATTGAAAGTTTTTCACAGAGGCAACAGTGACCCTACCGTGGAAATTCAAGCACCAACACTGCAAATGTTCATGCCATCTTGGTGCTTTATTTTTCAACACAGTTAGACTTGAAGCATTTAAATCTGCTGCCTTCATTTTCTCATCATCTGACTTTTCAACCAGGGATTCAGTTGACCATGGGCATTTAAGTGAGCATACCATTCTTCTGGGACCTCTGGACTTTAACAGGTTGAATTTATATGACACTTGTCCAACTTCATAGTTACCAGCTCCAACTTGGGGACATATTTGCTTACTGGCAAACCGACGGCTACCTCTATTGCATGATGGTTTAGCTCCACTATATGGTGGTTCACCATCATAAACGGTGAAATTTGTGCCAAGGAAATCCGACCTACAAATGTTTTGATAGACAACAAAATCAATTTATTAGTATTATTTTTCTCAACAGACATCCAAGAGAACTCTCTTTCGAGACATCCAGAGTGAGCTCTTTTGGCCTTTGAGACATCCAAAAGTACATACAACATATAATCTAAACATAAAATATGTTGCAAGTCTATACGTATTGTTAAATACTGTGTGTGTTAAGAGAAGAAACAGATACCGATGTATGACCTTGATTGATACTTCATTTTCTCTTAGAAAGATAGGATATGTACCTTAGTTTTCCAACATAGGCATTGCTTCCCTGGGAAATATCATCTGCATCAATGGATATTATATATTCACTATGAGCACTGTATCTGTATCTTCTTGCTGCAAGAAGAAACTTCCCCTTGTCTGTGAAAGCTGCCAAAATAAAGCAGTGACAACAATTTTCATGATGCTTCTATGCCAACAATGAATAAGATGCCAAGAATATAAGGTGTCTATTAAAGCAAATGGATGGACTCGAAACTTCCGCATGTTGTGTACATGCATATAACATTAGACCCATATTGGTAGTCTGGAACCTTCTTGTCGCACATGGAACACTACCTGTAGCCTAGAATCTCATTGTAGTTATGCAATTCTAAAGATTAGAAAAGGCCCTGATTCTGTTACAGAAATTTCAGGATTTTAATCTACTACAGCAACTTAATGAATTGAATATGTCCATGTGTAACTATCTAACATATGAGACCTGAAAAATCCAAGTAGAGCGCATGGAAGAATAAAATTTGATTGGGGTCTTATCAAAGTTTCAGAGAAACTAAGAAAGCTGTAATAAAACAGAGAATTAAACAGCAGAGCTCAAGATAGACAGAATGCACATTATTCTGCAATATTTGGATTCCTCTAGGTATAGATAGGCTTTTTAGCTAGCAGTAGACAGACAGACAGTAGTCATCTTCCATTAAGTAACTGGGATGTTATTTAACTTAAGAATGAACTTACCTGGTGAAAGAGCAAGGTAAAGATAAAATTTAGCATTTCTCTTATCCCGCTTTATAAGACATTGAATTGGAACGTCTCGAGGCCCTGGCTGCAGCACATACATGGTAGAAAATTTTATCAGTATCAAAACAGACTAGTTGTTTCACAGTAAAAATTGATCAACTTTACCACAGGCAGAATCATCACAATTTCATCCCACATTAAGAACATATATCGTCCAACACTCCAAACCCAATTGCTCTGGCAGTGGCTAGTTCATTGCTAGTGCTAGAATCAATGGATGGAATACACATTATCTCCATCACTAGACTCCAAATATTATTGTTCAACAATATCTTGTAAAACCAGTAAAGTGGGTGCTACTCTTTCTACCCTTTGAACCAAAACCGAAACCGCAATCCCACTAATCCAGTGTTATCGCTACACTAAATATCGAAACAACAATTCTTACAACCAACATAAAATAAAATTTTAGACCTTTTGTTTTATCTCCTTTCTGTCTGAAAGAACAACATTTCTCACAAATGAAGACTAAATCCCTCAAAGTTACGATCTTTCTACCATCTTCTTCTTAGTAAACCATTCTCTATATCAACCAGCCTATACATTTCTTACAAATCCACATTAAATCCCTCAAAGCCGTGATCTTTTCACCATCTTCTCCTTTAATCAAACAAATAATCATTTCAAACCAAATCGGAAAAACAACAAATACCCAAATCTCAATTTTGAAAAAGAATAACTAAACCTGCCTAAGTGAAGATGGGAATTTAAGTTTGCTCAAACTCTGCCGATCTTAATTGACAGAAGCACATAACTTCGATTGAAATGAAAATGAGCATCTTAACACTAAATCAGCTTATAAATCCATTCTTTTTCCATAATCCAAAACTGGACAATAACTAACCCTGCTTAAGTGAAAGTGGGAAGTCAAGGTAATGAAAATGAACCTGCTTAAGGCAAGAAGGGAAGGTAATCTTCCCCCCTTGATTGGTTCGGTTGAGCACATCCTTGGTAACCTCCCTCCACCTCCTACAAACGCATCCACAAGCCACCACGTCACGCCGCGTGGGCCACCTATCCTCACGCGCCTCCACAATCTTAATTATCTCACCCAATAACTCAGGCAACATACTCGACCACACGTCAGCATCGCCACCACTTTCTTGGGGTAGTATTGCAATTTCGGGAAGAGCGAAGGATCTGCTTGCAATTCTTCGGGACAGAAATGAACGACGGGACGACATCGTTTTCAGATGATACTTCATTGTTTTTCGTGTGGACTTGACCTTTTTATTTTCATGTCATTTTGTACACAATTACGGGCCATACCAGTCCCCGTTAAAATAAATACATTTTACTTTGTATATACTTTAATAAGGAATTTTAAATTCAAAATGTCCACCGCCCATTCATTTTTTATTACTATTACATCATAATAATTTTGTTTAATATCTTATTTATCCTCTAAGTTGTCTGGCAGTGAAGCGTTAAACTTCTTTGTGATTTTTTTATTTTGTGCAGCGGCGGCCAGTATTGATGCTTTTGTAAGCTTGACCATTCGAGCGATTTATTCTGATATCAATCGGTATGGTGGCCGGATTCGAAAATACTCTTTTACAGTGCTTTGTTATCCATAAATAGGACCAAAGTGGTTTTTCGTAATCAATATTTTCGAAAGCTTTGATAGTCCATAATCAAAGTGAAATATATTAAAATGTTAGTATTTGATATATCAAAATTTAAAATTAGATAATATGGAGAAAGTAATATATTTGATAAGTGTGAATTTATATAGAACATAGAAGTTTGAAATTTTCTCATTCCCAATCAATGGCTTTATGTAGGGTGGATCCCACTTGAGTATGTTCTTGGAGTCAAGGATTTTCCCATACAAAGACAATAGTTGGTAGAACTGATCTTTCATGATAAATTTTGTTAATTAATTTCTACAGTAGAAGTTGAAATGGTCGTTTCTGCTATAAATGATAGAAAATTGATACATTTGAGGTGATAAAACATATCAAAACGGTAACACCAGGTGATAAAATATAATGAATGATAGTTTTGTGAAAAGAATGTAACATTATTGTCTTAATGTGTTTGGAGTGCAACCCTAAATATATAACTAAAAATAGTATTAGCTGAGGGACATGGTTTGTGGTTGAGAGTTTTTGGATTAAGTGTTGTCAAGTTTAGAATCATGAGGAATAATGTTCCGTCTGAAGTTCTGATAGTGGCTTGAGGAGGAACCGAATGCCGAATTTGAGATATATTAAGATTCATTCACACCCATTTAAGTAATAATGTAAGGGTTTATAGCGTGGACTGCCACAGGAAATGATCGTTTGTGAATTGATATACAGCTGGTGGCTTTGAAAGAGAAAGAGATGGTTTCTTGTAGTCGTCGACACGAATCCAACCACCCAACACCTATCTTTTCCTTTTTTGTTTATAAGGTCCACCCAACATCTATCAAATATACAAGGACTATGTCTTTGATTTACAGCCTTTATTTTATTTGATTGATTGCTAAGGCCTGAGTGTGAAGAAAAATGCTAAAATGAATCTGACTATGTGACATTATTATCACAAAGTGTAGGTCTTACGCTTATAATTTTGATTGATGGATTTGTGTAAACAAGTCAATAATTTGATGTGATAATTATAATTTATAAATATCTAAATGACGGTCCAGCTATATTGAACTTAGGCTTTGATGGAGAAGAAGACATCGATGGGGCTGAAAATAGCGATGATTCACCCGGATCTGGGAATTGGTAATGGTTGATATTGAATATGAAAATGAAATTGTAGGTTAATAAATGTAAATGATTGATAATTGAGCAGGTGGAGCGGAAAGGTTAATTGTAGATGCAGCAGTACAACTCGCATCCCGTGGGCATTCAGTTCGTGTTTTCACATCACATCACGATAAAAACAGATGCTTTGAGGAAACAGTTAGCGGTGAGAATGAGTATGAGCGTTCAAGTTGTTCAACAATGGATATTCACACTCGTATTTTTTTATTTGCAGGTGTCTTTCCAGTTACGGTATATGGTGATTTCCTCCCCCGCCATCTATTCTATCGTTTCCATGCTGTGTGTGCATATATACGTTGCATATTTCTTTCTCTTTGCATCCTTTTCTTTTGGCCATCCTTCGACGTCGTACTTGCTGATCAAGTCTCTGTTGTCATTCCACTCCTCAAGTTGAGCAAGTCTACAAAGGTATTTCCATTTTTCTTTCTCTTTCTTTGCTCATAATGCGTGTGGCGTTTATGTTTTTTTTTTAATCATATTCCAGGTTGTATTTTATTGCCATTTTCCAGACCTCTTGCTGGCTCAACATACATCCATTCTTAGAAGGATTTATAGGAAACCTATAGATTTCTTAGAAGAAATCACAACTGGTAAATATTTGCATCTTCAATTTTCAATCCCATCATTTCATCTGCTTCTTTTTTCCAAAATAATTTGTAAGTGGATATTGGGTAATTTGTAGGAATGGCTCATCTAATTCTAGTTAACAGCAAATTTACTGCATCTACCTTTGCAAAGACTTTCAAGCGTCTTCATGCTCGTGGTATTAGACCAGCTGTTCTCTACCCTGCAGTCAACTTGGATCAGTTTACCAAACCTAATGCAACTAAGTAAGAAGCCGTATAGAAACTGTGGATTTGTTCCTTTCCTTCTGCCTTTCTCTCCACTTTCTTTCGTTTACAGTTTCACACTAACAACCAATGTCTTCTTTTGCCCTTCCTTCCAAGTTGAATTTTCTATCCATCAATAGATTTGAAAGGAAAAAGAACATATCGTTGGCAATATCCGCATTTTCCATGCTTCATAATACAGGAAATGTTCTTCATGGTTCTAACTTGGCTGACACTTCCCTAACAATTGCAGGCAAGTTTACCTATTTCAAATGGACTGCTATTATTTGAACATGTTGCATGTATATTAGCTGCTTATATGTTTTACATTTATTATATACGATATACCTGCTCCTGGTAATTGGATATGCATGTAGAATGACTTACAACGCAAACTTATGACTTTAAATATAAATGAGACCTGTGACTGAACTTATGACTTTAAATATAAATGAGACCTGTGAATGAACACTACTCGTACCTTATGTATAAGTTCTCTCTGGATCCTATTTTCAACCAGATGCACACTTGTCATTGTGTTGGAGTTTTTTCTTCTTCTATTCTAAAATATGTAATTGGGTTGTAGCTTATTTTCCTTTGTAATGTATGCAAAACAAAACATATATACTCTATCAGTTGGTTTTTGTTCTCTCTTACTTATTGCAGGTGGTTTCGATAAGCGTTTAAAAGAGAATGTTGAGTATTTAGAAGAGCTAAAGAGCTTGGCTGACAGGGAGGGTGTGACCAATCGTATCAGATTCATCACATCTTGTCCAACTGCTGAAAGAGATGCACTTCTTTCCGAATGCCTATGTGTTCTTTATACACCACAGGTAAAGCACAATGCAATATTACTTTCAAATGAATTGGCTGAGAGGAGGAAACCTCATGAAATACTGCATGGTTTATCTAGGATGAACATTTTGGCATAGTTCCCTTGGAGGCAATGGCAGCCCATAAACCTGTAATTGCATGCAACAGCGGTGGCCCGGTTGAGACCGTAAAGGATGGCGAAACAGGGTTCCTCTGTGACCCCAATCCACAAAATTTCTCTTTAGCTATGGCGAAATTTGTTCAAGATCCTCAATTGGCAGAAAAAATGGGCACAGATGCTCGACAACATGTGGAAGAACTATTCTCAACCGAGATATTTGGCCGGCATCTCAATAGATATGTTGTTCATATTGCAAGATCAAAGATAGAATAACAGTGGAGGCTAGAACGGCCTGTGAACCTTCTACACAGTCTAATTGGTAGATTTATAAAGTTTTTGTCATCTAAGGTGGCAAAGTATGGAATTGATTATAATTGAAATGTATTGTTCCATTGAAGCTTATTGCCATTACAATTGAAAACTGCCTTTCTATGGCTCATGCCTAAAGATCCTCCTCTTGTGTCCTGTTATTTTATTATGTTTGAAACCTTGAACCATTATAGAACTTCTTTTGTAGCTTCACAATATTTCCTCATAAGGTACTCAACTTTTCTTTTTCTATCCCTCCCCCAAAGAAACAGACACGAGCTTCCAAGCCTCCACCAAAGGAACTTCTTTTTAAGTAGTTTTTAGTCTCATCTGTAGCTTTCAATCTTGCACAACAATTAAGATAATTGACCAAGTCTATAATTTGCGTACGAAGAGGGAATATATTTAACCAAAAACAATCTGCTAGCTATATATAGTAGTAATAGAAATACTTATTGATTCTCAGCAGAATAACCCAAAAGAATAATAGAGAATAATCTGAAAGCAATCACCACCAATACCATTTTTGCAAGTGACTTTTCACTCTTCACTCTTGGCTGTCTCTTCAAGTACACTGTAAAGTTGCATTTATGGAAAATTCTGAAGAATCATCATCATCATTAGAAGTTTCTTTACTTGGTAGCACACATGTCCAAATTGTCTCAAAAACGTTGTCCGATAGGCTTCTAGGAAAATACTTCGACGCTTCAGAGTTCGACTTTAACTATGAGGAGAGTAGCTTATGGTCTCCTTTGATTCCAAGAAAAGTGGTTTTCTTGAAGTCACCTGCTATGTTTTATAAGGATAATGAATTGCTTTCAAAAGTATTGAAGGATCTGAAGAAGGTACAATTGTTCGGCAGCTGCATGTCTTGTTTAAAGGTAGGGAGTTCTTCACATTAATTTTTTTTGGCTCGATTCCCCTTCATCTAGGGGCAGTCAAACCAGGACCTACGACTATTTACAAGCCTCGTTCATCGTTGAATTGTTTAATATCCATGGAGCATTGGAGCTGAAGGTGATACTAACTTGGTCCTCCTTTTGCAGAGATGTTGGTGTGCTTCAAAATGAAGTTACCAGCAGATAGTATTGGCTTCAAAAGAAGTTATTATCTTGGTTATGATTTATGAAGTATGAATAGAGGATGCAACATTGTATTACGTATTCTTCAATGTCAAGGTTTGGATTTAGCCTTGTATTGTAACACCGAATGGTAGCTCATTATTACTTTGCAATCATCTTGTTCTATATGCATCATCATCTTACCTCTGCTCAGTCTGCTGTTAGATTCACCAGATATATTGCATGCTTTAGTATATGGAATTTTTTCAATTTCCTATCAATTTATTTTGATTGCATGCAGAATATATATATATTTTTTAAATAAAATAATGTCTTTTCAGTTAATGAACAAATAATGCTTACCCTCTATTGTGAAAAAAAGTTTAGACGAATTGTAATGATCATATTTATTTTTGGGAAGAGATTAATCACATTAAGCTAGAAGTGTCAACGGCGCCGTCTCGATAGTATATCGTTTTAAATACCCACACGATATGATATTATAAAATAAGTATCAACACCTAATTATTTAAATTCAATGCCTATCCACTGTCATATACTACTGAAAGATGAATTAAAGTTTTACAAGGTGGATGGTAAAATAGTTGAAGAAGGACTAAATTGGTGACGTATGCATGCTTGAAAAAACAAGAAGGTAAGAACAAATTTGATCACATACTTCAAGAAATTTTGAATGTGGTATAACGACCCTTCAAAAGACAAACCCACATATCTATCTGCTTTTCTCCTTTTCCCTCTATCTGTTCAAGGATTCCCACATTCAAATCTTCAAAACATTCTATAAGCTCAGCATAACTAGAAACAACAGTAGAGAAACAAAACGAATGTACTTGGAAATTTGGAATCTTGATAGCTGTTGCATGCAATTGGCAGACTTCACCATCCAGCTTACCAACTAAAAACTCTCAAGTAATAATAATAAAAAAAACAGTTCATTGCATTCAATGAATAATATTTTGATATATGAGTTAACCACAAGGATTAGCCTATTGACCACTTTGTATTGTCCCGAGTTGAATGTTCTGCGAGACGAATAGAATTTAAAAAATAAAAAATAAAATATTGATCAATGAGCTTCGGATAGATAGTACAAGTTGAGTGCATTACAAAAAGGTCACAGTTGAAGACTTCTACTTGTAACCAAGAGTTCAAACAAAAATTTATACTGTTAAAAGTAAAAAAGATGAGCATTCATACAAAGAAATCCTCTCGGGCTTCTCTAATTGGAGCATTCTCATTGCTTTTACCTAACGAACTTACATGCTTGAATTCTAAAACTCTAGCTTTCGCCTGATATTTTGTTCAAGTGCTACAAGCACCAGCCATCATCTCTTCAAGAGAAGATGCCTTGTTAGAATCCGAAGAAGCCTAGTTCGCTAGCCTTCTCCTTCTCAAAGGTCTCAAAGTACTGATAAATGATGGTAACAGCAAGCAAAATCCCAGTCCCAGAACCAATTGCCCCCATGAGATCTGCCAAAACTGTCAGCGCGCCAATACACATTCCCCCGAATGCTGCTGCAGTGGGTATGTAACGGTTCAGCTCCTTCTGTAGATTAGATTCCCTATGACCAGGCATCACCATTTGTTGTTCCTAAAGTAGAATATTGGAGTAATTAGATACTTGAAAATGATATTTGTCAGTTGAAATAATTAAAGCTCAAATCAAATCAAGTTGAGGGAGAAAAAATAAGAACAGTGCCAGATACAAAGTTCCAGCTTTCCTAACATAGACCCGTAAAAAATAAAACAAAAACTGTGGACATGAAGGAAGACAAAACCTTAGCTATTGTAGGAACAGCTAAAATCAGCCAACCCTAAGAGCAAGGATTTAAACTTAAACATGTGCACTTAAATGTAATAACTACGAGGGCTTAAAACCGGAACTACAATAACTTGAAAAGAAAAGCTTGCACACAAAAGTATACCTTAAGCTGCTTAGCAACGTCTCTAGCTGAAGACCCTGAAACTTCAATCCATGTTTTTGAAAACAGGGCACATGCTGACAGCATAAAGACTATGTAAAATAGTGCATGGAAAGGATGAGCCACAACATCTGCCAAACTGTAAAACAGATAACGAAATTAAACAAATCAGCAATTGATAAGCCATATTTGACACAACAAGGTTGCAAAGGCAAAATGTAAATGATGCTAGGGCAGGACTTATGTTACCAAGGAAATTTCCTAGTGATCATTACTAAATAGATGACAGCCATTGGATCATCTTTTTTTAAAAACTAATTTAGATATAACAGTTATTGGGGAGGGGAGGTAACAGTGATTCTTTTTAATTGGGTGTAAACTGAAAACTACTTTTGTGCACTGCATAGTAACAACTACTAAACAAAAGCTTACTGTCAAAAATCGGACACTGAATGCTAATTTGTACCTTGATGGAGCAGTGATATAATAAGCAATACCACCAACAGGGATTGATTGACCGGAATATTCAGATTCCTTCCATATGCCCAAAAGGTTCACAATGAAATTTCCGCCATATTTCTTGTAGAGTAACTGGGAAATAGAAGCAGACATTAGATGTCTATACACATCAAGAGATGAAAAAAATACCTTTTTAGGACAAACATGCTGTAACTGGGAAATAAAGTAAAGGTTTGAAACAAGGGCAGATTGTAAAATAATAGGCATGTTGGATGTGTAGAACAATTTAATTGGATATGATCCCTGCTGACCACGAGCATTCTTTGATCTCACAGGCAGAACCACACGGAACCCTTGGAAGTAGATGACAATAAGGAAGACCAAAACAGTGGCAAGCAAATTTGTGATGTTTGGGAGATTCTGCCGGTAAAATGCCTCTCGCAGAGCCCGAACCTTGTCTGTTCGAGTTATTAGCAAGTGGAATAAAGCGATCACAGCACCTTCAAATTCAGCTCCACGGCCGCTATTGATTGTGGTTGGGCTAAATGCTTTCCAGATAATGTTCTCACTGATAAATATTATAAAAATCACATCGATATCAACATTAGATACAGACAATGTTCTTACTTCTCAGTTCAATATCAATACTACATACAAATATTGTTCTCACTGATAAATATCACAACACTTCAATATCAATATTACATATTAGGCAATGAAAGAGCATGAAAACTTACCAAATGTTAGTTGCAATGAAGAGTGAAATACCAGAGCCCAACCCATATCCTTTCTGAAGAAGCTCATCCAAGCAGATGACAATTATACCAGCAAAGCAAAGTTGGATGATGATAAGTATTGCATTTCCAACTCCAAGTTGGCCGACACTTCCATACATCCCTGACAAAACATAAGCAACTGCCTCACCAACAGCAATCAAAATGCCCAATAACTTCTGAGCACCATTTCTGAATAAAGAAGGATCAGCATTATGACATTAACAAATAATAACATTCAAGAAAAATCCACCGGCAATGAAATAACTCAAGAAAAAATTGATTCTAAATATATTTTGCTTCTAGCATAAAATTTTCACGGAACAGGGATTTCGAAATTCAGTTTGGTCCTACTAGCTCATAAATATTATACACAATCTTAACAATGCCAAAGAAACATTTAGATGGTTCCAAGAAACCATCTGAGTTACTTACAACAAGGCTCTATCCTCTCGTACATTGTTGTCAACTTCTATGATTTTGGACCCTGCCAACAGTTGCATGACCAAGCCTGATGTCACAATAGGCGTGATACCAAGCTCCATGACAGTTCCTCTATTAGAGGCAAGAATGACGCGCATCCAGTAAAATGGATCAGCACCAGTTGTAGAGTGTATGCCATACAGAGGAAGCTGACTGCAAACCAGGAAAATGAAGAGCGAGATCACTGTGTAAATAACCTTCTCTCTGAATGGGATTTTCCTATCAGCACTCTGAACTTCCGGCAGAAAAGCAAGAAAGGGCCGAACCAGATGCAATACTCGGAATCCACCTCCCATCTTTCTGATTTATTCAACCAATTCCACCTGCACATATGACAATACGCCATAAGGAAATAATCCTCAGGAGAAACAAAAACAACACTCTTTCACAAAATAACCGTAGTTTCACTAACAAATTTATGCCATCCATTATGAACGAAGACTTGTTCGAAAGGTAAATACTTTCACGAAGTTATGCCAGCCATATATCCAATTTATATCAAATAACATCCCTTGAGATGAAATACCTATCAATATAAGCGAAAGCATACATCTTTAACCAATTATGGAGATCATACATCACAAATCTTAAGGTTAAAGCGAGCCAACATATCATCCTTATACACAAGCTTCACAATATTATTAAACAAACATATTTTTTTAATGTATTTTACTATTAACATGGTGATTTTGATTCAAACGAAAGTTACGATGTGTCAATTAAGATTACCATGTTTGTTAATTTGACAACATAATCCGAAAAATCCAATCTTGCAATCATAGTTGTAACTACAAACCGGATAATTGTAACAATTAATCGGATAATTATAATAAAAGAATAAGCATATGAATCTACCGGATGGAGATATAAATCTGACTAATATTTCATATCAATGAAAACCTATATTTGAATATTTCAATACCAATTAACCAATAGATGAATCAAAAATCGAACAATAAAACAAACAATTGATTGGTAATAATTGAGATCTGGGATAATTAAAATTGAATAAGGCTTAGTTAATAAACATGCAAATTGAGACAATAGAAATTGAAGGAGCTGAAAAAGGTTCTTACAAGGTGTGTTTGAGGATCTAAAGAGAATTGTTTTGTGTACGATCAGGAAAAACTATCAGGCTATTACACAAACACCTCTACATATCCGCAGACCGCTCAATAGTCTTATGCCACGTATACTCCTTATTCGAGACTAAAAACTAAAAACAAGTGTTCAAGACTCGGAATGTCATCAGCCAGGGTGCGTCGGGCCGGTTCTACAGGATTTTGAGGCCGAAAAATCATAGCCAGGACCCCAGTTTTTTGTAAAGTGTAAAAATCAGAGTCAGGTTCTCAAAATTAGGATTCTGCCAGTTATGGCGCAGCAACATAAACTAAAAAAAACCCCCTAAAACGACTAAAATAAACAAATTATCTACCAGATCTCACAACAATAATAATAATAACAATCTAACATCAATTATTAAACAACACCTCAAAAACCAATTTCACAATAACTAACAATAAACCTTAAAAATAATTAACAAATGGGGGTTGAAATGTTCACTCTCTCATAAATGGGCTATGGGCTGCCTCAAGCTATTACCGTGATTTTGTTGTGAGATCTGGTAAATGGGCTTGAGTTTGATGAATCATGGTTTTCACTCTCTCATAAATGGGCTTGAGTTTGATGAATTTTATATTTTATTTTTTTAAAAAAATTAATTAATTGAGCAGATTAAGATTAAGGCCAGATAGCAGAATCCGGTCAGATTTAAAGGAATAGATGCGCTTAGGATCCGTCAGGTTCGGAATCATCGATTTAATCTTAGGTCGTCCGGGTCGATTTTATCAAATCGGTCGGGCCGGGGCCGATCGGACGGATAAAAATCAGTCAACCGAAGCCTATCATCGACGAGTTGTCGGGTCTTGTTTTTGGACTAATAAATAGTGACGCGTACCCAATCAATATCAAATCTGGGTATAAAGCTACAACGAGTTGTATTATGACATTTATTAGGTGAATGTATTTTACTCGAGTTGTATTGTTCGGTGTCTCGATTTTATATAATATTTTTATCTGCGGACATGAATGGATAATTAATGAGGAAATAGATAACACAACAAATTTACTAAACCTGCATCATATGCTATCAAAACACCAAGTTAACACGGGAAAATAATACATCTACTCATCAAATAAGTAGATTAGCTCAAATATTCAAACTTTATTACAAGATCTAGATACCCAATTAGCCAAAACTAAAGAAGGTAATTATAGTTTATGAGAAAATAATCACATTTTAAATTTGTAAAGTAATTCCTCCGTTTTTAAAAGATTATCTACTTTTTAACTTTTTAAACTAATTACGGTATATTATAGATATTTATATATATAAAATCACGAGTTGTTTTAAAAGTTTTTTCCATTTTAAAGTGATTGAGCAGAATTAAAATACATAATGAAGTGTATAATTGTATTTTGATAAATTTTAATTATAAAAGAAGCAGTTGTCTTAAAAGTTCTTCGCTTTTTCTGATTGAGCAGAATTCAAATACCATGGCCAAGAAGGGTATAATTGTATTTTGATAAATTTTAATTAAAATAAAAGGCTGAAAATCTAAATTCGCATAATATAAGGGATTTACACGTACGAATAGAATTGTTTTATTGTAGGAGGCTGTTGAGTTGTATATGAGTATGAAATTATGGGAATTTCTCTTAATAAAATTATTAAGTTTGATCTGAGAATGTTAGCGTTATTTTTCTTGAATAATCAAAAGTATTATGTTAAGAATAATTATCAGTTAAAAATATGATGAAAAATATTTAAAGTATTAATATATTTAATGCAATTTACTAAAAATATTATAATTTGTTATTCAAATGAATATTATGTATATAAATTAGGATAATAGTTTGTTAATTTGATCATTAAAGTGTCTGAAACGATCTTTCTCTAATAATAATTTGTTAATTTTTATTATTGAAAAATCTCTTTAGGCGTAGAAAGTAATAAGTATATAGTAATCATAAGTTATCAATTTTGTTGGTGGAGTTTTAAATAATTGTGCTATTGAAAAAAAAAAAATTAGACGATCTTTTTAAGAAAACTACATCATATTTAGTATTTATAAATTTTGAATTTTGGTGGTTGAGTTTTAAATAATTTTAACTATTGAAAAAAGAAAATCATGAGCATTTAGAGATCGAGGTGGTATCGTCTTCATAATTTTTTGTCGGTCGAGTTTTAAATAATTTTGGTATTGAGCAAGAAAATTGAGCGATCTGCTTAGAGATGGATGTTGAATTTAGTATTTAAAATTTAAATTTTGATTGTTGTTTTAAATAATTTTAACTTCTATTCAAAAAAAAATCAATTAAACCTTTTTTTTTTAGAGATGGAAGTCTTATGATGTTTTAAATTTTTTAAATTTTTGTTGGTTGAGCTTTAGAAAATTTTGATTATTGAAAAAATAATTAGTATTTCTTTTAGAGATGGATTTTGTATGTATTCATAATTTAATTAGTTAAATTCTTAATAATTTTGGCTATTGAAAAAAAAAATTAAACAACCTTTTTTAGAGATGGAGGTAGTATATAATATTTATAATTTTGAAATTTTGTTGGTTGGGATTTAAATAATTATGATTGCTCCGAAAAAAAATTTCCGATCTTTTAGAGATAAATTTAATACATCTGTAATATTCGTAAAACTTTATATTTAAATGGTTAAAAATTATATTAGTTAATTAGTTACTACCAGATATATGTAATTAGATTAAGCTTCTTAGATGATGCATAATTGTCTTGGTAGTAAAAATGTATTAAATAGGTAAATATACAAATATCTTAGGCGTCATAATTATGCTTAATATTCTTTATACGAAATAGAAGAATTTGTATGCAGAAAAAAGCGAAGTATCGTGATTCGTTGATCGACGTACTTCTTTAAAAGCGATTTTAAAAATTATATGACGATCGATTTATGCGTTAATGATAATTGTACATTAAAAGAATATTGGAGTCCCCGAATTTATAAGGTCATTATAGTGCTTAGAGAATATAAAAGGTAAACGTATAGGTATAATTTTTCTGCGTCGTTTATTAGCTTATTATTATGTCATTGTTTTCAAACCGTATGATTTATTTTAAACTTCCGAAGGATGTGTTTAATTTCTTGAAAGAATACCGTTAAAATTATGATTAAAGATTGTGGTGAAACATACGAAGTTGTCTTTTTTATTCTGAGAGATAATGATGCTTTAAATTTTATGTGTTGCATATAAATTTTGCTTATTAAGATATATTTTATTACTAATATATGAATTAATAATTACGAATAATAGCTTGACTTGATGTATAATGATTTTATTTTTTCAAAACTTAAATTACTATTTTTAAATTATTATTATTAGATTTAATTATGTTTATACATATTTCATCTTGTACTTTTATAAAACTGTGTTATTTATCTTCTAAAGTAGGGATAGGTTTGTTGTATTTTATTAAAATAATAAAGATAATATCAATTAGCTAAGTATAAAGTTTTCATATTATATTATACTTTATATGTATAATTTGAGAAAACTACTTTTTCAACTTGATGATGTGGATACCAAATTATTAAATATAAATTAGATATGTATTACAAGTTTTACTATAATTAATTTTAAACATATATCAAAATTAAACATATTATTTCTTTATTTTTTACCCATATATTGAGTCTTTAGGAGATAAATATAACAAGATAAAGTAAGTGAAAATAATAAAGGGAGAAATTATTCAAATCAAAACGCTATCGAGGCGTAAATAATACGTAAAAATACCAAAGCGTAATAGACAAAACTAAAGTGCATTTGAATCATGTCGAGAAGACTAATACTTTGATAAATATAAAATCATTATGAAAACTTAATCTCTACATTTATCTTTGATTCTGGATGAAATAATTAATTCTGGATGAAATAGAACAATGATATGATTTCATATTATTTTTTTTTTTAACTATGCATACTAGTTTTTAATTTAGACAATAAAATTGTTAGAGAGAAGATACCAAAGATTAACATTGACTTCTTGTGTGCTTTTAGTTGAGACATTATTAATTTGAAAGCGCTATAGGTGAATAATATATATAGCAAAAAATAGAATGGTATCTCTTTAGAAAAAGATATGTTGACGACGAATAATAAAAAATAGTAAGCCAATGAAACCGAAAATAAGTAAATTGATGTGATAAAGATGATGATGTATTGAAGATACTCGAAGCTTAATTATGAAATTAAAAATAGAAGATGGATAAATTTTGACGATTTAAATGCTAATGATTGAATTTTTAGATAATAAAGTTTAAAATATGTGAGAATTTTTTTTGATTTTCGATTTCGTAGTTTTAGGAATTTCAAATGATATATCACACCTCTACTTTATAATATTATGCGTTATGTGTGTTGGAGTGTTGATATAGCTTCTGGCGTCTACATAATACGTGAAAGCTTGATCGCAAATACCTCGCTTTTATAATATTATGCGTTATGTGTGTTGGAGTGTTCGGTATAGCTACTACGTAATGCTTTATAATCGCAGAAAGCAATCGCATGGATGCTTGAGAAAGGAGGCGTAAAGAGGATTTGAGCGATCTTTCGAAGAGTGGCGTACTTATGTAAAATATCTCATTTATTCGATAATTTTATCTTTCTACTAGATTTTATGTTAAGCTTTTATAATTATAATAATGAAATCGCGTGAAAGCAAGCTATCCCAAATTTTATGTTATATTTATAATTATATGATGAAATCATTAATAAATGAAATTAGCGTCTGATAATTCTTCTACTTAGTTTTACTAATTATAATTATAAAGTTAACATGAAAAATGTAATTTTTCTATGAAAAAAGTGCTCCAACTGGGGGTCGATTGAAGCATCCATTTATGTGTAATGGGATGAAGACGAATATGAGGGATTGAGTGGAGTCAAACTCACACAAGCTCGATCCGGTTCAACTAATTTAAACAAGGGTCCAAAATATGAAACATGGATTACATTAAATATATGAATAATTATTTGATGGATGAGTTGTGACTTGATTATACAACAACTGATGCGTATCGAAAACAGAAAACATTTAGCTTAAAATCATATGATCAGAATGAGCAATAGTGTGACTAATGCAGAAAAAATATAAGCTAAGAATGCAAATTACTACAACATCTAAGAATACAAAACCAAAGTGTCACTAAGGCATCACACTAGTTTTTCCTGTTCGGTCCGAACACATACTTGATCAACGATTCCTTGATAGGTAATAACTCTGGGAATTCCTTCTTCAATTTCGATGCATCCATCTCATTATTGCTTCGAGGGGCAACAATAACCTTGGCCTGCTCTTCCAATGTGAAGTTTGCCCACTTGTATTCTGGATCTATGTACTTCTTGTACATCTCCAAGATCTCATTGTGGCTAACAACCCCAGGATTAGTGAAGTTATATATGCCCTTCAGGTTGCGTTTTGCCATCTCAATAGAAATGGGGAGAAGCTCATCCAAAATGCTCATACTGTTTGGTATGTTCACCACTTTATTGTACCGAGAAATCTTTGTGATGAAGTTGCGCGGGTTGTTTA
Organism: Lithospermum erythrorhizon; assembly: GCA_019722365.1. Taxonomy (NCBI): domain Eukaryota; kingdom Viridiplantae; phylum Streptophyta; class Magnoliopsida; order Boraginales; family Boraginaceae; genus Lithospermum; species Lithospermum erythrorhizon. Next base: position 660,722 of record JADFUC010000789.1, on the reverse strand, counting down.
GGTCTGAAGATATTGGCATTCGGACTCTAAGAGTGCAGACGTTATCATATTCTTTCAGTAACTCCTCAACCTGTTTACAATGTAACAGCAAAAAGTTAACACCATCATTGTATTGAAATGAACAATCATAATAAGATAAAGAAAAGGGCGCTTACCATTGCCTTGGTCTTTGAATAGAAAGAGCCAGTGAAATTAGGCTTGTCCTCTTCCGTGTACCCAATGCCGGAGCCTTCTGGGTGTGCAGCATCATATTCAAATATACATCCAGTGGCAAAATTGATCATGAGAATACCACTAGCTTGGCAGACATCAGCTAAGTTCAGTGTACCGGCAACATTGGTACGAATTGTTTCTGTTTTATGACTTTCGCACCAATCAACATTAGGTCTTCCAGTTACACCAGCAGCATTGAAGACATGTGTAGGCTTAACAGCATTTATATCTGCCAAAATCTGGGAACGATCCTCCAAGCGTCCTTTTCCATATTCAAACAGGATGCCCTGTTTTTCACATAGCTTCCCAAGAAGACCACCAATCCAGCCGGTCCTTCCATAGATCAAAAACTTGTAGGGTGTTTTCTTAGAAGAGTCACCGCTTTCAGCAACTGCAGCAACTGGAACCGCCATTTCGGCCTGATGAGTATGGCCATTGGACAAAGTACTTCCAGAGTCGCTTTTATCTGGGACATCAACAGACCTTTCCATTCCACCAGGCATCATCAGCATTCTAGGGTGAGGAAGCAATGCACCAGAGACATCTCCCCACCAATCCGGGTTATTGATGTACCAGTCCATTGTCTTCTTCAATCCATCCTCCCACTTTGTCCTCTCCGACCAACCCAAGTTCTTTAACTTTTGATCATCAAGGAAGTACCTCTGGTCATTAAAAGGCCTGTTCTCTACAAACTGAATACGCTTCTCTGTATCCACAGAGAATAGTTTAGCAATGTCATTGGCAACATCAATGACTCTCCTCTCCCTCTTGGTTCCAACATTGTAAACATGACCAACTTCTCCTTTGTGAAGAATGACTTCAAATGCCTCTGCAACATCCTCACAGTAGAGATAACTTCTCACATTAGAGCCATCTCCATGGATAGGAAGATCCTTTCCACTCATAGCTAAAAGGATGAACTTTGGGATTAATTTCTCGGGGAATTGATTGGGTCCGTAGACATTGTTCCCACGAGTTGTTATAACAGGTAACCCGTAGGACCTACCATAAGCCATGACAAGCATTTCAGCACCAGCTTTTGTAGCTGAGTAAGGATTAGTCGGCAGAAGCTGAGAAGCTTCATGGTTTCCAACAACAGCATCCTCATCTGTTTCCCCGTAGACTTCATCTGTGCTAACGTGGATGAACCTTCTGACCTGTCCAGTAACTTTGCAAGCCTCTAGAAGAACATGGGTCCCGTAAATATTATTCTTGGTGAACTCAAAGCTATTACCAAAGGAGTTATCCACATGAGTCTGGGCTGCAAAGTGCATTATGGTGTCGATGGACTCAGTGATAAGAAGGTAGTTGACAAGATCTGCACTTGCAATATCCCCCTTTACAAACTTAAAGTTAGGGGATGATCGAGAAGGATTGAGATTCTTAAGATTTGAACAGTAGTCAAGCTTATCAAGTACAACAATCTTGTACTCAGGATACGTTCGAACAAGCCGGTTCGCAACATGAGATGCAATAAATCCAGCTGCTCCAGTAATTAAGATATTCTTGGGGGTGTAAGTCGCCATTTGAAGAGCAGACTCTTCTCTATACCAAAGAAAACAAATTACAAAGATCAGATTCAGCTTTACAATCATATGACACGGTACATATTGCAAGTTACATAAAAATATCAGTGGCAGCATCATTTTTTATCAGCAAAGCAAGTCAACTTAAAGTGAGATCAGCAATTGATGAACAATTAAGCAAAATGTCAAATGTTAACTTAAAGTTACATGCAATAATTGGATTACGTTTCAATATAAACAACATATAAACACTATATAATTAGACATTCTACAGTTTACAAACAGAGAAGACATCAACAAACCATTATACTCAATTCCACATCTGAAATCCGAACACGGAACATCAAACAACTAGATCCGCTAAAATTCGAAGAACGCAATAATAAACAATCATATAAAAGCTGGTATGGAACCGAAATTAATCACCAAAACTCACTATTCAGCAAATTCAACAGATCCTCAACTCAACAATATGGGATCCAGTAACCTATGAGTCAAAACGACAACTTTAGTCTTTAGCTAACTACCAACAAATCAAACAATAACCATAGTAAACAAAAAGAGAGATGCTAATAACAAAAAGAGATCAGATTAACAATAAAAAAGAGATCTTGATCAGACTAAAAATCCATACAAAACAATCACAACATTTCCAAGCAAAGAAAGAAATGCTAATAACAAAATGCCCATATCTCAATATATGATCATATTAACAATTACTACAACAGATCTAAGCAAATCAAGAAAATGGTCATAACAAAATACCCATGTCATAAAATATGATCATATTAAAAATGTAAGCAATAGAGTACATAATAATGAGTTTATGAACTTACAGCTATGAATTTCAGAAAAAAAAAAATGAAACACCCCTCAATGATGAATTGACACAAAAAATAATATTGCAATAAAAATGCAATCTTTATCAGAAAAAATGTGAGAAAGTAGTATGGAAGAACAAAGAGACCCGAATCGTGTGGGGGTCAAGCCTTGTCTGTACGATTATATATACTATTCATTCATTGAATTTTAATTAATTCACGTAGAAGCAGAGAAAATGGTAATTGTTTTGATTGTTGTAAATCTAAGTAGGTCGATTATTTGATGGATGAATCACAGGCGATACTTTTATTTGATGAATTAATTAGATGAATTCACAGAGCGATAAGGCACATTTGATAAATCGCGTAGATGAATCGGCACAGTTTGATAAGGCTATTTGATGAATTCTGAAATAGTCGCACATCTTAATAAAATTTCATGATGAGTAATGTAATAATATAATATTCATCATATTTTAATATACTTTAATAAATCACGAATTTAAATGATAGTTTATATTTGTATGATTAAGAAGAGATGAAGTAATAAAGTCTGATTTTACTTTTCATACTAAAGTTCTCATTATATTCGTTTGTTGTTCTTTAAGTTGTAAATTATCACAAAAGTTGACATTTATCATTGAAATTATTATATTTGGTATTTAAAAAAAATGTAGAACAACAGATGAGAATCAGGCAGAATATACAAATGATTTTTTTGGTAACTTTGGTGAAGAATATGAGGGTAAAAAAATGGCAGGAATCTCAGTAACGGAAAGTAATTAAGTGCATTATTAGCTAATTATGTGACATTAGTAGAGGTCAATTATTACCAAATAAAGAAGGGACTGCAAATTATCAATTATTTACAATTTATTGACTCAAATTGCGATTATGATATACTCCGTATTTTTTATTCTTTATTTTATTAAATATAAAAGTAATATCATTATTTATATTTTCACTCAATTCGTTTAGAATTCTCCACTCGATTATTTTAGTTTAAAATCGACTCTCTTTGGTGAGTCGAATTTAAAAAGCGTCTATGTTCGATCATTCCGTCTATCCCCAAATTAAATCGCGTGTTCCAAATTAGTTTTTGAATTTTTTAACATCTGGTGTAATTGGGCAGGCATTAAATGTGACGCAAGCCAAATCAGAACCCTTGATTTAACCTACCTTATTGCATTGAGCAACAGCTTCCCTTGATTTAACCTACCTTAGTGCATTCAGCAACAACTTCTCATGCCCTTTGCCAGATGAAGTATTTCACCTCAACCTATTTTGATTGTTCCATTCCACCAAGCTATCATGGCGGTTTCCAAATGAACTATATGTAGTATAATTTCAAAATGAATTATGCAAGTGTATCATGAAAAATAATGTAAAGTTAACAGGATAAAACTTTATATGCATGCATTCAGCATTTTTTATGTTGATTATTATGCACTTCTATTAATCTTTGTCTCTAAATATAGCTTTCATGTACCTTTAAACATTGCAACGAAATTAAAAGGGTATTTTATAATTTATTAAAGCTAACAACCGTTCTTAGTCGACATCACGACTTATTTTTTAAAAGTTAAGTAACATGGCCTCATAGCCGGTTCACTGAGATTGAGGAGGTGAATCGCGAGATAATCGAGGCCCAGTCGAGTTTACGTTAAGCGAAGCTTTATCTGAGATTGATACATTTCGAGCGTGGCTGCGTAGAAAAGGCCAGAGATGCGGCGTTTATGACTCGCACAACAAAGCTGCAAATTAAGGTATAATACCGGAACATCGCGCTTATTTTGTATTAATAGTATAATTTTTTTTTGTATTAATAGTATAATGTTTCAAATTGTAATCAACTACCAACGGAACATTAATAAAATAAAAGGAATACTAATAAATGCTTTGTATTTATTTGTTTAGTAATAGCATTATTACAGCAAGCTGGAAGGGATCTGTGATTTGCTTGACTGATAGTATTCAATTGGAGGTGAAGATGTGAATGCACTTCATTCTTCGTTCATTCAGATCTACACCTATCATCTAAATTCAATGATTAGCCAATAATTAGCACTAAGTCCACTATATATTCAATATCACATAACTATGATATTTACCTGAACCTTCTCTAAAAGAAATTACAAGATTTAAATTCAAAAATATTATATCCTACTTAATTTGTAGGCGTGATTTTCCCAAAAAAAATTCATAGCTAATTAAAAAAAAAAACTATAACTTCTTCAATGTGTGTGGTATTTACGATTTTTCTGAATTATAAAAGCACATGTGAAGATGTGAATAAAATACAGTACGGAGTATTTGATAGATTATTTATTTTTTGTTTGAAATTTCATGAGGACAAATATGTGGTATGCAATGATTTGTTACGACTTTAAAATGCTCCTTTTTATTATAGATAGAGAAAAGAATTAAGTACATGCATAATTGTTTGTCCGTAAGTTTATATTCATATTTGGAGATACGAAATTGAGAATATTAATATTGATCTTGTGCATGTTTCTTTTGAAGATTTTTAAAACATCTATTAGTGATGGGATGCCACAAAGTTGTCTGTCCTGGCCATGAATTCCTTCATTATATTTTTTTATTCCTCCTCTGTCATCTCCTTTCAGTGGTGATCAAATTTTCTATTTATTTATATTGATTGATGATATAACAACAATATTCACCGACTCTGGGTTGTGGCCCATCAACTCATGAAGCTCTAACCAGTCCATCAACTATATTAATTAGTGAGACTACGAGAGTACTAGTTGACACGGCCCGACGTACATATTTATATAAAGTCGGAATTAACTATTCGATAGAAAATTATATATATATTCAAACTAGTACCATAAAGTCGTAAAATAAGTGCTTGTAAGCACGCCAAAAGAAGCTAGAGACTTGATATGTATATTAAAAATAGCAAAAAATATAACGTCGAGTCTAAAGCATTTTCCAACAATTTCATGATCATCTTTCGGGACTAAGCTGCAATATATTAAAAACTCTACTATTTTCAACAATAATAACTAACAATGTATATCTCAAATTAATTAAAAAAAACTTGGCAATCAATTGAAACAAAGTTTCATGGTTGATTTTATTGGCTTATGGCTTCCACATTGACGATCTTCTAATGCAACATGAAAGTCATTGCTAGCAAAATCAAAACTATAAAACATATACACTAATATAATAATAATAATAATAATATCCAAAGAGCCAAATGAATCTCACGTACAAACAAATGGTACAATGAATAGAGTATTATAACAATAGATCTTTTGTTGCCTCTTCTATCCATACCCTCGCGCTAAATGTTAAATACCAAATTGATAAGACATTATTCAAAGAAGTATCAATGTCATACCAAATCAACGGAGTGAAGGAAAAAAGGAAATGAACCATGAAAAGAATCCAGAAAAGAATATGAAGCGACTATTAGGAATTTTACACCATTATTGACAATAACTCAAATCCTCCCTAGGATACAACAACAACAAGAACCCTATTCTACGACCTCTCAACTGGATATTTTCTCACACGAAAACTCCAGGCACAAGTCTCTCGTGTATGCTCTCTTGAATCTCTCATGACTCTTTTCACAACCTTACCAAGAATTATGATAAACTCTCATAATTCTAAGAATAAGAATAAACTCTCCATATTCTAACCTACAAGGTTGATTTTCAACCACCATTGGGGTGGTGGTGTTTCCACACACACAAAAATACTATACAAAAGAAGGATATTTATAGGTTTCACAAATAAACCTATAAAGAATTATTTTTCTTCAAGAAAAAGCCACATCAATTAACTGCCTAAAAGGTAATTAATTACTCCCCAAGAAAGAAGACTCTAGAACTTTCTTTTCTTGTTCTCCAAGTATTTCCTTAAGTGTAATACTTCTAGAATAATCCGGGTTCTTCACGTGTTTAGGCTTCACACGTACAACAATCTCCCACTTGAAGACTAAACTTCGGATCACCGTCTTCAAACTTCAATCTGCAGCAGCTTTACCTGAGTTCATCATCCCCGAACTCCCACTGAAGTTGATCCCTGACTTCAATGCATTTTTCACCAATCCCAGAACAACCTTGAATGTCACCAACTTGACTATCGAAGAGACATAGCCAAATCCTTTGCCCTGTTGGAATTTTCACCACATTCAAATTATCACCATGTTCTGCCTTTGCCTTGAAGATCTTCTCGATCTTCATCCCAGACACCTTGGAACAACCTCCAAGCTTGATTGGTCATCAATGAATTCTCTCTTCTTCTTTTCCTTTCCGTGTCGACAACTCCCACTTGATCCAATTCATTGACCTTCGATGTTTGATCAGAACATCTCCTTTCTTCAGTTAGCAAATCCTTTGGAGGTAGGAAACACCTCTCACAACGACTTTTAACCACGCCCGCTAACTTGGATGATTCATGCAACACAACCCGGTTGCAACCTTGTACAGAGTTCATAACCTTGGACCCTGAGCAACAACCCGTGCTCCTGCCATCTCCCAGAACTCATCACCAAACGAAGTCTTGTATTCTGTCAGCTAGGGCACTTGTCTGACCTCCAATACAAACCCGTTTGCCTTTTCATGGCTTTCCAGAACTTCCAGAGTATCTTCTAGTACCACAACACAGGAATTTTACCAGCGACATCCATTTCTAACATCCAAGAAACTCCCTGTCACCCACGACAACCGTTTCTAATAACCAAGAAACCCTCTGTCGATTTTCACCTGTAGTTTGTACACCGATCTTACTTCAAGTTCTTCACAACCATCATCATCTTCAACACCACACAATCCATGCCACAAATTTTCTCCAGGATCCTCCATCTACCCGATGACTTTTCCCCGACAAGATCTTGCAGCAATAACTAGTGACGTACAAAACCACATTACCCATATCACAAATCTACAGGGACCTTCATCTTCAAGACGAGCTTCTCCAAGAAATCTCCAGTGACAACCCTGTGATGTTCCAGAAACACACCCAAGAGTCAATCTCATCTTCCACCATTAGTCCTACCAGCAGCGACACACCTTGCATCAACACCATCTTTCAACCCAGTCATACAGCCTCTGAATAGCCTTCCAATCATCAAAACTGTTTCGATACCAATTGCTAGGTATCCAGCATCCACCAAGCTTACAACCAAGCTCTGATACCAATTGTTAGGAATCCTACACCATTATTGACAATCCCATACTTGACAATAACTCAGATCCCATCCAGGATGCACAACAACAGCTAACCAGATGATATACCACTAATTCAGATATGACAAACAGAAAGAAAATAATGCGAAAATTAAATCAGACACAAGGATTTTACCCTGGTTCCCCCTCAATGTGAAAGGTACATCCAGCCTGCTGCAGATCCACTAATAATATCATGAAGATTGTTACAGGACTCAAGAACCCTACTCAACGACCTCTCAACTGGATGTTTTCTCACACGAAAACTCCAGACACAAGTCTCTCATGTATGCTCTCTTGAATCTCTCATGACTCTTTTCACAACCTCACCAAGAATTATGATAAACTCTCATAATTCTAAGAATAAGAATAAACTCTCCCTATTCTAACCTACAAGGTTGATTTCCAACCACCATTGGGGTGGTGGTGTTTTCACACACACAAAATACTACACAAAAGAAGAGTATTTATAGGTTTCACAAATAAACCTATAAGGAATTACTTTTTCTTCAAGAAAAAGTCACATCAATTACCTGCCTAAAAGGTAATTAATTACTCCCCAAGAAAGAAGACTCTAGAACTTTCCTTTCTTGTTCTCCAAGTATTCCTTAAGTGTAATGTTTCTAGAATAATTCGGATTCTTCACGTGTTTAGGCTTCACACATACAATAGCGACGAAGACAATATATCTAAACCCATTGAGCTGTAGAAACTATACATGAAATTCTTGGATACCAACTTGAGGTAGAGGAAGTAACTACAATAGAGACCAATCAACAAAGCATCGCATATTGGTTAAAAATGGAATGAAACGAAAGAAACAACAATTTGAACAAAGCATTTGTGTTTACTCAAATCAAAGCAAGTAGAAAGAATTAAATCAAATAACAAAATTCAACAATAATGTAAATGAACGATAATTTAACAAAGACGAGACTAATTTCATGGAAAAAAATAGTACTTCTTCCGATGTAAATATGACCTGATATGTTGCCCTTATCCACAGAAAGCACGAACTGCATCCTCCGAGATCTCCATCCCCACAATAGGATCTTAATAGAACAAAAGCAACTAATAATTGTTTATGCTTCAATAATGATCTTTATTTTATGTCTTATACTCCTTATCTTATCTCTTATATAAGCTCAAAGGAGACCTTAATCTTGAATTGATTCTTAGATCAAGGTCAACATTCTTACGAGGATTCTTTATTTTAGCAAGTATTCTGACCCTATGATGAAATTTTGCTGTGTCACAATAATTATCACTACAATATTTACCACTTGAATGCTATACTTTTTACATATGGTAGAGATGAAGTTAGGATCAGGATCATCCTGAGACACAGAGCAAAAGCTACTAACAAGACAACAATAGCAATCAATAAGCAAAAGAGTATAACATATTGATTTCCTTTAATGCAAACAAGATGTATTAGTCTGGTTGACTTGAAAGGGTTGCAACAGTAAACGTAAAGGATAATAAAGATAAAAATGTGCAACAATATATCAGACACTCTAGTGGTAAAAGTAAAGCGGTGGAAAAGTGAGAGCAAAGAAATTGTTAATTACTTGTAGGAGTTTTCACAAAGCTCCATCCATTAACATCACAGATATATGATCGTCCTTCTCAACGCAATAGGTCAAATCCACAAACCTGCACACAACAATAAACTAACCAAAAAAGAGGAAAACTTAACTCATACAGATTGCACAACTTGTTCCTTTAGTTTACGATATTGCTAGTCACTTCTTGATTTATAAAGATATCCAAACTTCTATATAACATAAAAGATCATAAATAAAGAGAAAAAAAAACAACTTAAAAAGAAACTTTAAATTTGTAATGAAGATAGTGAATCAGAGAATTCACGGAAAACATTAGATGAGTTCTTGGTAGTTCATTAATTCTTCATAGGTGTATAGTAGATAGATTCTAAAGAGCAAAGTTTTGTTGAAAACACTTGACGTGCGACATACTCTTTAAACAACTTTTGAAAGCTTCTCATAATATAAACGAGCCACTGCCAACTTAATGTAGAAAGTCTACAAGAGAATGCCATTGGATATTTTTATATGAACGGAGAATCCTTCCCTTGATCACTTATATTCTGTCAGATAACAGGCTATTTGGAGCAATGCTCTAAAAGAATGCACTAATACTTATAAGAATTTATATAATATGGAGTACTAATAAACTGTGTTCAAAATGCTAAATAATAAAACATCTATAGGGCAATAAATTCTAAAAAATTAAAATAATTTGAACTTAAAAAAGATTTAATCGGGCGGAGCATTGATCAGTATGAATCAAATGTCTACAAAACATTTCTTACATCATAGTATTCTAAACTATGTCCATACTTTTAAATAGAATAAACTGTTATCAATCACCAATTAGATAAACCAGATATATAGACCTAGTTGTCCCTTCTATGTATATCAGCACCACTTTAGTCCACACAAAATTACACAATGACTGTAATAAAAAATACAAATATAAAAACTACTAAAAATGTGAACTTTTCACTCAGTAATACATGCCTCATTTCGGGAGGATGCATGATTAGTTAAGGAGCAAATAAAAACCCGAAACCCTTTAATCGAAATACCTCATAGGCTTGATTATTATCAGGGAAAGTGACGACCTCGTCATGGCTGCAAGGTTTCGACAAAAATCACCTCATTCGATTGTATATATTTCTACAGTTTACGAATAAATATCAATCAATTCAATTAAAAAAAATACTTAAGAATTGAATAATTACTTGATGAGAGAGAGGAGGCGTTTCGGTTGAAGTCGAGATCACCATGGGAAAATTAAGCCCATAAAGATATTTCTTGGTGGTGATTGTTGATAACGTGGCAGTGGCGTGAGAATTGACATCTTGTTCACTTATTTTTGCTCGATTTCAACACACGCGCCTCAAAATATATTATGTAAATGTATGTATATAATTAGATTTGGATTTTATTAAGAGAAAATATAGATTTTGGTGGAAGAGTAGAGATGAAAATGAACTTCATTTTGTAAATTTTTTTGAAAAATATTTGGATTATATCCTATAAAGATGAGGATTTGGTTTGACAATGGTAAAGGGAAAAAAGAAGAAGTATACAAGACGTAAAAATTATGAAGAAAAATTGAAAAGAAAAATAAAAAATTGGGAACAAATTTTGGACATTGCAAAGCAGCTGTACGCGCGAAAAGTGGACGAAGAAACGCGTCATATTACCCGCAAGGCGCTTTATTATATTCAACCATAAAGTTTTGCATTAGAGTCTTGATCAATGATCATCCCTTTATTTTCTCTTTTTTTTTCAAGGCAATGAAATGTTATGAGATCTAAAACTAATGGTTGCGAATAATACGGGCAATTGGCTAACCACTTTATACATGGATCATACATGTCCAGCATAATATTATCGATCACTTAGTCAAATGTTCCATATAGTACATTGAGCTCCAAAACAGCCAAAGACCAACTAACACACTTTTTTAAGACTCCAATAAAATAAATCCTAACAAAATTATCGATTAAATCATGTTTTTATTTATAAATATAATCAAAAATCAAAGCAAAAGTAAAATAGAGAATAGAGAGGAAGAGATTTTATTCGTAATATCATGTCCTTAAGTCTTTATTTATAGAACTTCTGATGATAGAATTGTGAAATCAGCTGCTTACTATGTCATTGGTGATTGTGTCCATTAATTAGATAGTGATACATATGATTACCATTGGATGTTCAATACATAAACGTCTTACTCATAAAACTTTTAGAAAAGCCACTTATGGAATAAAGCTTTAGTGAAGGAAAGGTGCGTTATTAACATATATCGTCTGATGTTCGCCGTTAAACTTTATCGGGAGGAAGCGTTTTGAGATTAAGGAAAAGAGTACAACGCCCTATTCACTCCTACAAAATCATTTAACATCCTTTAGTCGGCGTAGTCTATGCTTAGAAATCTGTTGGATTATCATGACATCAAATAATAATACGTCGATTTCGCCATTCTTACGATCTATCTTCTTTGATATCCTTTGTACAATTAACAATACATGTTCAATTATCTAGTACAAGGTCATGGGGACCAATTTTCGTATGATATATCCTGAGTAATATGGATCGGTTGGATCATATTCCTCGACAACCTTTGTTCACAACTTTTCTTGTGTTTGAGATTTTTATGACTTGATGATGTAGTTGATATAGTTTGTTTCATATATCACCGTAAAATATATCACTACTAAATAGACACCATATATTTGAATTTTCAATAGAGATCATATAAGCATCATGCATTCGTATAAACATTTGTCTTTAAATCGAAATCGTCTTTATGTTAGTGAAAGTGTACTTTGTTCCGATATATTCATAGCAAATCAAGTTTTGTATGAATACCAAGATATCTTCAATAGCACTTGTATATATGGTTCTTCGGAACCATATAGTTATTTTCTATTGTCTCTTCGCATTAACGAGCCTTTGTTCATATTTAGTGATATCATAGTAGTTCGGGTGCTTAATGTGGCTTATCCATGATATTTCATCACATATTACTTCTTCAATAAGTTTACAACTTTCGGAAGCTCTTCAGGAGTTCGAAAGTGTTTAACTCATAAACATAAATTGTCGTTATCACAAACAATTTTTTTCAGATCGTTACATGTAAATACGTCATGTAAGTTCGTTCGTATAACCTTCTTTGGTTAACCATAAACATAAATTGTCGTTATCACAAACGAAATTTTTTTCAGAGATCGTTACATGTAAATACGTCATGAAGTGTTTAACTTTCATAAACATAAATTGGCCGTTATCTGAGCAATTTTTTTCGGTCGTTACATGTAAATCGTCATGTAAGTTCGTTCGTATAACCTTCTTTGGTTAACCCATTGACTGAGAAACCCGAGGGACAAAAACCTGGTGAAATAAAAGGCATATTTACTGCTTTAGATATCTTCAGTAATTTAATAGGTAAAAACCTTACCAAGAAAAACCGATTGGGAAAAACTTCGGTGAAGGGAAAAAGAGTACAATGCATATAAGTATCTCCCCCACGATAGAGATCGTGAGTGGCAGATTATTCAAGTAGAATATTCAAATAACGCTACAAGCGTTTGTCAATATTGCATGATTATACAATCATGTATCAGTTGTTAGATATACATTAGAATTGGTACTTCAAGACTAAGTTCATATCTTGCAAAATGAGATATTAATTATCTCTTATGAATCTCATTTGATTAAGATGAAAATATTTCTATCATGTTTCATATATATAGTCAACGTTCAAGTGACTTGCATAAGTAATATGTACATTCACAAGGTATTTCTTTCCAGATCTGTTTCTAGACGTACTATCTAGCAATTGATAACTCTGCAGGAGTTTCTAGTACTAATATATTCATGATAATTTAGTCATTGAGAACTCTTCATGAGTCTTCATAAAATGTAATCGGATCTTCAATAGTATCATGATTATTCATGTGATCAACAATGACAAATAATTTAAATCATTAATAAAGATATGTAACATCAATATCAACTTACATTTAATAATTCAAATATATCATACCACATAATAAGCAAATAAATAGATCATACAATCACGTAGGATATAATATAAATGCAAAGTTAAACATGTATGGCATACAATCGATAAACTTGTATATTCATGTGATAATGCATAAAATCATAATGCAAATAAGTGTCTATTAATGCAGTTCGAACTTGCAATCCATCTTCTGGATGTCTTTGAATTTATTCAAATATTTCTCACATTAACTCTATTAAGTTAAGTTCGGAAATATAGATATGTGCTTCAAGCATCATAATCGTTTTATATGTCTTTATGTATGCTTATTTCTTCGCATGCTATAGCAGCATAAGTCATATACGCATCTCAAGAGGCTATATCTTATTGTTACCAAACAAATACAATTGTGATACCCTCTATCAAAAAGTGTATGTGACACTTTATAATTCATTTAGTACCTTCGGATATAAATATTTTGTGAAAATTCTTACTTTAGTCATTTTTACAGATACCCATATATACTACAGTAGTATCATATTTCATTAGACTTCAAGTCTAAATTTCTCACTTGTATTAGTGAATTTAGTTTACTCTTGATTGCGTCTTTTTTTCTTTCTTTGGTCATTCATAAATATATTTCTACTCACTTAAGGAGATAGGCTTATGATCCTCATATTGTTTACATCATATAGAGCTCTTCGTTGTATCACATTTGTGTCCTTGATCTTTTTCCTTTGGCTCCGCGTGTTCATGATAAGCGAGATCTTATTATGAGTCATGAATTTTGTTGTAAATGTCTTCACAGACATTAGAGCTTTAGGTTATTTATGATATATTCCGTACCTCTTATGGAGGTGATATTCTCTAGACCATCTTGAATGTCATATCTTCGATGGTGGAACTATATCATTTACAATGGTTCTTCATGAACCTCCACTTTATTTTGAGTGTTTACAATTGGCCATAAAGGCTTGTTCTTTGCTTGAGGTCGAGGAAATTTGTTTGGTAGTGAACTTCTAGTTCATATCATCCCTTATTCATATTTTCTCTTGAACTTCAAGTTCATATTTATTCATTTTTTAGGATCATCTAATATAGGGATATTTCAATTCAAGATAGTCTATTTTTTCAGTTGTATACTATTCTCCCCCTCAATGTTGAAAATATTGATATATCACAATGAAAAATTACTTGATAAATTAATTTCAATTTCGTATTTCCAAGTATATAGATGTACATACCTTCTGGGTATAATAAACATTTAAAAAATCATCATTTGTGCATAGTATTGAGAATATATGATGCACACATAACTGGAGGATAAAAATATGTGATTTCTGACCAAACCAACTATATCGGGGGAGTTTTATAATAATTTGTATATCTGAACAAGTGTTACTACATAGATTAACATTTCCCAATGATCAATTGGGGTATTGCATGTAATTGGCGTGCCTTGGCAGAGTCAAGCGGGAGTTTACACTATAGAAGCTCATAAATTCTTCCAAACTTAATAGTTTATTGACTCTTCAATGAGTCTCCAATTAAATATTCAATTATTCTTTACTTCGTAACTAACTTGGGATGGTCCTAACTTGATTTATGCCAAATAATAAAAGTTCTAATAATCCTTAAACTTCCTATTTGAAAGAACTTTATTTTCGATACTATAAATATATGTGTGCATAAAATACGACCCACATGAGAACGATGGTAATTATTTCTCAATATAACATTTTACCATATGATGTACTCGCAACAATAAAATATTCAATTCTTCCTTCGTTTGTTGTCTCAATGTGGTAGCCAACGTGGCCTATGTCTTTGAAACTGATTAGGTTTCTTTGAGATTGTGAGGAATACAATGCATCTTTAATATAAATTTGTGTTCCTTCAAGGACCACTATGATAGCTCTTCTAGAGCTTTCAATTAATTTTACAATTCCTCATATCGTGATAACATTCGTTTCGTTTGTAATTAAGTAAGATTTTTTTTCTTTATCCTTCTAGAATGGTATGAATAGTAGCATTGTCTACAAGACAATTTGTATTACCCTAGATGACTAGATACTTAAACGATATCATACATAAGGTACTTCTGGACCTAGAAGAAATCATAGGTAGTAACCAAATCTAGAATATTCAATCCATGTAATCGAATTTGTATTCTTCAAAAATATATGAGTCTTCAGGTCTCGTAAGAGAATTCATAAGATTTCGTATTATTTTCAAAAGCAATGAGGGCATTGATAGAAATTCTTACGGAGTGTTAGAAGCTCTTAATTTTTATGGTACGTGATTCACAAACCCCCCACCCAGTGCTTGGGACTAGTTATTCAGGAATTTTATTTGCACTCGATACATAACTAGTCTTGCGAACTAGTAGAAATCAAATCTTTGGCATACGTCCTCCGATCTACCGAGACCATGAATATGGATCTGTAAAATCCATTTTTGCCTTAAAACTGCAAGAGGTCACCGACTTCATCTACGGTTTTCGATAGTAAAATAGAGATGACCTAAAGGCATCCACTAATGTGGCACCATCCCCTATTGCGCTTGCGGGAACCCGATTGTGAAATGTGGTGGTGGCAACACCTAAAGGGATATGCGAATGTGGCACTACCACGACCCGATGGCGGGAAACTAGTCTGTGAAACAGAGTCGGAAGGATGATCCAAGGAGGTATCCACAGATGTGGCACAACTCCCTTTTCATTATCCAAGTTTAGATCCTCCATCAATATTATTCACAAATTTTGTGAACTACTCTTCTGAACTCAAAATATATCAATGGTAAATCATATATTATATATATATTGTCATGAATAGATTTACTGGTTAGTATATCATATCATGGATTATATATGTAAAAGTGAAATGGGTAACGTTCAATGAATCGGCGGTAAATAAATATGGACTAGAAAGTTGTCAGGTCTACCGACGGTGATTCAATGAATCCCGACGATAAATAAATATAGACTATAAGTAGTCATGTTAACCGACAGTGATTCAATGAATCCCGACGGTAAATAAATATAGACTAAAAAGTAGTCGGGTCAACCGACGGTGAATAAATATAGACTAGAAAGTAGTCAGGTCAACCAATGTGATTCAATAAATCCCGACGGTGATTCAATATAGACTAGAAAGTAGTAGAAACAAACCAACGGTGATTCAATGAATCCACATTTGTGAATAAATATAGGCAGAAATGTCGAGTCGGCAGGCGGTGATTCTTGAATCCTGATGATAGATAAATATGTCATCGGTGGACTATGATATTGGGAGATGGCAAACCCCGACATATATTTCCACTTTTATTAATAAATTATTATTTCAAAATAATTTATTTTACAAAAGAATAAAATATTAAAAATAAAGCATCCCAACAAATTTTATCACAAATCCTCATAATCTAAGGTCTCAAATTATAATGAAACTCAAACTCTTATTTTTCAACCATCATTTATTATTTATTTTTATATTGAATAATTTATATTATAATGAAACTCAAACTCTTATTTTTCAACCATCATTTATTATTTATTTTTATATTGAATAATTTTTATTACTGTAAATTACATTTAGTCAAGAGATTATTAATAAATAAATACTCCCACCGTTTCATATTTCTCGTGATGAAGATTCGCAAATTCACAATTACATTCTCTAATATAGAACATAAATTAGGTAGACGTTTACATAACTCAGTGCAATTACTATATCTTCAATACTACCTTATTATCTTTGCCGTATATCCAGTATTAATTATTATACTTGTTTCAACATAAGGCCCAAATATAATTCATACTAAAATATTATATATCGAGTTTATCTGAAACGTGTTTTTTTCAATGCATGCATGAGGAGACGTACCAAACAAATATAAACATGTTTGCACGGGATACTTATTAAACAAATACGGAGTATAAAGTTTTTCCTAATTCATACTAAGTACTAAGATTCTAAAATTGATTTAGATCATAAACGTGTGCAAATGTGAATACTTATTTAATAATATATTACATTAAATAATCAAATACGATGAAAGTGATGACTTTCAGAGATATATGTATAACGTAATTATGAAAAGCATAACATGATCATAATAATAAAATAACATGATTATAAAAATTATAGCTTGATCATATATTAAAATAATTAAAAATTAACACCTCGGTTGGAGAGTTTGATCGTACTCATAACGTGTTATAAATATAACCAAAATCAAAGCAAAGTAAAGTAGAGAGAATGAGAGAGGAAGAGAGATTTTATTAATGTATATCATGTCGTAAGTCTTTTGTTATAGAACTGTGAAATGATAAAATTGATAAAGTAGCTTCTTCACTTATGTCCCAGTTAAGTAATTGGCAGTAATTAATTGAATAGCGGTATAACATGTTTGAATAAGGATTTCTTATTATAAGATTTAATCTTCCGAGTTAAGAAATATTATTATGGTTTCAATAAGTTCCACGTGATAACCAGGTGAAGTAGACATGAATCAACTCAATCATATGGTTTCGAGTATTCGTATTTTACAAATCAAACAAGAAATGGACTAGTAGACACCAATTTCAGAACCTCTGGAACTTTACTAGTTGTCAACACAAACCAAAACGACTAGCTTTAAAAATAAGAGTGGTTATAAACACTTGTAATTTATATTGATAAACATTATAATTCATCCATTCCAAATCTTATACACTATATTCATTAAACATAAAAATTCTAGATTATTTATTTGAATTGAAAAGGTATATAAATTGTTAAAATGTGAGAATATTTATGAGACCATGTATCATCTTGATGTAGGCTAGCTACAACTATTATAAATTTGTTTAGTAATTCAACAGATGAAAAGTCACAATTGACAACTAAATACAGCCAATTGATGAATGTCCACATAAGCTTCATCTGCCATTGTAATCCTTATCTATATATATACTGTAAATTGTAATGTATATTAATTTCAACTTCAACTAATTTTAAAAGAGTTGATTTGTTTAAAAAAATCATATATTAACTAGAATAGGCCAACAAGGCATGTGGATAATTTTCTTTTACTATAAATAATAAAATCCAGCACTTTCTACTTAATAGAGTATAGGCGTTCTTGTTGTCTGAAAAAAAAAACATTGGAGCTGACTTTTTTTGTAGAGGAAATTGCTGAAGAACAAAGTGATGTTTTCCTTGGGTTTGGCAGTGGCTTACACAGTCTGCAAAAATGCAGCTGGAATTGCTGGTATCAATCTTCTTTTTTTGTTTGAGTTTGAGTTTTTTATTGTTAATTTGTCGTAAGATTAATGCTTATTGGAAGAAATATGTGTTGGCTAATATAAAGATTCTACCTTTACTCATAAATTGGTCAATTTGATGTCAAGGATTAATGGTTTTTGTATCAGTTTTAGCTAACCTGTAAAGGTTCTACCTTTATAAACATCAATAGATTAGTTTTATCCACCCCAAAAAAAGAGAGATTAGTTTGAGCTCTTATCTGAAGATTCTATATTCAAAAGGCCAGGAATCAATAAATACATTGGAATAGAAAATGTTAAGTTCCATACTTCCATTAACCTAGAATATTAACTGACCTGAATATGACATTGAATTATTGGATTATATAGTCTGTTCCTTACTCTTTTTTCATTCTTCTGGTAGATCAAAGATGATCTCTCACATTTGGCTAGAGAAGAAATGAGAAATAATAAAATTGCTGCTTAGGAACTCGATTTTGATGTGTTTCGACTATATTTTTGGGTTGTCATCTATGAACAAATGGGTGGCTACTGTTAATTAGTTAATCCAAATCCTTATTTTTGGGTCTCACCATGAAGTCCTATATGGATTACACTATCATATATAGCTAAGGGATGAAGTTATGTTTTTTGCAATGAAGGATCATTAACGGAAAAAAAAATGTTATTACTTCTTGTTGCAGGGAACATCTTTGCATTTGGCCTTTTTATATCACCAATGTAAGTTTGGTTAAGATCTCCTTGTTATTAAAAATGACTAATTCAGTGAAATAGTGCATGCGCCACAATGGATCCATTTATTGATATATATGGTTGTTCGTGATTTCAGACCAACATTCAATAGGATAATCAAGAACAAGTCTACAGAACAGTTCTCATGCATGCCATATATATACGCTCTTATGAACTGTCTGATCTGCGCTTGGTATGGCTCGCCCTTTGTGTCTGTTGACAATTTGTTGGTTGTCACCGTAAATTCACTTGGTGCTTGTTTCCAAATGGCCTACATAATTATCTTCATAATTAATGCAGAGAAAACTAAAAAGGTGAAAAATCTCATTTACCTATCAAATTTCATTGTAGTAGCTTGCTAGATTTTTTTTTAACTTCTCCGACACCAAAAATGTGTTTTAAACTTCACAGCTACAAATTTTTGGCATGCTAATGGGGGTTTTGGGGTTGTTCATCATTATTGTCATTGGAAGCTTGCTTATTGCGGATCCTGATGTGAGGTGGATCACCATTGGATTCCTGAGTTGTGCATCCCTCATATCAATGTTTGCTTCCCCGCTGTTAATCATTGTATGTTTCGATCCACAATCATTTGATACTCTGTATCTAAATACCTCACAGAGTCACAGTGATGGAACTAATATTTGTTGTCTTTTCAGAATCTCGTGATTAGGACAAGGAGCGTGGAATTCATGCCATTTTACCTATCGCTGTCCACATTTCTTATGAGCACTTCTTTCTTTTTGTATGGCATCTTTAACCATGACCCATTCATATATGTAAGTTATCTGTATGTTTCTAATAAATTGTGGTCATTAATGTCTTTGTATTTTGATCATTTGCGCTTACTCTTGTATGTTCTTTGGGCTTACAGGTCCCAAATGGAATTGGTTCTCTTTTAGGGATTACACAGTTGGTTTTGTACTCATATTATAGAAAGTCACCAAGAGAGGACTCGAGTGAGCCTTTGATTGACTCCTCTCCATAAGCAGTTTGTCATATGATCTGCATACATATTGTCCATACGCATCCGTCTTGATTGAGAGGATTGTCCATCCTCTTTCTTTAAAAGCAGTTTGATTGCAGATGTGCCGATTGTTAGTCAACAGTGTTAGTCAATTGAAGTTTACCTTCAAATTTTTTTGTGTTGAGTTCCGGTTCAGCGTATTATATGTTAAAGAAGTCATATCCTGTAATTATTGTCCGAGGAAGAAGATGTAGACATACGAGCTTGAAGCTTGCTCTGATGTGATATTGTTACAAACAAACAAAAGGAGAAACTATTATTGTTTATTACTCTCAAATAGAGATGTTGGTTCCAAACTTGTTGGATTTTATGCTTTTTTCTTGTTCTATCTGCCATACAATGACCTCTTTGAAAAAGAGTTTGAATTAAGATTCCGACCATGTTATTGGTTAACAATGATAGTATATTATTGTAAACAAGTTAAATCAACTCGGTTACGTCTTATTACATGTAATATCATTATCAAGTAATATGTTGCAGTCGAACTAAAATTTTATTAAACTTTGAGAGTTGCTATTAACGAGTCGAGTATGAGTTTTGCTATATTTGGACCAAGTTGGTATGATTTTGAATCGAATACCAATTCGAGTCCAAACATTAATTAAAAGATCTAAAAACGTGGACCAATTTAATATCAAAGCTCGAAAAACATAAGGCCGGAGGAAATAGAACAGGACGGATTTGTTATCGGGTTCAATTTCAATATTTTCGAGTCCAAGTTGCGGACTAGTTTCCACCAAATAACGTAGGAGGGCATAAACATTATACAAGAAGAGAAATAACATCTTTATCAAGAATTTAGCTCCAAGTGTTTTGCAATTTACCATCAAAATCAGTGGATAATTTTTATATCAAGGTTAGCATTCTAACTTATCCAAAATTGAAAAATTGTTTCTTTACCTCTTTCTTCTATGTTGAATTTTTTTTATTGGTTTAATATAATCTGAAATTCGATTCCTATTGGGTATGGTTTGTTTTCCAATTAATATTGGAACTAGTAGTGGATGTGAAGAAGAACACATAACTCACTCAGAGAGAAGTTGGGTTTTGTAGAATAATTCAGAAATGGAGGACTTGTTTATCTTATTGGAAAAAGCGATATATAGAACCAATTTTACCTACATCCCCAAAAGAAAATTAGCAAACTTTGCATGTAACTTTGATTTGGATCAAAAGTATCTTAGTAGTAGTAAACTATGTTGACAAATACTATATTCTGATTCAATTTTACCAAGAATTATACAACATATTTGAGTTCAAAACTTAAAAAGTCAACCATCAAAATTCAAAAAAAAATTATAATTGATGACAGTAATGTAATGTATCTATATTTCAGAAAAAATCTTTGATGGCTTTATATGATCTTGTTTTTAAGGACAGTTAAGAGGAAGTAATTAAAATGTCGGGAAGAAACCATGGGCATCCAGCTCCAATTGGTCCACATGGAGGTTACCCGCCTCCTAGCCACGAACCTCTGTTTCCACGTCCAGGAGCTTTTGGAAGAGGCCCACATCCTTCAATGCTGGAAGAATTGAGGGAAGCACAATTTGGAATGGGCCCTAGACAACTCCCTCCTCACCCTGCCATTATGGACGAACAGCTGGCAGCTCAGCATCAAGATATCCAAGGCCTTTTGGTGGATAACCAGAGATTGGCTGCGACTCATGTGGCACTCAAGCAGGAGTTAGAGGCTGCCCAGTTTGAGCTTCAGAGAACTGATCACTATGCGCGGTCTTTCCATGCTGAAAAGGATATTAAAATGAGAGAACTTTATGAAAAATCTATGAAAATGGAAAATGATCTCGGTGAGGCAGATGCTATGCGGGCTGAGCTTATGCAGATTCGAGCTGATATCCAGGAGTTAACTGCTGCAAGGCAAGATCTCACAGCTCAGTCTCAAGCAATGACGCAAGACTTGACTAGGATGACTACAGACCTGCAAAAGGTACCTGCTGTAAAGGTTGAAATTGAAGGTTTCAAACAAGAATTGCAACGAGCTAGGTACTTCTACGTTATTCTGTAATTTGTTGCCTAGTATCTCAATTGTTTATTTGAATTATAATTTCGTTGGATTAAGGGCTGCCATTGAATATGAGAAGAAGAGTTACACTGAGACTTATGAAAATGGTAAGCTGATGGAGAATAAGCTGCTTGCAATTCATCGGGAGGTGGAGAAACTTCGTGCTGAGATGGCTAATGCTGAAAAGAGGGCACAGGCTGCTGCTGCAGTTGGAAATCAAGGTACTATTTCATTATGCTTTCGGCGTGTCTGTCAAACATTCAATCACTTTTCTTTACTGTAACTTTCTTTACCATTGTAACATATATATGAGACTGTTATCATAATTGTTTGGTTAGTTGACTCACTAAGAATATATCTCACAGTATGTGCCCCATTGGATTATAGACTTCTGCATGATATCCGTCAATACCTTTAACCTCTTAGGATAAATTCCAGCGAGTCATTGTGCTGCTGTGTTTCTCCTAGTCGACATACAAGTGCTGTATAGGTGCCCTGCTTATGTGTATATACCTCATTACCTATTACCTATATTTGTATAACTCTCTAGTTACAAAGTTATTTTTTGTTTCCAGGTGGCAATTATAATGCAAGTTATGGAAACCAAGAAACTGGTTATGCTGTACCTCCTTATCC
Organism: Lithospermum erythrorhizon; assembly: GCA_019722365.1. NCBI lineage: Eukaryota > Viridiplantae > Streptophyta > Magnoliopsida > Boraginales > Boraginaceae > Lithospermum > Lithospermum erythrorhizon. The sequence goes on along the minus strand of JADFUC010000789.1, from coordinate 637,739 downwards.
TGCTGGTTACGGGATGAATCCTGCCTATCCAGTGCATCCGGTAAGTATACACTTTTAAATTATAATGGCTGTACTGACTGCTTGCTGTGAATTTTAGAAGATTAAGTTCTCATGAAGAAACCCTATCTAGAGTTTTTTCTTTTGCCTCTCTGTATGCTTGTAATGAACACATATATTTCCTTCTCCTACTGAAGGTGCAGGCTGGTGCTGAAGGTTATCCTCGATATGGACCTGCTCCTGGCGCGTGGGGTGCATATGATATGCAGCAAGCTCAAGGACCCAGATAATATTGTTCATGCTAGCCGTGATCTCTGATTTTTCTTGCTTGAATCTGGTACTTCTATTTGGAATTATATTTTAATTCAAACATTTTGCTGGACTATTGCAATTTTCTTATTCCGCTCTTAATTGATGACCCTTCGAGTTTAATGTTCCATTATTAGTGGAAGGAAGTATGCTGTTTGGGTCCTGGCATATATGTACATCTAAATATTACCTCAATGACCTGTGCTACCATAGTGCCGGGAGAAAGACATAATTCATTCGAAAACTAGTATTATGTATCCTTTATTAGATGGCACTTGTGTGAGGTCCTCTTTAGGAATCGGAGTGCATTGGTTTCGGCTTGCAAAGGAAATTTTGTCTGTCATTGAGAACTGAGAAGTGGGACATTGGATAAAAGATCTTGAATGGTCTTCCTTTTTGTGGTGATCGGTGGAGAATATGCAGAAAACAAGAGTAATCGCTTGAGATTAATTTTGAAATTACTCGTTCTTATAGACATTTTCTATTTGTTTGAGAATATAGATAGAGCTCTTTGTGTAATTCATTTTTTGTTTGAATGAATTGAAGTGTTTGTGTAATGGATGTTGTCATGTTGATTATAATCAATGATGCATTTGTTTGGGTATTTTGTGTTCGTGGAGTTTTTCCTTACAGTAGATTTGATTTTGGTTGCTTAATGTTATTGTGCAATAGGCAACGAAACTACAGCAGTACTCATACATTATTATTTGTACAATGTAGGCCATGCAACAAAAAAGAAAAATGAAAATAGAAGTGAAAGAAATATATAGCCTGGAGTTTTTAGGAGTTTATTACTCTTGTTTCTTGATCGTATAAATATTTATTTCTAATCAAATTTTATAAATATTAAATTACTAATCACATAATCCATTTAAGATCGGGAAATTACACTTAGTAGCTAGATGCAGTCAATTAAGGGATGATTTGCCTGGATATATCTACTCAGAAGTCAAAACCATTGATATATGTTCATAACAAGACATGCAATAATTTTAAATTTGAAAATAGCTCATCCCCAAAAATCAACTCTTGAACATTTTGTCTGGTTTTGGCAAAAAAATGGTTTCTCACATTTCAGAATTCATATGAAGGAATGTTCGGCTGCTAAGTGCTAAAAATTTCTATATTATTCCACGTGATTAGTGAGATTAGAAACAAGAAATAATTATTCCACTGAAACAAATGACTCCAACACAAGAACAGAAAAAAAGAAAACGATGCCAACAAAATAGTATATGCACACGATAGTATTATGAGGCTCCAAACTAAACCGACTGCATTATTATATTTATATGTACCAACTAACTACAAGTTTATGAGAGCAGAATTCTCAAGTTTTATTTAGTGAAATATAATATGGGAAGAGCTCCATGTTGTGAGAAAATTGGACTGAACAGAGGTCCATGGACAACTGAAGAAGATCGGATCTTGATTGATTACATCAATCAGAATGGGCATGCCAATTGGAGAAAACTTCCCAAGAAAGCAGGTAATTAAGGCCATTTCTTTATACTAACCGGTAGCAGATTGACATATTGCACAATTTGGTGCTCGGCTCCTAGCTAGAATCTCAAGCAAGCATTCAAGTGAAACAAGTTACTACTAGTGCATTATCTAGAGTTGTTGGTTTCACTAGTAGGCTTGGCATTTTAAGAAACATCCTTAAATTTCTAGATTTTTAGAAATAAGTTGGTGATCATGATCATCATATGCCCATTCTTACACTATGAATCATTTTCTTGGCACAGGTCTTCTAAGATGTGGCAAGAGTTGTAGGCTCCGATGGATAAACTACCTGCGACCAGACCTCAAAAGAGGCGATTTTACTAAAGAAGAAGAGGATACCCTCATTAAGCTTCAGCAAGAATTAGGCAATAAGTAAGATCTCAATCTTTGGTTAGCCTAATGGCCACGAGTATGATGAAATAACACACATACACAAGACCAATTCGATATTCACACACTCACGTGTTGAGATTTGAAGCCATTTTGGCTTTTTTTTTTGGAAAATTTCCATCGAGACCCCCAGGTTCTCGATCTTTCGATCTTATTTGGCGATTTGAGGCGGTTTTGGAGGCTGTTGTTGCTTTATTTTTGAGGGATCGGTTAGAGTTTTCACCCCATATATATAGAGGGAACTTTACATATGTTTATCATGAGAAATGTCATCTATGATTTTGAAGAATATTATTGAATCGTATTGATAATTTTGTGAGAACTTTGTGATTGAGAATACTTGTCTTTATAAAGTATTCTTTCGATTTAGTGTTTTAATGATAGGTGATTGTAGCGATCTTAGGATTTGAGCACTTTAATTAGTTTACTGCGGTGACAGTGCGGCACACTGGCATTGAAGAAGGGGAACACGTATAAAATGGGTGTGTCGTTTATTTTTTAAAAGCGTTCTTACGTCGTTATTTCTTCAGATTTGATAATTGAATTAGGGTTCAATTACAACATCACGATCCAACATTTGTATTTGTAGGTGGTCAGCCATAGCAAAACTGATGAATGGCCGCACAGACAATGAAATCAAGAATGTGTGGAATACTCACTTAAAGAAGAAAGTACATCAGATTATCCCTTCACAAACCAAGAGAAACCGTTCAAGAAAAAGGACTAAAATTGGGAAAGTTTTCACACCTAAAATTGGGATACCTCAATTTGAAAATGCTCAAGATTCAACAATTGAGAAGTCCACTAATCATGCTCTAGAAGAACCCTCAGAGTTAACAAAGAGTGTTGATCAAAATGGTACCAAAGTGATTTCAAGTGATGAAAACTCATCAGCAGTTTCAATGGCTACTAATCATAATGATGGTCCAAGTAGTAGTAGTACTACTACAACAATCTGGGATAGTTTGAGTAAATTCTTGGAAATTGAGGATGATGTAAGCTGGTCAGATATAATAATGTCAGCAGATTTGTCTAACGATATTATCCCAACCTTTCATGGAAATTTGCATGATGTCGATATGGAATTTTGGTACAACATATATACCAATGATGTGGGCATTGAAAATTTGCTCCAAGATCCTTAGAACTCTCTTTTTTTTTATTTTAATCAATAACATATATAAAAATGTGAATAATGATTGTATTTTTTCCCTATTTTAATCAATAACATATATAAGAGTGTGAATAAGGATTGCGTGCCGTTATATATAAAGATTAGGCAAAAATCTAGGTTCATGAGATATACTATGAAAAGAATACTAATAATACTCCTATTAACTAATATTAAACACAATTTATTTATAAATGTCCTATTTAACTAATATTAATAATCAAATTTATCCTTTATGAATTCTCAAAATAAAATATAGGTAACAAAAAAAACAAACTGAAATAATTGGAGAACGTAAAAAAACAGTAGGCAAAACAAACCTAAAATAATTTGTGAATCTCCAAAGTAATCGCTAATGTTCAAAGCAATCACCATAGATAGATCATATTTATAAATCAGTCATTGGAGTCATCGATTATATATAATCCACGAATAAATTATACGTATTACTTCTTCAAAGTCATGCACGATCCATGTATCAACAATGAGTGCTTTAAAAAAATTGAGACGGGCGTTCAGAGATATAATAAAAATTGGAGAGTGAAAATTGAGCTCAAGGGACATAACTAACAACTATGATTGTTCACTATGATTCCAATTGAACATAGAAAAACATAGGAAACTCCATTCATCCAAAAATAATTGTCCAATTTAATAATTAAAAATACACTTTCCTAAAAATATTATACAATATATATAAACAATAATTACGTTCAAATACAAACAGTCAATCATCAAAATTCAAATCAAAACAAGATTTTTCATTTAGGCGGTAATAATAACTTAATAGCAACAACAATAATAATAATAACAGCCATGATAACCTATTTCTTGGGTAGTTCATTTAGTAAACTTATACATTATTTGAAAAAGTGGAGAAATAATAATAAGAAATTTGACTACAATAAATTCGGGTCACCGCGTAAATATTTACTACTCGCTCCCGTCGGGTTTGACAATTACGATCTATTATTGTTGGTGCCTCCAAACACCAAGAAATTATTAATCCCTCAATATATAAAATATTTTTGGTGATCTTGAGGGGTACATCTTTCAATAAATATTTTCATTAAATTTATTTAATAAGTATTTATAATTATTAAATATAATAATAATAATTTCAAAAAATAAAAACAGTAATTAGAAAACATTTTAAGAGTGCAAGTTCACACGATCCTCGAATGATTTCGAAATTAAACATAAAAAACAGTTCAAATATTTGAAAAATCGATGACGTGCGTGTATCGCACTTCGTCTTTACTGGTTTAAACCAAATGCATACATTATGGTAATAAATTAATAATGACAAGTGATTGTTTCCTCTCTCTTATGTTTTTATTTTGTACGGAGTACAATTTAGTAAGTCATGTTTTTATTATGTCTTAATAAAAATATTATTATTCATGATATTAATGAGGATAAACTACTAAATATATTTTGATGTAGAATGTTAGGATTCTTTTATTTTTTTGTTATTTTAAGATACTCATCAATTCAACATATAATTTTGATAATATCAAAATACGGTACAAGCTACTACCATACATATGATAATATATAATAATAATACTACTGTAGACAGTGAAAAATAAATTAAAAAATAATTAAAAGGCGACTTATTTAAATTTATTTAGTCAAAAATAGCCAAAAAAAATGTCGAAATTTGGGGTTACCGATCGAACCCCTAAATTTAATACTCTAAACCGCTTGTCTGAACATTCTAATGTATGCATTTGGTTCTCTAATTAAGTCCCCCTAAATTTCACGGAATTTAATAATAATAAATTGGAGGTGAAAACCGAAATAAAATTCGGATTTTTGGATAAGCGAGCACGAAATGGTGCTCCGATTAAAATAAGTGGATTAGGGTATATTGCCGTGAATTGAAAAGGCCACCCCATATTATTCTTGTTGCCGTGATCTCCAAACAAAAACATTAAAATATTATTTTAATATTAAATATTCGCGGTTTAGATCTTTAGCAAAATTGACGATCTGCGAAAATAAGCAAGCCGATAGCCAGTATTTAAAGCGAAGCCTATAAATGCCCCTTATATTTTGAAATTGACATCCCGTTCGTAGAAAATACACCGCCTTTTTGAGAAAATCTGAGGATCATAGAAGTGCAAGTTAAATGTTTAAACCGTCGTGAAACACGCTTTGGTGGTACGGAAAACTGCAACCGAGGCTGACCTAAAATAAGCGCCTAAAAGGTGGAATTCTTACTAAAAGCGGTAATTCCTCGAGTTAGAAAGCAAAATCGATGTGAGATCGATATAGATCTCCTCACGAATGCTTGAATATTCGAGGAATAAGGCACAAGCGATTATTCATAAATCTTCATGAACACACGAAAAACCTCGGGTTTTAATTACATCCAAGTTTGAGATATTCGTAAATCTTGCATGAACACACGAAAACCTCGGGTTTTAATTCATCGAGTTTGGATATAGAAAAATACCTTGAACATTCGGAGTCCACATAAATTTGGATTCTAGAGGGAAATGTTGGACTACGAGTCCGTACACGCTTGTTTAATGAATGACTTAAACATTGATTTACTATCTAACACATATGTGCTTAAGTGATTTAATTCATAGGTATGTTAGAAGGTGCTTGTCGGACAAAGTTGACATTGATATCAAACAAGCACAATATCAAGGCATTGAAGACAATGAAAGAAATGTCATGAGCTTCAAGAGGTGATTTTTGCAATGCCAAAATATGAGTATGGTGAGATAGAAGAAGAATCAACCATACAAAGCTTCAAAGTGAAGAATGGCGATGAAGAAGAAGATCGTTCGATCTACCGCTCATAAAAGGACCAGAAGAAAAGTTCCGCGAAGAGATAAGATCGGAAGAGACGAGTCTTGGATGCAAGCCGAAGATTAGGTAAAAGTTATGGCTTGAATCTTACTTTACTTTCTTTCCTTGATCTTGATTGAAGTTCTTATTTGGGAGATATTTTTTAAATCATTTTTTACTAAAAGATCTTAACCGTTTCAATATTTTTAAGAATGTTTGTCAAATGAAAATATTTAATCTTAATGTGTATAAGCGGGGTTTGAATTCATTTTATTAAAAGGGGTTTGAAAAAGAGCTTTCCAACGCTTTTGAATAAATCGAAGACTATTAAGTTTCACAAAAGCGCTTAAATTCGGCGATGAAGTGCGATGATGCGAAGTGTTTTTTATTTGCATTTTCTCTGTTTAGACATCGAGACCTAGGCTCGATGAGGTCTCGATAGATGTCAAAAACTAGCCGTTTTTGTCGGGTTTTAACTTCGCGTTTTACCGCTGCTTCAAATGCCAAATCTTCCAAACTCTTTCCTGACTTTTTCGAGCAATTCTAAATATTTTACTTCCTGGAGTTTCTCATCTTTAAAACACCAAATCTCTCAAACACACTTGAGCTTTAATTGTGATTTATCAAAGAGAGTGAGTTTGGTTTGTGCTAAACTTTGAAATGAAATGGAAAACTAAGAAAGCGATTCAAGATGTTTGATGAAATGCTCAAATGGGGAGTTCAAAAGAGCTTGAGTACTTATCTACTCAACAAGGAGTTGAAACAGCTTCAATGTATTATCTACTCAATGTAAGGAGTTATAAATTATTTTAAAATTGTAATCTATTGTAGCTCATTGAGGAGCATTTAGATTAAGGATAAAAACAACAATCTCCCATTCTATAAAGAGATGTCCCGTTAAGTTAAGTTTGTTAGCTCATACTAGAGGCTTGAGGGTCCGAGGTGTTGTGAGGCTTACTCAAGCTAGGAATCGAGTAGATTGTCGTAGTGTTGAGGCTAGTGCTCAAGCAATAGGACATAGAGTGCTCGAGGTAGAGGAGTTGCATCTCCGACTTGATTGGGTTGAAATCCTGGGGTGTGTCCTTGGGTTCTTAGTGGTGTGATGCTTGAGAAGTTATGAGCTAAGAGTTGTAAGTTGGTTTGGGCTTCACCAACATTTGAAGAAGCGCCATCTAGTGGATTCTAGTGAAAGCCTAAGGTGAGGAGCCTTGGGTCGGGGATGTAGATTAGCGAACCTCGTAGAAACAGCTTGGTGTCAGTTTACGTATTCGTCTTTCCACACTCTTGACTTTATTGCACATATTATATATATATGCTAGAATTGCTAGGATTAGATTATATGCTAATTTATCGCTTATTGAATATGTCGGCATATAATTCAATTATTGTGTTAAATTGAATGTCAAGTTTAATCGAGCTAAAATAGAATATTCTATGTTGATCTTAATTGATATTCATGATTAGGATAGTTTGATTTGATCCAATGAACTTAATTGTTATATTCACACCCGATCAAATCATAATTAAATTTGCTATAAAGTATCTTAAACTCACCTAGTATATACATGTATTGGATATTGGTATGTTTAATAGATTGATAAGGATTGATCGATAACCATGAATGGACTTAATCGTATTATGCATGAATGAGTTTAATCATTAATATTGATCAAAATGAGTTTTGGATGTTTTTATTGCACATAGTGATTGCTAGATCGTTTTATTGTTTCATCTTTTATCTAGCATTCATTTGAGGGTGTTATCTTGCAGCGTATTCCGCGTTTGTTTTACAAATTGCTAAAGTCGTATTAATGGTGAAGCTTGAATTAAAGTTTGTATAAATTCGGCGGTCCAGCGACCTCTTAGTCTTATTCACCCCCATAAGGGCGTCGTATAGGCTAACAAGTGGTATCGAGGCGAGATTACGTTTGAGTCTAACAACTCGTAGAGTCGTTCCTAGCATATGACGACCAAATGTGCGATTATTTGCCTAACATGATTATATGTTTTAATTTGATGTTAGAATCATGTTTAGGTGAATGTGATATGTGTTACATGTGTTTGATATGTTTTATATGCTTTGACATGTACACAATTCACACCACACACGCTTAATTGATTTATATGCTTGGTTGTGGTTAAAATGGACATTTGGCGTTTGAGTTCCGCCAAAATGTATTTGAACTAAAATTGTATTTTTAGGACTCAAACACTAACCCAACGGACCCAAAAAGAATTGGGTACCATGTTCTTAAGTTGATTAATGCTTAGGTTGGTAAATGATGGCTTGAAGATGTGATCATAGAGCGATCAAGGAATTATGGTTGGATCACACCATGCCTCGGATGGATGGCCAAAGATGAGCTTCAAAGTTGGTATATTTAAATCGTTGGTTATTTTTAAGAGTTATATGTTCTTATGTTTCAGGTACTTAAATTTGTTAATTCATACTTTATGAATTGATTGTCTATTTTTTATAGACATGACTTTATGCAACTATGAACATATATGTGAGTTAACGATTATTGGAGTTGTATGAATTGGTTAGGAAGAATATATGTGTCTCACAAGTGATTGAAATATTTTCTTAACACGTTATCCTTATTGTGGCGACAACTCGATTATGTGCAAAATTTTTTTAAAAACTCACTAAAAAGGCTATTCATGAAATTGAATCTTAAATTTGTATATCTTGATATATTTCATGAATCTTTGTCTACCTTGATTGACATGTCGGTTTGTTTGGCTTTTAATGCATGATCATAAATTAAAATGCCTAAGTAATAAATATGAAAAATGACGATGTGCTAAAATGCTTGAAAATCAAGATTCCATGTGTGCCGATTGGCAATATCTAATCGAGTCTTGATGTTTTGATATGCTCATTCAGTCATTAGCCCCATTATGTTAAATTGCTTTATTCTAAAATGGGTTAAGATGAATCCAACATGCCTTAATTGATATTCTTAAATGTGATAAATCATGAATGAAATGAAATAATGTTATGTTTTTATTTCCAAAATGTATATAAAAATATATTTCATAAAACATGGTTTATATGATTAGTGATTGAAATAGGAGGCGGTAGGGCCTAATTGTAATATGTTATCCAGCAATCCAAAAGGATCAAAAGAATTGGATACATGCTCAGCCGAGCTTAAATGTGTAGGTCTATGATGGACATGAAAGTGTGGAGATAAGCTGGACAACGTGAGACTCAAATGTGAAAAGCCCGAGGAGATAAACCTTGAAGGCGAGTCCGCGAATTATGTGACATGTGGACTAAACAACGAATGCACAAAGAAAAATGGAGATACCGTCGGTGATTTCTTTCTAATCTTTTTTTGTACTTCAATATTAATAAGGCTCGGATGGCCTTTGTGTATAGTGCTTAATTTGTTGTTCGGATGATCTTGTGGAATGTTCTTGCTAATGCGTAGATGGCTCGGATGGCCACTGGGGGACATAAATTGTTCATATATTGTGCTTAACGAGGCTATTTGACTTTGTAAGCGACTTATCATTTTCAAATAGCTTCTTGATTTGGACAATTAGATTATGTGTGTTTATAAATCTTAAACTTGATATACTCTTGTTTTAAACACACTTGGCTTATCTTCGCACATATATCTTAAAATGAGTCTTTTGATGATAAACCTACATGAGCTTGAATGGTGGCCTTATGAGGTTTATCATGCGATTGTACATCTCTTTCGTTTTAAATATATTTGCTTTTTAAATGGATGGTACAACTTAAACTTGGATTGCATCTTACTTTAAAACTTCGATTTTAAAATGCTTTCACTTGCCTCTCTCTAAATGTTAATGTTTTGTAAGGGATTTCAAAATATGTTTGGGATACCTCGTGTTTTTATGTTTTTCTTAGGTATCTTTACATGATATATACGTTTCGCGCTTCATTTTCTTACATGTGGTATGTCATAGGCGTATATCGTGCGATATAGAAAAATGTGCTCATAAATTTTCCTTATTGAACATATATTTTGGGTTTGAGAGTTCCAAAATTCTCCGACATGTGTGTCTCTAGGATAGAAATGCTCTCTTGAGAGATGTTTCACATGTTCTTGTTTTCACTCCAAGTTAAAATATGCTTTCATACTTTTTCTTTGAACTTGAGTATATTTTGGTATTCTCTCTCCGTGCATGATTCTACATTCTTGAAATTCAAAGTTATTGCATGTTCTAGTAACATGAAGGCGAATGTGTTGAATCATTTATACGATAGTTGAGGGAAGCATGTTCACTTTAGGCTATTTAAAAATATTTAATGCCCTTGTGCGGGGGAGTTTGTACCTAAGACTTTGAGCGTCTCTAACTCATATGTGGGGCTTGACACGTATTTGTTGACCATAAGTATGTGTTTGGGTTAAAGAGTGATTATAAATCCTTTTTAAACTCTTGTAGAGGTTACTCAAAAACGCTTTCTCGAAATAATGGAGATATTCATTCACTTGGTTATGAAAAAATTTGTATTGTATGCCTAGCTTTATATTGTGCTAATTAATGTAAAAGGCTACAATTGATGCTTTAATTTTTAATCTTCATAATCTTGAACTTATCTTGTCAATCATGTTTTTCATACTCATATTATTGTTCGATTGGCTTGATAAGAAAACGTGGAGGTCCTTTTTTGTTTTAAACTATTTCTCCACTTGCTTTTTCCATTTGTAAAAGCTATTTCAACCATGAGCATTCTTGATCTTTTCAAGATGGTTGTAGTAGGAATTTTTGAAAATACATTTGTTTAAGGAGAATGTAAAGGTTTAAATGTGCATATGCCTATTGTATTTTAAAATTCCTTTGTCTTTCAGATACATATATGTTGTTTAAATGCATTTTTGGATGACACGTGTTCTAGCCAATAATGGTTTTTCGTGTTCTTATGTTTTCATTGGCTTGCCTGAAGATTAATTGGATTGTTTTTCTGATTGGATTGTTTGGTTGATCGATGAACTTAATTGTTATATTCCGCGCGATCAAATCATAATTAAACTTGCTATCCAAGAATATCTTAAACTACTAGTATATTTATGTATTGAATTGTGATGTTTAATAGATTGCTAGGTTGATCAATAGTCATGAATGTACTTAATCGTATTATGCATGAATGAGCTTAATGTTAATATTGATGAATATGAGTTTTAGATGTTTGTTGCACATAATGATTGCTAGATCATTTTATTGGTTTATCTTTTATCTAGCATTCATTTGAGGGTGTTAATATTACTTTAGCCTATTCCGCATTTGTTTTACAAATTGCTAAAGTCGTATTAATGGTGAGCTTGAATTAAAGTTTGTATAAGTCAGCGATCAGCGACCTCTTTAGTCATTATTCGCCCCCCTCACAGGGCGTCATATAGGCTAACGAGCAAACTGCTAAGACCCTATCGCTCGTCAGTATCATCAACAAAGATTAGGACGTACCACGCTATGCGATCATCGCCTGGCAAACTAATTTGCTAAGGCCCGTGTAGTACAAAATTTAAAAGTTTGAAGTGAGGTCAAATCTTACTAAGTCGACCTTTACGGCAACAAGTTGCTAAGGCGTATGGTCTGTTCAGCGTGCATTGCCAATAACGCGCTAATACTCCACACAATGTAGAGCTCGGGTTCTATCCCCGAATCGAAGTCCCGCTAAAATAGTAGCCTCACCAGTACAAAGTCCATAAAGACAAGTAGCATATCTACTCGGTTCGGCTTGGGCATATCGAAAGTCCCGCCATAAAAGGTGAAGATCCACACTACAAGATACTTGCGGCAAGTCCATCCACTCTAACATGGGCCGGAGATGGTCAAGATTGAGATCAAGTCCGTCATCCGACACGAATACTGCTAAGGCCCGGTTCGTACCGTATCAGTCAGGACCGGTCATGAGTATAAAGACCCGAGACATATGCTCAAGCTCATAGGCTCTATCCAAACCAAATCAAAATCAAATCAAGTCAGAGTTCAAGTCAAGGCTTAAGTCAAAGAACAAATCAGTAAAACTCATACCCAGGCTCCTATTAAGACCAAATCAAGTCGAGTCAGAGTAAGCCATACATCTCACAATCGTCCAGCAAGCGGCAGGAATTTACGTAGTTTGGATAGTCGATCCTATCCAATTTTATAAAACCTGTACACTGAGAAATTTTCTCCTACCATAAATTTTATTTTGTACCCCTTTTAATAAATAATAAAAATTCTTCATTCCATTACAACCACCATCATTAATTCATTATTATTATACAGAATATAAACAATTGTAGCAAATTGAAGTGTTGTTTGAATGGACAAACTTGGCCGGGTTATTACTAATTAGCAAGTAATGTACTCATGTGCCTTATATTATCAGACACCGTCTAGAGTCTAGACCTAAGTTTCAAATAAACCAAATTCGAATTATTATTATGCGCAAACCCCAGTTAAATAATTTGGTTTTTGTTTAGATAATAATGCAATTATTTTCCCTTTTCTTAAGGTCGCCTTGGATCGACTCAATGTGAACATTATTAGAATTGAAGGTAAGAGGCCATTGAGGAAAGTACTTAACAATAATTGGAACTGAAATCATATGCATACCAACGTACGTCAAGCAAAATTTTTTATCCTATAATTAATTACATAATAATGTTTTACTCAAATGATTGCCTAGAATTGTTCATCTCTTGAATCAACAACAATTGATGTGTTGTTTTTCCGACAAGTAGCTAGTAGGAATATTAAAAGTATACAGTATATTCCCTGTTACACCATGTTAACTACCTAAACTGGGTTTGTCGTACATTTGTTGTTTGAAACTTTATGAAACAAAATCATACGACTGCATGAATTTATTGACTAGAATTGTTCATCTCTTGACTCAACAAGTTGTTTTCAAGTCTAGTAGGAATAGTAAAAGTATACAGTAGATTCCCTATTGTTGAAGTATAAGTAATACTGTATGAATACGACTGCATGAATTTATTATTGAAGTATAGTAATACTGTCATGGTAGACGACGCTCAAATGATAAATTAATTAAAGTTGTATAGTAAACGAACATAGCATGCATCCAGTTAATGAGATCTCATTATCATGCATTATTGCATTCATTATTTGCTACCGTTGGTCTGGTTACATTTCTTGAATTATTTTATTAGTATATTCCTTCCATATGTACACGAGATCTCCGTAGTATTAATAAACAACTTCTAACTACTGTACCTAACTTGGCTTCACGATTCTCATAAAATAAGAAATCAAATTGCAAAACTTAACCAATAATCTCATATGAACTAATCCCACAATTCATTTGGGGATTATTATATGAGAATTATGAGCTCTCATTAGGAATGTAAATGAACCTGAAAGTTTGATTCGATTCGCGATATTAAATTTCCGAAATAGTTCGGCTCGAGATTCGTCTCGAGGTTCAAGCGTAAGCCGGCCTTTCGTCGATCGCCTGACCCGAGCCGAGCGGTTCAAAAAACTTAGCTAGGTCCATTTACATAAATGAACCCCGTCCCCCCTCCCCGTTTACACCAACACTCATTCCAATTCCTCAAATCTCCCCAATAGAGTTTTAAACTTATTTTTTCTACCCGGTGGACTGATGCATGTACAAGATTCAATGGTGGTGGCACCAAATCAACGATTTCAACTCAAATCCACCTCAACCCACCACCGGAATCACTATCTCCGACAACAAGATTACAAGAATCAATTCCGTTCAAAAATCAATACCGTAAAAAAAGCTTTCAATTTGATGTATTTTGGGTTTATTATTTCAATTTGCTGTTTATTTTGGTTCAATTAGACTTTGATATTATGATTTGAGTTAGGATTTCAATTACGTTTTGATTTGGGATTATAATTTGCAATTTTAGTTCAATTTTTTTTTAAATTCGAGCCGAACACTTTCGAACGGTTCGGCTCGAATCATCGAACCTTGAACCGAACCTCAAGAGTTGAGGTTCGGCCATTTCGAGCCGAGCCGAACGTTAGGCTCGGAGTGCAACGAGCCGAGCTCGAACCCACCGATATTCGGTAGTGATGAGTGTCCTTTTCCCGAGGTCCCCTAGAGGGGTGGGACCTGGAACCTTGATCTTGGAATTCATCTATTTGTTCTTGGTTTTGATCCGGAGTCCTTTTCCGAGGTGATGGTTCCCCTGTCTCCTTGGTCTGGACCGGCTCCTTTGCTTTAGGCCTCGGGAGGTCTTGGGGACAAGACCCCCGAGGTGGTTGTCCGCGTGCCCCGCTCTTTGCACGAGTGATCATTCCTGGTTGTGAAGTTGCTCCTTGTTCCATGGTTACTCCGTGATGAAACCCGGGGGTTGATGTACCTAGACCACGACCGAAGTCGATCGCAGCCACTCCGATGCCTAAATTAGTTCGGGTGTTTTAAGAGCTAATGAACAGTAGAGTTATTAGTTTAGCATTACCTCCAAATGAGGGCATATGATGGGTATTTATAGGAAATACTTGGGGGTCTAGGTCCCTTAAGATGTGGACAAGTGTCACGATCCTAAGGCCTGATTTGACTTCTTAGCCTTGGGCTTGTGCCCATTGGATCTTCTTTATAATGGACCATTAGCCCATTATTCCTTCTCTAATTAATGTCCATATCAATTGCCCCTTTTAATCTCCAAAATTCCAACTACCATATTTCAAATGGTAGTGGAATTTGAAGAGTTAAAATTCCTCACCAACCACTTGGAACCATCTTTATGGCCTGGGAATCCCAAGGGACTCCATTTTCTTTTACTTCTTCACTTTTCTTCTTGTTATTATCGTCTTTTTCTCAAAGCAAAAGCAACCTTTTTCTCTGCACTTTTCAATTCTCTGCAACTTTCCGTTCGCTCCAACTTCTCACGACTTTTCCTCCATGGCAGATCAGAGCACAAATCCTCCCAGTAGCACTGCCCCAATATCTCCAGTTGTTCACGCCACTCTCGAAGAGGTGCGTTTGGCTAGGCTTGTTGCCGAAGTCGGTGGTGTTTATAGCTTTAATACTGAGACCCATTTTTCATATATCTCAACTCCCTTGGTCTATTATTCTAATCGTCGAATTTTCATCGTTCCTTAGGGTTCTGTCAACCCTCTCCAAGAAGGTGTGTCTGAGGGTTCCTCCGACTGCACTTCCCGAGACACCTCTTTGTTTTGGGAGCTTTTTAACTATGGGCTCCGACTCCTTGTCCCTAGTTTTATCGATGAAGTGTTGGTGACCTTGGATCGGGCCCCAGGTCAGCTGATGCCCTTTGCGTACTTGATACTCACCGTCTTCCAGGTGTCGTGTCTTGCTGTCGGGGTCATCCCCAACATAGCTTTATTTAGTGTAATGTAAAATGTCATCCATAAAGGCTTCTTCTGAGAGAAGTCATTCGTCCGAAGTCATCGTAGGGACGTTTCTACCAAGTCGTAGGATTTCAAGGCCCAAACTACAAATTTTAAGAATAAACATGCACATCTTCAATTTGTGTGTAATGGGCTCGAGAAATCCAAATCTGACCTCTCTTCCAAGTACGAGGCTAACTTGGCAGCTTTCAAGAGTTCTCTAAAAGAGGCCACAGTATTGAGTTAACAAATTCAAATTTTAAAATGATAAGACTGGAGACCGGTAAATGGGTCTGTCGAAGAGTTAAGAGGACACCTCCCCGGCTACTATACGACTCAAGGAGAGTCAAAACTATAAGTGACATCCTCAGGACGATAATCGCCTCCACAACGAGGACTTATAGTCTCAAGATCTCCGACAAGTTCTACTGCTCTCCATGTTTCCTAAGTTCGTGTTAACACCGGGAAAGGAGTACGTGATTCCTCTTCCGATCCCGGTGAGAGGGACGCAGAGTGCCGATGACTAGTCAATGGCGAGGCGACGCTTTAGATTCTAGCTTATCTTGTATTTTTGTCAATATTTTGTACATTTCCCCGGGCCTGCAATTAGTGTGAGTGCCATTACTATGTAACATGCTTTTGTTTAGTAATGGTTACACACTTTTCTTCTATTTTTGTAATTTTTATTCTCTTATCTCTTATTCATCATTCTGTTCTTTTCTTTATCTTTTCCTTTTGTAAATGTTATTTGTGATAACATAACACCTTTTGTTAGAATCTAGTATGAATTATATTTGTGATTAAACACCAATTCACATCTCGATCCTCAAAATAATATATATTAATCTAAACAAATTATAATTATGAATAATAGAGTTCTTACATTTGGCAAATGTAGTATTTAACGAATCAAAACCCACAAGATGCCTCACGTGAAAAGTCCCTTGAAAACCTCTCCAAAGCTTGTCCAACACCGAAATGATGTCCCCCTGGGACGGGCATTACCACCAAAGAGGAAACGAATCCGTGAGACTCGAACTTCAAGTGAGTCGTAGAGAATTAAAATCGGGAAGAAAATCTCTTCCAATTCTTTGGGGAGTGGGCGGCTATATAATAGGATCTAAGTGTTTTTCATGAAATGAAAAACCTTGTTCCTTTCTTTAAATACCAAAACCTAATCTCAACCTACAACTCGTTAAAAATCGCTTAACTCGTTAACTTAATTAGACCGTTATGGCTTCTAATCAAAATAACGAGTCACTAATAGGTTGTCTATTTTAATTAACTTAACAAGTTAATTAAAATAATTCAATATCATTGTATGTGTGTGTGACCTTCTAGGCTTAGATAATAGTAGTTGTATAATAATAATAATTGACCACTATCATTATTATAACGATTAACGAAGAAGATCTAAAGAATCGCTCATAACCCCTAAAATTATCACGAGAACCCAAACTAGTAATATACACCATTATGCTACTAAGTTCCAAGACTCACATTTAATCAATTCGTAAATGAATCGATACACAATTGTCGCGAATCTGCATAATAAAAGTGGAATCACATTGATTTCCAACACTCCCACTTGCCCTCGACGATTACTACAATTCATTTATCACGATCTCAAATAGAGGCTAACTATGCTAAGCTAGCGCGAAACACCCACAAATTTCTCTTTTACTCGGTATTTAACTCGAATAAGCATTTATGACGCCCCATAAACCAATCAAGCACTCAACTACGCGAGAGGCTCGATCTTTGTCAGATATCGCGACTTGATAAATCCCTCCCAATATATCAACAACATCGTCAAGAGTATTTCATCGCGCTGACCCAACATATGCCAAGAAAATCCCGCTATGCATAAGTTCGTCATCGCCAGCACAGAGTGCTCATATAACACGTATTGCTATATATCGTAGTCTAAGAATCATTTAACCTAAAAATTCTAAACAACATCATAGGACACGATATACATATCTTCTATGAATTGCTTTCGTCATACTCAGCCTCCCCTAGTCATGTGGACCGGCAAATACTTACAGATAATCTAGTCCCGCAGCTAACGTGATCAATCTTGATTACTAATCAAAACACCACAAGAATATTTGACGCTTACGTCCTAACTATCAAGATTCCACCAAGGCCTTTGGTTATCCTATATTTAGGTCAATAGTGTGTAATCAACAATTCACGCTTCTAAAGCATACCAACCTGTGGATTTAACTTTCACTAATTTGGTGATATAATACATACGTATATTATATATTTCCAACGGTATTCCCACCTCTAACTCTTCTTCGAGAATGTTATCCCTCTTGTCGACGGTGGCCATCGGTGCTAGTCAGAACGCCCTTCAGCATATCGCTGAATCGAGGTATCCCCTCATTCCGCCAACTCTCAACGGTGTCAATACTCCCCGTTGTCTCTTTGGTGGCTTTCTACTCCGAGGTAAATTCGGTGCGACGCTCGTGTCGCTTTTGGAATGTTCTCTTCACTAACTCTTCGAGATGCCCCTCTAAACGAGCTTTCTAATTTCCACTTTCAAAATACGACAATCATCGCTGCATGCCCATGATCTTTATGATAGTTAAGAAATGCTCGGTCCTTCGTTGTAGCGGTAGACTCTCAACTTTGGGGTTTTGGCAATAGTGTTTTATCTTGCATTTCAGCAAACACTCTTCACCGAGGATCTCAACGGAGTATAATGTGATTGTGATTGGTTCTCTGGGGTCGCTTCACCCTTCCATTCTCTTCCTGGGATCTTCGCCTCGGACTCATTCCCGGAAACGGCACTTCCTTATTGTTTTTCTGTAACCTTTCCCATACTGGCTTTCTCTGTGGGAATTTAGTTGCTTCCCCTTCTGTGGGCTGAACCTCGGTTGTCCTTCAACAACTTTTTTGGCTTCTTCTAATTTTATGTATTTGACTGGCACAAGCTAACTGTCACAGCAATGGTTATAGGATCCAAGACTCAACATTTCTTTTAATGGTCCGAACTCTAAAACCGCGATAATGCAATCCTTTGCCACTTTCTGCCCATGGCCAGATGCCTCCCTCGGTTTTGCTTCAAATTCATCAACCTCTTCATCCTCGTTTCCGGCTACAACGATTCTCCAAATTTATCTATGAAAACATCCACGAAATCCTCGCCAGCTAGCCTAATCGCAGGTCGCGGCAATCAGAACCATTTCAACATAGCTCCTATTAAACTACTCTAGAAACCCCCGTGAAACATCGCCCTCACTTGCCCAAAAGATAATCAATCATGCTCTGGCGCATCATAGGGTCTCCTAAGCATCGTAAGTTTTGAACTTCGCATTCTAAACCTTTTGGCATTGACTCGTATCAATCTACACCTAAAAGAATCAGTATCAGGTTTCTACGACCTCGACGGGAACGCCTTTAAGCTTGTTATTTAGCCCCATACTTGCCTTTGGAGCTTGGCGATAACATCCTCACCGGCCCCTCACATTGCCTCCTCGGATACCGGCTTACTCTCGGTGGTTGGCCAGCGGCCTCATGTCACTGCTCCTCCTCGAGACTGCCTACGCTTAATCCTTTCTCAGGTAACCTTTTCTGGGTTGTCCCTGGGATGGGACCTACTAGGCTGATCCGAAGAATAATCTTCTACTGTGAGACGACTCTCCCGTGCGTATTTTCGGAAAAGCTTAATGACCTATATCGCCTTCATTGCTCGGCCGACAAGCGCCCCCAGTCGTAATCCTTCGAATTAATCTCTTCCACATACGACCTAGACTCATGTGTGTACGACATGTTTGGCCGGGTTTGTCCCGTGGACCTTTTCAACCGGGGCCTGTGGTCATTTCAGAATCTTTAATTATCACATTCCCACGCATCGCGCCAATCGATGTTGGCCCTTCGGCGCCCTCAGAAAAAGCACCCTAACCTCGATCTTTAATTCATGATTGTTTCGCTTTGATCCGGAGTCCTTTCCCGAGCGACGGTTCCCTTGTCTCCCTGGTCTCGACCGCTCCTTTGCTTTGAAGCTTCTGGGGTCTTTGGGACAAGTGCCCCGGCGCTGGCTGTCTCATGTCACTATTTTCACTACATCATTCTTTACGCTAAGCCGCTTTGCTCCATTACATCTGCCATTAAACCCGTGGGGGCACAGATCAGACCATGACCGTATTTATCAGAAACACCCGACGCCAAATTAGTTCGATGTTTTAAGAGCTAAATGAACAAAGAGTTATTGGGCTTAAAGATACCCAAACGGCGTGATACGATGCAGATTTACGTGAAACACTCGCGCTGGCCTGCATCCCCAAAGAAGCTGACATCCCAACGTCATCCTTATTGATTTCTACCGGCCAGCGCCTATCGGATCTTCTTTATAACGAATATTACCATTATTCCTTCTCTCAATTAATGTTCATATCTTAAGGTTCGCCATGCATGTGCCTTCCAACTCGATAAGACTGAATTGTCCTATAACATGTAAAATGCTATGCTCATTAACGATAATGAAATATTAACTGGAGATGGGCCAAGAATTTGAGGCAGCTAAGATTGTACATATTAATTAATTTTTTGCCAAACTAATAATGGCTCAGGAAACATGATTCACGAGAGTTGCTATCTTAGTCGTAAAATCAAAATAATAGTCCATTTTCGTACGATCTATCAAAGACAAAATTAAATAAACTTTTTTAGAACTTTCAAATGAAAAATAAGTACCCCGTATTTTATTATTGCTAATAATTAAATCGTTTATTCGACAACTGCTTCTTATTTTAATACGGAAATATTATTTTAATTATAAGATTGTTGTCAGGCTCGTTTTTTTTATAGATAAACATATATTAATAATAATATTGTGAACCATCACAAATTTATTCAATATACATGTTTTGAAACTTTGAAGTATTAACATCATAAACAAAAGTAATACTAGAACTATTACAATCTTTTTTGTTGAAAATATCGACAGGTACTCTAGCATTAGAAGGCCTCCATATCAAGACAGTTTTATTTAGTTGATGTTCTTCAATAAAAGCATTCCAAACTTAGTTTCTGGTAATAGAATCTGCATATCGAGTAAGACCTGTGAAAAAATCAAATCGGTAAAAATAATAATATTAGTCGGATGTCTTGGCAGTAATAAAAGAAGTCTTAGGAGAATTATTTATATAATAATGATTTTAGGGTGGGTAATGAAGTTTGCAGGATTTATAGGATTATTGGCTTGTAACAGATTGCCAGTGCAATGGAATATGTTGTTGTGATTATGCATGCATCCATGCAGTAACCATTTTTGTGGTTGTGTGGGATTACTAGCTAGCTGGAAGGAGGTTTTCGGCCTGGATGGGATTGTAGTATTTATGCTTGTAGTATTTATGCTTGTAGTTGGATTAATATGTTGAAGGATATTTTATTTTTATTTTTGTTTGGCTGCCTTGATCCAAAGTGAGTAAGTAGCATTTCTTCGATGAAGGAGTTGCGGAAGATCAAACTTGTGTTTGTTGAAGATAACTTCATTCCTGAGTAGTCAAATACTCCAAAGAGAGCAAACAAGAAATAGCAAATAAATCATTCATAATATAGTTCTGAGCCTTCCAAGGGGTGGAAATGAGACTAGCAAGTTTGTGATAAAAATTATTTGAATTGAAAATAAGAATTGTGGGCAAAAATTGTTTAACAAAAGTGCAAGAATTAAAAAGATGGAAGTTTGTTTCATGTTCTTGTTGATCACAAAATCTACAATTGAGATGCATGTCAATCTTAGTTTTATTAGCAATATTAACTACTAAACGGAGTCTGTTTAGAAAGCCTCCAAATGAACTTTTTTATTTTATGAGGAACGGGCAAAGACCAGAGCTTTCTCCAAGTCTTTTTAGGAATATGGGAATAATTTGTTGGCTTAGAAATATTGAAGCGATTAGAAATATTAGAAGAATTAAGACTCTTATAAATGTTTTTGGTTGAAAGTTACTTAGAGTTGATAGTAGGGACATCAAAATTGTTGGAAGGTGATATAAGAGTGATGGCATTTACAATGAAATGAGGGAAAAGTTGATTCAATAGATGGATATTCCAAGTAAAATTCGGATTAATCAGATGAGACACTAAAGAAAGATGTGAGACAAAATTAATTTGAGATTTGAAAATAAGCAGGTTTTTTAGATTATTAACTGGAAGCCACTGATCAGTCCAAATGTTAACAAGAGAACCATCCCCAATTTTCCAAGTAACATGAGGTCTAAATTCATGAAGACCTTTCTTAAGACTTTGCCAAATAAAAGATTTATTAGAAATTTTTTTAGGATAAAAGGGAGAGTTATTAGGAAAAAATTTAGTTGTAAGGGTATTAGGATTAAAAATCAAGAATACTTTCAATTTGGGAGATAATATGATTAGGTAATTTATACATAGACATGGGATAAAGGAGAATACAAAAAAGAACCGATTTAATAAGAGTAAGTTTGCCAGCTTAGTTCAGAAATGTTGTCTCCCAAGAAAGGATCCTAGTTTTTATTTTGTCTATAATATTAATGAAAATTTTCTTTTTTGAGTAGAGATGTCAAGTCTAATTCTAAATATTTCTAAAGGACTGGAAAGATTGGGATATTAATAAGACAACCAAACCTTTAAAGCTTTTGAGGAAGAATCAAATAACTCGCTCCGTATAAGATACTTTAAATAATATTTTAGTAAATTTAAGGTCATGTAAAATTAAAATTTTGAAATATTAAAATAATACAAAATTAACTCTGATGGCGTGAATCAAGTGTAGCAAATATTTTCAAGTGGTGGAGTAAACTAGTCGAGAAATAATGCAGTAGTAATCCATAAATAATTTTAAAAATAGTATTATCGTAATATATATTCATCCCTTGTTTTTTCAAGGAAACTACTACCCAACTAACTCTTTGACACCTAACTTAACTAAAAGACTTAGCTTGTAAAAAGAATCTATCATATTTCTATAAAAACACAAAAAATCTTCCTCTCCCCAAAATAACCTAAATAAATATGGACCTCCCTCTATTTTTTCTAACAAAATTACTATTGAATCAAACTCTAGGATTATTTACCCAACTTTCAACACTTAAGGTATTCTTGAATCCTTTTTATTTTCGTTTTAAAGTTGTTTATTTTAAAGAAAAATAGGAAAATAAATAGGAAAAATATTTTAAAAATTATGAAATTCGTTTTGTAGTCAGTTTAAAACCTAAAATTGAATTATTATAAAATAAATTTTAATTTTTAATTCGTTTTATATTTATTATAAAATTTGAAAGTTAAATGGCCAGAAAATATAAAATATGAAAAATATCATAAATTTGAAAAAATTAAAATATTAAATCTGTACAGTTTCCATTGTAGCATGAGAAACTCCAAGAAAATTTGGAGTGATTTGAAATTTGTTACTATTTTTTATGATTTAATGAATAAAACATGGTTTTAAATAAAAATAATAATAATTTTGGAGCTTATAAATTGAAAGTAGTATTTTTATAGAAATTTTACCATATATTTGAGCTAATATCCAAAGATGAGAATTTATTAAAAACAAATTGGTATTTATTTTGAATTATGGGCGTTAAAATGACTAGAATTATATTTAAATAGAGAAAAATTAATTTTATTGAACAAATTATTTTTGGACAGAATATTTGAATACTCTAATTATATTTTGAGTGGAAAAAAGTTTATGAGAATTATGGAATTATTTTAATATTTAATTGATATTTTATCAAGTAAAATAAATGAACTTTAAAAGAAAATATTATTTTAAAATGGGATTTGTATTCTGAAAAGTCTTAATAAATATAGTTTTATTTTTTGAGCCAGATAGACGTGTGGTCAAGCCCTGCAGATAAATTCAGCTCAAACCATTAAGAAATATACTCGCCAGGTTAAAAGTATTATAGTAATATTTTGTCATATTGATGTGATTTGAAAGTAAGGACCAGCGACTGCTGTTGAGGTGAGTACAAATCTCACGCTATAACCTTTTATATATATTATGTTTATATATTCGCATGACGACACGGTGATATTAGAATGTATAATGAGCTACCAAGCATTCGTTTTAGATATTATCAGAAGTTATTCGAGATTATATTACGAGCGTATGCAAGACCGCGCCAGACGGCTGTATTATTGTCATTGGTATGTGTTTTCTTTGCGTCGAAATGAATATAATATTAATACTGATGTTCAGAATCTATCAGATGCATATATCGGTGGGTTTCCGATCGTGAGGCTTGTATGCATATCGATGGGTTGCCCCGTGACGGAGAATCGTATGCATATTATCGGGTCGCTTCGATCGAGTGTCGCGACAGATATCGTCATTATGACTCAGATATTTGATTGGTTGCTCACTTATGTTATTATATATAATGCTGGATGTCTTGGATTTAATGGATGTGCTGAGGATTTGATAATGGATGGTGGATCGACATACGTATTTAAGGTTTGATTTTATGTATTTTGTTGATTTATTTCTTTGTTAGTTATGTTTTTACTCAATGAACATTTAATTACGCTGTGGTTGATGCTTTTACAATATATATGTTTGATTCGTG
Source organism: Lithospermum erythrorhizon (assembly GCA_019722365.1). Taxonomy (NCBI): domain Eukaryota; kingdom Viridiplantae; phylum Streptophyta; class Magnoliopsida; order Boraginales; family Boraginaceae; genus Lithospermum; species Lithospermum erythrorhizon. The sequence goes on along the minus strand of JADFUC010000789.1, from coordinate 613,685 downwards.
GGGATGTTTGAATAAGAGTCATCATGTAAGTATGAATAGTTGTCACCTATTTTACCTACATTATTGATTATATAATGCTGACAAATTCATTTCAAGGTGATTTCCAGATTCACTAGTTTTCTCGCAGATTATTCCCTTTCTCTGGCTGAGTATGCTTATGTTTAGGTTTTTAGGAGTTGTTTCACGAGGTCAGTAGCAGTTCGCATTGACAAGTTGTCGATTAAGATCAGAGCTGGTACGCGCGCTGTAAGTCCTCAATACCATTTATTCATTGATTTTCCTTCTTTTATCGTGTTTTCAAAAACTTATGTCGTCTTTCGAGGAAATAGACCATTATCACGCATGACAGACAAATAGGGATTATGTTTGGTTGTATTACTAAACCTTTGATGTATGATTGTTTCTGACGATGCTTTAGCGCTATTGGTTATTCACCACGACAAAAGTATTTATTAGATTAGAATCTTTTCGCAAATGCAATGCTATCGATTCGGCTGACCTACCACAAAACCACCACGCCTTTTCCAAAGACGCTTTGTCCTCACTCACGTGCTCACCGAAACTTCCTAATGGGGCCACCCATCTTAATTACCCTGCTCAAGACGCTTTTAACATTTGTTTTATAGGACAGATTCGAAGTTAAGATACATCTTCGATTTGCATTTGTTAGCACTCAATCAAATCATATCAAACATATCACACACACATTTCATGGGTCGGGTACTACAACCTCCCCACTTAAATTTCTCAATCGCCCTGCCGAGCCACATCAATCCAGACCGTACTCATCCTCGTGCGATTCTGGGAGGTGGCTTCTACGGCCTCAAGAGGCGGCCCCCGCCTCGACGTAGCACTTGCGCCGCATAGCACTTAGTTCTCACATTTCCGACGGCCCGCCTCGATACCATCTCAGAATGCCTCGCCCGCCGCACCGGTCGGTAATGCTATTGATCTGGATGGACGTGGGCTCACAAACCACCACGGTTCTTCCAAAGACGTTGTCCCTCACTCACGTGCTCACCGGTAGTCCTTCCTTAAATTGGTCACCCATCCTAATTACCCTCAAGTCAAGCAATACTTAACATTGGAGTTCTTATAGGATTTAGATTCCCAAAAAAGCATTTATCTTCACGGGTAATGAAAGAAGCATCAATCAAATCATATCAAACATATCACAATAATCACACACACATTTTCATGGGCCTGCACATTACAAAGATAATATCAAACGAAGTTTTTTTTGTTGTTATTCATCGATTGGGTGACTCGTGTTCGTGTTGATGACTATCCATCTGCATGGCCGACCCGAGGTCGGGCCGCTATCATTCGGCATCGAGCCTACTAAGATCTATGTGTTATCCCATGCTGGCATGGCTCACTTTAAGGTGTCAGGAATTGTGTGCTTTTGAGAACCGCTTTGGATCGAGTCTACTCCTTTATAGTTTATTTGTCCTTTTCTGCTTTCGCTGTCAATTACGCTGACGCCACCCGGAGATTTGCAATGTAAGGTTCCTTAGAGGTAAATTCGGTATGAATCGTATCTGCTACGAGCTAAATACGAGGCTTCAAGTGATTTTGTAAGTTAGTGAATATAAGAATTGAAATTCACGGTGTTGTCTTTATGCTTTCGCTGAGGACGCTTTATAAATTCAGTAGTTAAGCGCCTTTTATCTTTTACGTTGGATAAATAGAAGACGCGAACCTATAACTAAACCCATGGAACGGCATATTTATTTGTGGATGGATATGTTGGAAATTTATTGCAGAGAAAAAAATGTCAAAAGATGTTGGGAAGGAATCTCTAATGTTGAATTTGGAGTTATTAAGAGGTTGACATATTTATGTAAATCTAAGAGTGTTAAGGATAAGTTGAGGTGAAAATTTTGTGACACATATTTTAAGTACAATCATGATCAGAAGGTAAGGTTGTTGATCCTAGACGAAAAGCTGCTAAACCTTTGTGTACTTTGAATAATTGGTGACGAGCGTTTCTGATAATTATGATAGTTACCGCGATTAGAATGTGAGTGCAATTAATTTAGCTCTCGACGCATGAGACATCACTCATGAATACGGAATATAATTTTAATGGTAAGAAGCAGGGTTGTTGAATAAATAAATTTGTGTCATATGATTGACTCAGGTACATGTAGATTAAACAAAGCATACCTATCGGGACCATAACTCTCAGAGCTCGTGAAATTCATACTCCGATCTTTTGTCGATCGATTAGAGAAACGAGAAATGCCTACGCAAGGTCGAGGCGAGGTTACGTGGTCGACAAGAAGTTAATTCAAATCTTGAAGGCAAAATGTAATCACAGGATATGAGGCATATGGTCGCGTAAGACCTGAGTTATCAGAGGTAATAATTTAACTAAGAAATAAGTTGTTTATAGTAATAATAATTTCCAAGTCAATTTTGGGATGGTACCATCTGAAGCTATTGGAGGTATTGTCTCCCAATTGTTGCTTGTTTACCAAAATTTTAGAAGCAATTTTGTAGCTGGTATTACATAAACTTATAGAATGAAAGTCAGAAACTTTTGTAGGTGAACTAATTTTAGGAATGAGAGTAATAAGGGTATTATTAAAAGATTTAAGTAAATGTCCATTATTAAGGAAACCCAGAGTTGCTTTAGTAATATCCGAACCTAGAATTTCCCAATTATCTTGATAAAAACATGTAAAATCATCCGTCTAGAAATTTATTAGGGGGCCATTCAAAGACCTCCTATCCTTGGAAAGGCTAGTTTTGACAACTCACTTATTTGGAAAGAATTAAATTTATTAGAAATATTAAAATCACAAAAATTAGAGGATGTAGGACTTGAAGGATTTACAAGTTTAACATGCTCTTTGCAATTAGTTTGGGTTAAGAACATTATTGTTGGGTTCCATAAATCAAGAATCAATTAGGATCAACTTTGCTTCATATAAGAATGATAAAATTTAGTATTAAGATCTCCATTTTAATACTATCAAAAGTAAGATTCAATTGAAAATTAAGCAAAGAATCTAATTGAGCAAAAAGAGAATTTTAAGGGTTATTTTGGAAATTAGCGGTAATCAATATCTTTAATTTCTTTTGAAAAATGTTGTCAATTCACTCTTTTTATTTCAATCCTTAATTATATTTTTTAAAAGTTTTAAGCTTAGAATTAAAAAGAGTGAGCTGAAGAACCAGGAAAATTAGAATGTAAATTCCAAAAATGAGAGACAAGATTTTAAAATCAAGTGATGAAATAATTATTCATACATAGTTTTGATACCTGGGTGTTTGAAACAATAATAATCATTATTTTCAAACGTCACATCCAATTGGTCCTTGCTCTAAAGGTTATAATAGCCCACAGGTTTTGGGCTCCAAGAGCGGGTCTCAAAATCGCAATGATCTCCAACTGAAGTGTAACATAAAGTGTAATAGACTGACTAATGTAAAGTGAAACAATCCGATTTCCAACTAATGTAATTAAGATGGAAGTCTTCTTATGCTCTGATTGATTGCTCCTCTTTAACCTGGTTTATGCTTTTTGAATATAAATGCAAGTGAACACAGAATTATTATTTTTATTTATAGATCAATAAGAAGACTGTACTGTTATTTCTTTACAGGACTGAACTACCTCTCCTTCCTTACTCCCTCTCTCCTCAATCAAACTGAGCCAATAGCCACAAAGTACCCCTAACCTTCGAACCACACTGTTGCTCATCACGCTGCTCAACCAACTTCGCCTCCCGGCATCTCAAAAGCTCCAGCCAAGACGATGCCCCTCAAGTCATTCCATATTGAACAGTTCCAACTTCTCTGTGTGCAGCCACAGCGAGAGTTGCAGCACTAACTGCACCAAACTGTGATTGTGCTTGCAGCAACTTTGCATCCATTGCGATATGACTATTCATTGAACTAGCTTTTGCTTGAGATTGGTAATAGGGGTTGTTGTTGATGTTCATGCCGCCCATTGGTGTTGTTTTGGAGGGGATAACTTGTCCCTCAGATAGCGAAGATAACCTCTCACAATCTACCCCCGGCTTCTCTTGGGTTTTCCCAAAAGAATAATGTGGAGATATGGTCTGAGGTGGAAAGACGGGATTCAGGCTGTAAAACCTTCCGCTGTAAGCATCCTTGACACTTCTCTCATTCTCATATTGTAAAACTGGTCCGACTGTACCTGGTTTAGATACATGATTACAGGAGTTGCCATAAAATCAGGCTTTTAGGAAATAATGTATAGAGGAAACGTGAAGTTTTTAACCAAAAAGTCTAAAATCTAGGAAAGAATATGTGAGAACTCATGAGAATATTGTTCACCAATTGAAAAAATATTAAATGGAACTTGAGTATATATTACCAAAAAGTCTGATTGAAATACCTGCAGGTACACCTGGAGGTGGTCGGGACATACTTGGTGCATTGCCAGAAATGGTCTGGGTAGCCCCAGTTACGTCTGCATTTCGTTTATTATCAAACATACTATAATTTTGATGAGACCTTGGAAGAATGGTACTTGAGTTCACCGTAGTAGATCTGCAAACCAAAAAGAAACCATTTGAACCACTTGTAAACAGTTTTTAGTATTACCTTGAGTTCACCGTAGTAGACCTGCCTCACCACTTGTGTCGAAGAGAATGAGGCAGCTGGGAAAAATACAAGAAATCCTTTGCGGAGTATTACCTTGGAAGGGATGTGTGCTTTCTATCAGGTGGTATCACAGGCCCACTTTTCCCACTGTTCTCTTCAAGATGGGCAAAGTGCCTTCTAAAATGACTAATGGCACTACAATACAGACAAGAATTTCTCAAGCCAACTCATGACACAAACTTAGCTTTTAGTATTTCTCAATGAGAGAAGTTAAGAACCTTGGGTAAATAAAATTTGCACCATCATTCCCTGACATGTAGTCTTTCAGTAATTGTGGATGGTACTCCAACATTTCTCGATATATTAGTTCCCGAACATCTTCCTTGGTCAAACGCCGACGCTCGAACTCAAACTCCAGCTTTGAGATAGGATGACAAGAAGGCTCCCTCTCAACTTTGGCGAGTCCTTTGAAGTATGGATCCGCTAAAGCCTAAAAGTAACAAGAAACAAATGCATGGTAAACATCACAACTGATGAGTGCACAAAGGAAGAAAGTACGAATGCCTGGCACTGCAAAAACATTACATGCTAGGAGGGAAATCATATTGAAAAGTACCTGTTCTGCAGTAGGCCTATCTTTTGGATCAAATGCTAAGAGCCTTTGCAACAAGCGCAAAGCCGAAGGATCTACATTTCGAAATTTCTCTGAGAAAACTACAGGTTTCTTTTTCCGCATATCAGTCAAGTATTTCCTTGCCTTCTCATTCCGAACCTACATAACCAAATAGTATGTTAACTACAAGCGATTAGTGAATACTGTTAAGAATTCAAATAATTATATAGTAGTAACATTATGTACCCCAGAAATAGTCTCTGCTGATGGCGTTCCAAGGAGATCAGTTATCAATTCCAACTGATGGACAACACTCTTACCAGGAAAAAGTGGCCTTCCAGTCAACACCTCAGCAAAAATGCATCCAGTACCCCAAATATCAATAGCTGGTGTGTACTGCAAGCCAATCACCAACCATTTACTAGGATCATAAACAACACGATGGAACCAGATTCACATATCCCATATTGAAAATTACACAACAGTCGACTCAGTTACCTGAGAAACAGACATTTCAAACTGCCAATAGAGTTCAATAGTCCTCCCTGAACAACAGTTGTTTTAATCTACCAATTTTATTTAAATGGTATACTTGGAACACATCATGCAACTGGTTACATATTTTTACCAAACATGCTAGCTAAGTGAAGAGTGCTATGATCAATCAACTTCAAAGATTACAACTTGACAACTAGCATACTTTTTAACAAGATCATAACTAATGAGAAGAACTCGCAGAAATGTTCCTGAAAACGGGGTACTGGGTATTAGAAGTTAAACTATAGTCATAAATAAATTGATAACATAAAGCCAGACATCTCAATAATCCTATGTAGGTAAATTTCAGCTCTTCAATGGCATGGCATTGATCTTCGGCAATATCATTCTTTCCTTAACAATAACATGCACCGATACCTCTAAATGAGTAAAATCTTCATAGCTCTAGAATGGTAAAGGTACAGGGGACAATAGAGCAGAGATAAAATTTCCATGTTTTGCATTTTATAAGAGACAGATGGAACATAGTGAGAAAGGCGGCTAATGAACCCATCAGAGCAAACGACATGTGATTTCCATGAAGATGTCCATAAATTAATGTGTGGTATCACTCCGGATGTCAGGCACGACAAGAAGAATGAACGACACCAACAAAAAGTACATCAAGAACAATAATATATGACTAACAGAAACTGTTAAATTTCTGTAGTAAGTTAGTAACACATAAGGTTGCACAACTATTGGCTAAGTCTGAACTTTATAAATGAGCATTTACCTTGGAAAAGAAAGATCCACACAATTCAGGTGCTCTGTACCATCTTGTGGCAACATAATCCTGCACTATGTATAGCACAATTAGTAGCGGTTCAGTTCTCTACTTTTAAAACATTGTAAACTAAACAAACTTGCAACTTCAAGTAAGGAATGAAAGAATCAGTAATCTATACAAAAGCTCACCGTCCAAAATATAGTTGTTGGAGTATCATTGAAAGCAACTCTGGCAAGTCCAAAATCACAAATTTTGAGTTTGCAGTTTGCATTTGCCAAAATATTCTTCGGCTTTAAATCACGATGATATACATTTGCTGGGATGAGGTACCACTAATGTAAGAATTTGTCCAAAAGTATAATTTTCATGCAAATACTGAAAAATTAATGGACATCAGAGAACATTCAGCTTAGGGCTATGCAAAACGGGTATCACTATTTACCTGTGTGCATATACTTAAGTGCCCTCAGCATCTGATAAAGGAAAAACCGGTGGTGCTCGTGTGTTAAGTCGTCATTGGCTTTAATTACTTGGTGGAGATCAGATTCCATAAGCTCAAAAACAACATAGATATCTTTGAACTCACGCCTTGAAGGCGGCATCATAATCCGCTTAATATCAACAATATCAGGATGCCGCAAAAGCCTAAGCAACTTAACCTCACGCAAAATCCGAATAGCATCAGAAATATGCTCAAAAATATTTGTGACTTTCTTTATAGCTACTTTTTCGCCCGTATGAGTATCTATAGCTGCACAAACAACTCCATAACTCCCTTTCCCAATCACTTCCAGAATTTTGTATCTATTGGCATCACCATATTCCGTGAAGAAATCAATCTCCTTTGAGCCCTGCAAAAGAATTATATAAACAAACAAGCAACAATTGGGAGACAACAAATTCAATCAACTAAATCATGTATCTCAATGGATAAATAACTATAGCAATTGTTATCATTAATATTCATACAAAATTATGGTGTGGATTTCAGTACAGAAAACTTCGAAAGGACTAATTTTTCAGCTAATTAACATCCAAATATGACCAACAACCTCCTTGTTTAATACTACCTCCATCCGTAAAAGACAGTATAACTTTGCCAACTTAATCGACACTCACGACTCCGATTTGAATAAAAAATACCATGATAACAATGAAGTGGTTAAAAACGTACCATTTGATATACTTTTCACCAAACATAATACACCATATACAAAAACTATCAAATTTTAAAAAGTCAACAATCAAAATTCAGAAGTAGACAATCTTTTGCGACATCACATATCCAAATTCAGAAAAAAGCAAAACCTTAATGCGTTGATCTTGCTGGTTTTGCATATTTGACTACCAAACACCTAAAAAAATCAAATCTTTTCACTGAATAATTATCCACACTTCCCCCACCGACAGCAACCACGAATAATGAAATTACGATTATACCCTTCTCCTACGGTGCCGCTCTTAACAGATTTATTATGATTAATATTATCACTCATCCACTTCTAAACCCTCAAATTAATAAATTATTAATCAATTAATAGGCTTCTAGATAATTAATTATTTTGAATTGCATGAATTGAAGAGATGAAGATTGAATTGTTTGAGGGTAATTTGGGGATTAGGGGTTGAAGCAGATCTGATGGAGGAGAACAGGAGAGAGAAAGGGGAAATCTAGAGAGAGAGAGAGAAGAAAAGAGACGTTGGAAAAGAAGGGGGACTTGTATAAATACAGGAAAATAGTTTGGCTTTGTTCGTCAAATATCTAAATTGGTAAGGAGGCATATAAGGACTTACCAAAATAGAATAAATCATCATTTATGTTTATTTGATGGCAGGTTGTTATCTCGTCCTTTAATGCATAATTAATATCCTGTCCATTCTAATTTAATTCAAAGATTTTATCTTATCTAAATACAGTCCTTAATTTATTAAAACGTGTATTTATAGCAAAAGAATCATACAATTAAATATGTATATTATACTTATAGGCTTAAATTTGCACAATAAAGAATAATTATATTTAAAGTAAAAGTTGAATAATTTTAATTGTTATGTCACATCTTTCGATTAAACATGCATGAATACGTCATTCGATACATATGATTTGCTCTAATTTATTTGGAGTTGGTGATTATGCTTTATCTTAATACAGTATGTGTACCAGGGTATAAATAAAGCATTATTACATATCCATTAACCAACAACTTCTTAATTTATATAGGTTTTTTAGCCAAGACATCCTTGAAATATCGCATAAGCTTTTATGTGATTCACAGGCTTATTAACTTTACGTACGAACAGGGCCGCTTATATTATTAACCTTTGTTTGAAGCGCGAACGATAGATTCTTTGTCAGGGGCAGCACTGCTTAATTTTAAACTGCTTGATTAAAATAATTATTTTTACACAGCAACTGCTTAGCGAAAAGAATAGGATCGCGTCTTAAAATATTTTATATAATTAAAATAAGGCCTTGTGCTTCTTCTTTTGCCTTCAGCTCACATACTTCCTCCTTTGCCCCTAGAATTTTCTGACATTCTGACTCAAAATCATATTTACTAAAAAGCTTCAAAACCTCTAATCTTAAGCAAAAAATGGTGACTTTACTCTGTAAGCTTGTAACCCCGCCACCGCCAAATTGCTAGTTGGTAGTTAGGATTTGGCAGGGTAGGGGATAGTGAGAGAGGGTTATGGTGGTGGTGATTAAGGGGAAGGCTATGGTGGGGGAGGGGTTTTAGGGTAGGGGCAATGGGGAAAGGGGTTGTGGTGGGGGAGGCGGTGGAGTAGAAGCGTGGGGGAGGGAGTAGGGGGGTAGTGGGGTATGATGGAAGGCGTCGGGGCTTGGGGAAGGGGTGAAGGTGGAGGGCAGGCCTTTAGTAGGGATAGGGTAGGTGGTGGTGGTAGGGTAATGGGGGGTAGGGTGGGTGTGTTGAAGAAATGGGTAGGAGCTTTGTTAAGAGAAAAATGTGGAAATTTATTTTAATTATGTAAAATATTTAAAATGTGATCATGAAACTTTTAGTCTACATCTTTAGTGTAGTGTTAGGGAACAAAACTAGTCGTTTTAATGTAGGGGTAATATAGTCGTTTTAACTTGTATCTCGCTTGTGTTTTAGGAGTAATATACTCATTTTATTATGTATGTTAGTGAAAAATTAGGTTTATAAGGTGTCCTCAGACAAAAACAATTGTTCGAGGGGGTATCTTTCGAGGCAAAGAAGAATAAGTTCGAAGCTACGCCAAAAAATATCGATAGTTCAAAATATCTTGTCCAAAAAGCCATTTATATATATTGGATTTAAATTGTCTATAACTATTGCTTATTATCAAACGTTGATACTGAAACATATAGTAGCAGGGCCAAACGAGGACTAATAGATCTACGGTTGGTGATATACGTACGGTGACATTTGATACGGACGGTGACAACTTTATAATGGCATGTGGCTTTAATTTTTTGCTCATCAGTTTTGTAGTCAGAACTGATTTCCTGGATGTTTCTGTCTATGTTTTGCAGATGTCCATGTCAATTTTGGCGTGTAAGTGTTTGGAGTTTGGACCCACCACATTCTACTAATTAATTTACAAGTTACCGTGTAATCATCAATTATACTCCAGTTATGTAAATCACGAGTTAATTCTAAAAATAGTTAGTATTACTGAAGTTTTAGTTAAATATTAAAACTTAATTTTTGTAATTTGTGTTGATGCAAAAGTTTTTTTTTTCTTTTTGTAGAGACTGAAGTTACTTATTATACAAATAATTTTCGGAGTTTACATTGATACAATGATAGTTCTCGAGTTACATAGTAAAAAACGACAATTTCTTATTTCAAAGACTAATACTCCGTATTTCATTGTTAATACAAACTCTAATGACTAAGGGGTGTTTTTAAATGTCGAAAATGAAGTCGAAAACTGAATAGGCGAAATTGAATGCGAATCGAATTATGGTAGAATGTAAATCTTGAAAATATTTAGGTGTTTTATAACGATTCAGAAAAAAACTTTAAATTGAATTGTTTGTGAGCTTTGCACTCTGGCAAGTTCATTCTTTATATATGAATCGTATATTCAAATAAATAATCTTTATAATAGATAATTAAATAATAAATACATTAATTAGATTATAAATAGTAGTATAAATATAATAATTTGATTAAATAGAAAATTCGAATATTATAGAATTGAATAAAGAAAGGGATAAAAATTATTTAAATTGAAATCTGAGAGATTATAATTAAAGGCAGGCCATAAATATAGCAAATCCGAGGTAGTATAAATATAGGAAATCCGAGGTTATAAATAGCAAATCCGGTAATGCTGTCTGATCTGATACATTGAATAATATACAAAGAATTAAATTAAAAATACAAAAGAATTAATAAAACAACGACAAAATAATTGACTCTTCATATTAATAATAAAATACATTGAATAAAATACAAAGAATTAAATTGAAAAATAACACATCCGAATATTATAAATTGAATAGAGAAATGGATAAAAATTATTAACCTATGATAAATTGGAGAAGAAGAATGTGTAAGGTGAAGAAAAGGAGAAAAGATTATTTTCTTTTAGGGTTAGAATTGGGTAAGAGGAGAATTATGAGATTATTTGATTAAGAGGTAAAAAATAAGCTAGGAATTTTAACTTAATTTTTTGTTAAGGATTTTGATAGAACAATTTATTAAGTACTTAAAACCATTCATTAACAAACAAAAACTTAATAAATTAAGTGCTGAATTAATTAAGTTTAAGTGCTTAATGAGTTTAACAAACACAGGGTCTATACATTCGTCGAATTCTAAAGACTTTTCATGTTGGAGATTGAAGCCACATTTCGGGTGCTTTGGAACTTGGTGAAAAAAAATACTTGTTGATCAAGAATACCAAGAAAACTTGTTGGCCAAGAATACAGGTACTTGAGTGACCCAAGGAATACTTGGTGGTCAAGCTTTTAGATGACGATGATCAAGTATAGCTATAAATATGGAATTACTTGGTTGATTATCTTAGTGTGTGTGTGAGGGAATATATCGCGCGCTTTGGTGGTGATTAAAATAAGAAAATTCATGAGACTCAGAAGAAAAATATTTTGAGAGACTTGTGGTGGATTTTTATTGTTTATGAGAAAAGCGTCAGAGTGAGATATCTTATTTTTAGAGATTTGGTATAATGCTCTTGTCAGTGCTAGATGATAGAAGCTCTATGAGCTTGACTTGATTTGGTTTGGATAGGGCTACATGAGGCACGGACTTGGATAGGAGTTACATAAAATTTGGATATGTGTCGCAGTGTGATGGACTTGAGGCCCGGTTTGGACTTGGATATGGAGTGCAGGCAAGGGGGGAGCCTTAGCGGGGAGTATTCCGGTGTTGGTTGTATGGACTTTATCTTGGGTGCTTTGCCCAACGATCTCGTTACATGTTGGAAACGTGAACTTCTGCTGGCGTTTGCGGTGGAACAGGCTTTGGAGTACTACTGGTAGGACTATGTAATTTGGATAGTACATTTTCTTGATGGGACTTTGTAGGCGAGAAGCCTCTTTGTGCTTTAATAGAATTTGATTTGGGGATATAACTCCGAGCTTTAAGCTGTATGGAGTGATAGTAAAAGCAAGTATTGGAGAAGCGTTAAACCTGGCATCTTCTGGCCGGCGCCTTGGCGTGTTCTTTGTAGAGTGAACTTGAGTGGCCTCGAGTTGGACTTGATTTAGGCTTTTGAAGTAAGCGTTATACAGGCACTTCTTCTGTGGCGCTAGCGAGAACTTTGTTGTGATGATTAGTGAAGGTGAAGCGTTCAGCACGGTGATGATGCGATCAGCTGAGCGGGGGCTTTAAGCGTTGTGTTTCTGCTGGAATCCCATGACTATAGAGACCCGAGCAGCTCGGTGTATTCTATACGAAACTTGATGAATCAAACGCTAAAGGATTTTTAAATTTGTTACATTGCAAGATTTATGAATAATCGGTATTTAGTTTATTCACGAATATTGACGTTCTTTGGCTTTTTAAATCCGATTCTCATTCAATTTTGCTTCTAACTTGAAATTCTTGCGTTTGTCTTACGTCTTCTTGATTCAGGCACCTATTTTAGGCTACGTGGAGGTGTTTTCCGGTCGCGTGATATTTTCTTTGGCGGTTTAGAAGATTTAAGCTTGGAATGAAATCTCGAAGGTTTCTCTGTATTTTCTCGAGGATTTTACGAATGATTTCTCGATGATGCTTTCGAAAATAAGGGGGGGACATGTGAACTACAGGGCGAATCTTTAACTACGATTGATTGGTTTATTTTTAGATTGGATTATGATCTTGCTTAGTTGATTTTTGAGGCTTGAGATGCAGATAGTTGATTAAAAACGACTTGGTCACCAGAAAACCTAAAACCAGGTGCCTATTTAAGGAGGTACTTGGACTTTTGGGCTTTTGATTTAACACACAATTTAAGGTCTTAATTTTGAATATAGAGTGGTTTTAGATTCTTCGTTTTAGTAGCGTGAACTGAGACATGTTTTTATGGCGATTTTAATTAATAAAATTGGGGTTTTTAGAACCTAATTTCAATTTACATTTAATCACGAGAACTTTTTAGAGGCACTGTTCGAGTTCAGGGTAGGGTTAATTAATGTGAAACCCTTATTTTTATTCGATTAATTTCGAGGGGGCAATTCCGAGAGCACTTTGTTCGATCGAGGGTTTGATTTGAATTTAGGGTTTGATCGAGAACCCTAACTAGCCACGTAACATCTTTTTAATGGCTCGACTTTTAATCAATTTGATTAATCAATTTAATTATTATTTTTGATAAATTTTCGATATCTACCATGAGTGACCAATATTACACTCAATAAAAAAGATCGAATACTCCCTCCGGTAGTACTGCAAATGGAATAAGTTGCTCTAGATAACAGTTTATTTTAGGTTGATTATAAAAGTATTTGCATCCATGATCCATATGTAAGCACCGACACTTTAATTACTCCGTATTATTTATATACAATGAAAAGATTCTTTGCATTCTTGAACACACAACAAATGAAGTTAATTTATTTAAAAAGGGGAACACGAGGGTCTAAGTTGAGATGTCAAACTTGTCTGGTTGATGTAACAAAGTTTCTGTTTCTGTACAAAAAATCAAAATAACAAATCTCTGTTTATTATACGGTCGTATATTGCAATTTTATACTCCGTATTACCCAATATTGATAAAAAAGACATA